>OZ026619.1:21476118-21923618 GCA_964020975.1 Hermodice carunculata
CTCAAAAGAGAAAACTATTGGATTCACCAGTTATGTACCACCGAACCACTAGGCCTCAACGTTATGGGTAGATGAGCTCACTTGCAAAGTGATATACTAAAATTTTACATTTCCGAGCTCCCTACCCATCAACATTTCCACTTGTGTGAAAATTGTTTCCACAAGGTAACGTGCCGTGAAGTATTAATGAAATGGCTATCAGAATTGATACCATGCCTATTAAATCGAATTATAGACCAGAGGTCATCTTGGTACATACCGGACCCCAATAGGGGCAGGGTTAATGTACTTTTCTTAGTGCTGTTTTATGAGGAACGTATCTATGACGAATAAATCAAACCCGTCATCATACGTTTCAATACGCGTCACAGGTCTTTGACGTGTATTTAAGCAAGTTTACGTTGGTAACGTAAACCGTGTTTCCCCTCACTATATAAACCAGCCCCAACGGCCGTTACTCTCATTCCCTGATGAGCTACGGTGTAGCGAAACCGGTCGGAATATATTTTAAGAACGGGTTTGCTCCTGGCCTCGCCCAGACAAAACCTTATTCTGCAACTTAAGAAAACCTGACCGATTTGTAAAGAGCAACTCATAGGTGACCAAAGACTAAAATTAAAATAAAATTGGAATGGATATATTTCTCAAGAATCTTTGATAGCACACTTAGAACAGAAGAGGGACAGTAGTTATTTACCTTAGGTACAATACGGTCTTTGGATGGTGCTGTTACTTCGGCTAGTTTACATATATCTGGGAACACACAACCTTGTACAGTCAGGTTAAGACTTAAGAATGAAAGTTAACAGCACAACTAGACTTGGACAAGATGACTGCATCCATATCATCCATTCCTTGAAGTTTATTGGATACAGTTTTTTCAAATAGAAAACTTCTAAACATGTGTTTGTGTGCAATTAAGATAATTTGCTTACATGATCTGTATACTTTGCCATAGGGTAGGCCACCCATCAATTTTAATTATTAGAGTCCAAACATATTCAAAATTCAACTTCACTTGGTATGTTCAATGCAACACACAAGTTATACCTTGGTTCTCGGCATGACCACTTCTTCTGCTTGAGAAAGCTGTGTTAACACTGGTTAAAAAAGCACGCTTTTTAACTAATTTAACACGACTTAAAGACGTACTGGATGGCTTTACAATGTGAAAGACCCAAGACTCAGACCCCTTCAAAATTGTTTAAAAAAGTCAAATTGAACATTGTCCTGACTTGTTGCCCCATATTTCTACAAGGTGCTTAATTGAGGTATAAATGCCTGACTCTGAGCACTGTCAGGTACTGCTAATTAAGTTCTTGAGTCATGTTCACTACATAAAAAAAAGAGGTCTATGAAGACGAGTTACGCCAAGGAATTTGGGTGACTTGGGGCATGTGATCTAGATAGGTCTCTTTTACAATTCTCCGTCAATTCATTTTACATTACTTTTGAAGTAAGTCTATTAGCAGACAATATTTGACCACCAGTCAGTTTTGACCAGTTTAAAGGGAAAGGGTTAAGTCGTTTAAACTGGTCAGGGAAATGACAAAGTTGATGGGATTCCTGCTTTACTTGTATCTATGGGATAAAGCACTATATAGGAAAGAGTCTATCTATAAAATATGGATTTTCTTTTCAAGGTTTTACTTTCTAACAGATATACTTCCATTTAAAAACAGAAAACCAAGGAAGTTACCGAGCAGCAAAATGGCTAATGAACATGAGATCAGCAGGGTTTTCCCATGGAAAAAATTAAAGCTTTACATTTTTGGTTATCCTGAAATGTCAATTTGTATTTGTCTGCTTAGTCAAGCAAATTTTGTCCTAAAAAGTGCCATTTTGGCCTAAAAAGCTGCAAGTTTTGCATTTTTTCCAAAAATTATAGCTTTATGGGAAGCATTTAACCCTTCCTCTGTTGTAGGCAAGAAAATCCGCCCAAAGATACTTGCTTCTGAGTTCTCCCACACTGCAGGCCAGTTTGTCCGTCCAATGTAGTACATGCCGAAGAACAACTTTCAGTACGCGTAATTTCCGATATATGGCAACCTGGTGCATTCTCCCGCAGATGAACAACATATTAAACGGTTTCCACTGTAACTATTGAGTAACAGCGCCAAAATTATGTAAATATTGCGGTATCTATGTGAAAAAGCCAACACACACAGATTTTATTCAGCACGGACCATCAGGGCGATTGATTGACAATGCATACTGGTGCCCATTTAAACATCAATTACATGCAGTTTCCACTCTGTATTTCTTTCAGCGGTTCACCAGGAACATTTTGAATCTGTTCAAAATTTGTACCGTCAATATGTCACTAAATTTTGGTACTTGCGTGACATGAAAACATAAATACCTTTGGCTTGAATTATCGCCTCCCCTGTGCTCGTTTGTTGATAGTGCACACTGCGCATGCTTGACCACATGCAAAACTTATTTGCATGATTTCAGCTAATCAGCGTCTGAGCAGGATGAGAATCTCGCTGAAGCAGGGCGAGAACGTTGCTGGCTTCTATTCTTAGATTTTTACCTCAGAGAAAGTAAATTTATGCAAGATTACAATGTTTGGTGGGTGGGGAATGAAGAACTAAGCCAATAAAAAAGCAGCATGATGATATTGACGAGCTTCTGACGTTTCCATTGATACCAAACATGCCTGGAATCGGCAGGAAAATCATACGAAGTTTGAGGCCGCAAAATACGCAATTTTACCGCTGTTTTGCAAAATTTTTATCGGCAAATGTACCGAAAACAATTGAATAGATGTGTACTTAAAAGTCTGTATGAATCAAATTGTCACATTTATGCAACAAAATTGTTTCTGCAGCAAAAACTAGGCAGTTTGTTTGACCGGAAATGAGCATATGATTTCTTTGTTTATGTAAATAAACGTCGATGTAGATGGCCTGAAGATTGTGTTTGTGGGGCGATCCCAAGATTTAATTCAGTATGACCGACAACTGAACCCTCAAAAATATATAGCAGAGGAAGGGTTAAGGACAGCTAAGACACCAAAAATAAATCTCACTTTAATCGATCCTAGCTTAAAATGTATTTGCGTTAGGATAACAAATCATATGTATGTGTAATCATCATGCTCCAAAGAATTTATATGTCCTGTATTTGGGTATCTGTGATGTTAATTGTTGAATAAACAATTGAAAGTTGACCGCAAAGCATCCACCCCATAAATGTTGATACAATTCACTAACTGTCTGTGATAAAATCATAATTACACTTTCATCTTAATCCTGACATATTGGCAACAAAAAAAGGATCCTGTGATTTTTTATGCTTGGTTTAGTTTTTAGCTCTGCTGCCTTGTCAGTCAGCAGAGCTTATAGAATCTGTTTGCGTCCGTCTGTCTGTCTGTCCGTCCGTCCTTCCATCTGTCCGTCTGTCAGACTTTTTATATTTTCGACTTCTTCTCAAAAACCACTACATAGAATGTTTTGATTTTGCACAAGGATGATCCCCTGGTTGACCTCTACCAAGTTTGGGAAGGAGATGATGGTGCAATAATTTTTCTTTTTTTTATGAATTTTTTAATTAATTTTTTGAAAAAAATTAAAATTTCTTCATCTTAAGAACTACGAAGCCAATTGCTTTGATATTGCACATAGGGTCATCTGGGGTCAACTAGTTCTTATTTTGGCCACCAGGTGGCGCTGTGATTTTTTCCTATTTTTTTATGAATTATTGCCTGGTAAGGCTATTTTCGACTTCTTCTCCAGAACGACTGAACAGAATTACTTAAAATTTTATCAGAATATAGTTGGACATTAGATAATGAAAGTTTGCGAAAATAATATGGATATGTTAATTTTAGGCAAAGTTATGGGATATCAAACTTTGCAACTGTAAGGAAGTGCTGCAGCTGTATATATATATATATATATATATATATATATATATATATATATGGCAATACAGTGCATATATTACACTAGTACTATTGTATTTACCCTTTTGACTTCTTCTCAAAAACCGCTGTATGGAATGTTTTAATTTTGCACATGGATGTTGCCCAGGTGAACCTCTACCAAGTTTGCGAAGGAGATGATGATGCAATAATTTTTCTATTTTGAATGAATTTTTTAATTTATTTTTTGAAAAAAAAAAAAAATTTCTTCGTCTGAAGAACTACATGGCCAATTGCTTTGATATTGCACATAGGGTCACCTGGGGTCAACTAGTTCTCATTTTGGCCACCAGGTGGCACTGCAAATTTTTTTCCTATTTTTTTTAATGAAATTTTGCGTGTTAAGGCTATTTTCGACTTTTCCAGAACACCATGATAGAATTGCTTAAAATTTTCTGAAAATATAGTTGGACATTAGACAATGAAAGTTTGCGAAAATAATGTGGATATGTTAATTTTTGACAAAGTTATGCGATATCAGACTTTGTGACTGCAGGTGAGTGCTGCCACTGTACATCGGCAGCCATTGAAACAGCAAGGTATGTCAATTGATAATACATGTACTACCATGGACAAGTCAGGTCGCCCTATTCAATTTTGTTTCCTGAATAAAGTCAACTATGACCTATTCTACACTGTCAATTTGAATCTTTGATAAATGCTGAAATAAATGTACATATCACATGAAGGGATTTGCTATCCGAAACAGACAATTAAGCAAGCAGCTACACATATCTAGTTTCAATTCGGCTCCGTTTTGGTAAATGCACCTTTTATATTGATTACCATGTAAGTCAATGGGCATTCTAATGCTAATTTACATTTTCAACTTCTTCTCCAAAACCGTCCTCCAGATTTACTTCAAACTTAATGGGGATATACTTTGGGTGAGTGTCTACCTAGTTTGTTCCAATGGTCATGTTCCAATGAATTTTGGATTTTTTATGATTTTTTTTTCAAAAATCTTCACAAAAGTTTTAATAGGAAAGTTTAACATGGGAATTTCTTGTAATGGTTATACCTTAAATAATTTTGGCCAGATTTACTTCAAACTTGGTGGGGATGTGCATTGGGTGAATCTCTACCAAGTTTGTTCAAATGGTCACGCTCCAGTGATTTTTGAATTTTTCATGAATTTTTTTCTTCTTTTTTGGGTCAAATCTTAAAAAATCTTCTCCCAAACCGCCCACCCAATTGCTTTGATATCGCACAGGGACACTCCCTGGGACTCCTTGTTCTTAATTTGTTCACCAGGTGGCGCTGCGATTTTTTCCCATTTTTTTTTAATGATTTTTTGTGTTTTTGCTATTTTCGACTTCTTCTCCAGAACCGTCACTCAGATTAAGCTGAAAGGTAGTGGATATGTTCTTTGTAGAAGGATCAAACAGAGTTGTTCACTAGGTGGCACTGCTGTGGAGTCCTTTTTTTAAACGTTTTTTTCAATTTAGGCGTTTGTCAGTCAATGCAGTTTTCCTGTTGATTACTATGGAAGTCAAAGGACATTCTAATGCTAATTCACATTTTTGACTTCTTCTCCAAAACCATCATCCAGATTGATTTCAAACTTATTGGGGATATGCCTTGATGGGTCTCTACCAAGTTTGTTCAAATGGTCATGCTCCATTGATTTTATATTTTTTATGAATTTTTTTGTTCTTTTTTTGGGCAAATCTTAAAATATCTTCTCCGAAACCGCTCACCTAGTTGCTTTGATATCTCACGGGGACACTCCCGGGGAATCTTTGTTCAGAATTTGTTCACCAGGTGGTGCTGCAAATTTTTTCCAATTTTTTATGATTTTTTGTGTGTTTTTGTTATTTTCGACTTCTTTTCCAGAACTGTCACTCGGATTAAGCTATAACTTGGTGGATATGTTCCTTGTAGAAGGGTCAAACAAAGTCGCTCAAAAGGTTGACTCGGTTCATATTTGCATTCATTTTTTGAAAGTACAAAATAAAACAAATTTATATGAAACTTAAACATTGAGATTTCTTGTAAGGAAAACAACTTAGATATTCTTCGCCATATTGATGCCACACTTTGTAGAATTGTACCTTTGATAGGTCTCTACATATGTTATTCAAATGTTCACACTGCATTGATTTTTGCATAAATTTTTGGGTAATTTTTTAAAATAAGCAGATGCATGTCAGCTGAGCACAGGATCATCATGATACTCTTGTTTTTTTTGTTCTGCATCCTCAAAGTTTGACATTTCAATTTTCCCTTTGATTCCCAAAATGTTAATTTTCATAATTTCATTGAAAAAGAACAAAGCAAAATTTAGAAAATCGCTGAATTTTTTTTTTTGCAGTTCAGACATTACAGAATCAAAAGCCGTCAACCGGTTTAAATTTTGCCCAACTGTTTTCTTGGAATAACCATTCCCGGGTTATCATCCTATTATCCTTTCTGAGAAAACCTTCAAATGCCTTTGAATTTGATCATTTGCCTCTGAAACAATACCGTTTGCTCAAGTTGAGCTGATATTTGTACAAAACATAGTAAAAGATGATACCCACTCCTGCTGAACATTTAAAGTCTTCCTTCATTAGAACACAAAACAAGCAAGATGACTATAAAGTAAACCACTAAGGCTATGATATGTTAGCGTGTTTGCATCTTTTCCCCACCCACAAACATACTTTGGGCATGCCGCCTGATTTTGCGGTGCCACCATGATACCACTCTCCTTTTACCATGGGCCCTTGCTACCTGTAGCCACGTGACCAACTGTTAAATATGATTGACGGGTGGCACTGTTCTGCTTGGTGGCTGAAAACCAAAAGAATGACACATGGGCATTCAGATGTCCCATACCTGTGTGCTTTTTTGCATTTTTCTCATATTTCTACTTTAGTTAAAAGATTGAAATTTTGACAACTTATGAAAAGCACATTCATCGTGTAAAAACTTAAAATCTCAAAATCGCCTATGTAAAGGTTTTTGGTGTCTTACTTGTCCTTACAGCTTTATGGTCGATTTGATAGCTTAACATTTTTTTTCTAAAGCTTTATGGCATTGTTAAGCTCTAAAGCTTCAGGGAAAACCCTGGATCAGTGCTCATGTGTGTCAGACTGGTGATAAGTGTCTCAGACTGGAGAGATATATCCCACATTGGAGACAGCATCTTAACCTCTAAGTTGCCAGGACTGCATGACAGACCAATAAAGTTCAAATCGTGAAAATGTGAGACAAAACATGCTCAGGGAATGATATAGCCATTATTTCATCACAAAAATGCATATCACCTGTAGGTGGCAGTTTGGGTAACTTTCCCCAGATACCCACCTATTGCAGGTGGAGTCACCTGGGATAAACAAAACCTCACTCATTCAGTGGTTAAAATGTCATGTGTTATAGGCAGCTGGTGTGTCCGACAAGCTCTTTTGGCTACTGGAAACACAGGCTGTTTGTACTCAAAACTGAAGTGATACTGTAATTACAATGCTTTGTTTTCCACATACGAAAATTGTCCACTTGAATGGATAAATTGCTTCATACGTAATATCAAAATTTTAAATCAAACGATGATGCTCTCTGATTGCATTATTGGTACATTATTGATTATATTATTAAAGATTGATAAATATTTAAATTATGACTCATCATCCGAGACAAGACACTGTATGTTTTTTTTATGTCAGTGTGCCAACACAGAGATACTGTTTTTCATGGAATTCTTTCTTTTTTTCTTTTTCTCTCCCCATTTCTTTCTTTACAGAAAAATTTGTCTAACATATCATTTGAAAAGTGTTGTACATAGAAACTCCAAACTTGGCATGATTATACTTTCATACATGAAGCCTGAGTTTTTGTAAAGATGTTCAGCAGTTTTGAAAATTATGCAAATTAGGGCCATTTGAAAATGTAAATGATCACGTTGAGCTCAAACTGTAGATATTCTAACACTGCACATTTTCGTTTATTTACTTGTGACCTCTAAAGGTCAAAGGTCAAGGTTGTTTGGACCTTTGAAAGTTTCATCTAGCCATAAATCTGTCAATTTTCATACAATTTTACCCATGTTGGACCCAAATTGTAGGCATTGCAACTCTGCATTTTACTGTAATTTACATGTAACCTCTATAGGTCAAATGTCAAGGTCATTTTGCCATTTGAAAGTTTCATTTGGCCATAACTTGGTCAATTTTCATCTGATTTGATTCATGTTGGGCTTATTAAAATTGCATGTATTATAATATTTTTTTTTGTAATTTACATGTGACCTCTATAGGTCAAAGGTCAAGGTGTTTGGACTTTGAAATTTTCATCCAGCCATAAGGTTAATGGGGTGTGAAATACTAAAGGACAAAAGTTTTATGTATTTAATATTTACAGTATTGAAGCCACGCAGACATATTTGCTCTGAAGTAAATCTCGGCTTGGTGATGAACAATGGGTGATCAAGGCAAGGATTTCAACCAGCAACTCATATTGGGCTAAACATGGAGAATGTGTATGGTTTCTGGACTGTCTAGTGTACACTTCGATGTGCTTTGTATGATTTCTGTAGTGCATGTACTTGATATATGTACACTGGGATACACTTGCTGCTTCCAGCCACAATGAAGAGAGGCAGTCATGCAGTCTTGTCTCCATTTTCAATCTCACATGGTCAAAGACCACACTGTTGCTTCTTGATTGTATTTATAAACATATTTCAACCAGGAGAGAAGAGCCCCATGTTTGCCATACCCATGCAGGCTAAAAGTTTAGCACAGGCTGGAATTCTCGAGGAGTGCAGCACAAAGATGTGTATTTTGGCAGAACAGTAACAAAATGTCAGATGTATACTTTGTTTGTTCAGACAAGTTTGGCAGAGCCGGGTCCTAGTCTTTTCACAACAATGCCTCGTTCACTGGAACTGTTTTGCTCAAATTTAGGTGGAGATGAACTGACTATATATTTCTGGGTTACTGTGACGTATATATGACATATTAACTGGATTGCAGGGCCAAGGTTACTAGGGCAAGTATGTGGGTCCCTCAAATCCATTCACTATCTGCTGAGCTTCGCTCATGTTGGAACTTACTTTTGGGTGAGTATATTCCTTGCGAGGCCAGCTGAAGACAGTATAATTCTTAGTGCACAGAAATAAGAGCCTTGTAGCATGTTGGGGGAGGGGGGGCAGCAGGGTCTTTAATTAAGCTTTCAACTTGATTGAGCGCCAAACGTCCTTGACCTTAATTGACCCATCCAAGTCATACAAATTAGAAAAAAACAAAACAAAACAGAGATTGCTTATTAAACAATTTTTTTTAACATGTATGAACTTAATTCGTAACTTGTGTGATTCAAGGCCAAAGTTCAGCAAAATAATTAAGTACATGATTTCAAAATATATGTGAAAATCAAAGGTAGGGTATTTTGCAGATTTGGTGCAGACCCTTCCTTTTTCACTTAACCCCCCCCCCCCAACCCACAACCCACAACCCCCAAATTAGGGGCCACTTGACCTTGAGGTTACAGAGAACCAAAATACTACAAAATATTTGTGGGTGAGTTACCTGCTTTAATTTCTAACAAATTCCATTGAAAAAGAGTGCAGTTATAGTGAACAAAGACATCATAGCTAGGTCACAAGTTAAGATGGCAAAACAACTTTTACCTTGATCATGTTGATCATAAACATATTTACAGATAATTGCAGTGAATTATGGACTTCAGTTGTCCAAATACACAATCTGGCGCTGTCTAACAGTGCATCTATCTATCTATCTATCTATCTATCTATCTATCTATCTATCTATCTATCTATCTATCTATCTATCTATCTATCTATCTATCTATCTATCTATCTATCTATCTATCTATCTATCTATCTATCTATCTATCTATCTATCTATCTATCTATCTATCTATCTATCTATCTATCTATCTATCTATCTATCTATCTATCTATCTGTACACCCACCCACCCACCCACCCACCCATCCATCCATCCATCTTTTGTGTTTGATGAAATTCTATCAGCTATGGATAGGAAAAAGTTATGCTTCAGGTAGCTGGAATGCAAGCATGCATGTGCATGAAACATGCATACTGTAAATTGTTTTATTTTCGCGTGTATAAATTTTCACGGTTTTTGTATTTTTCACATTTCACTGTAGTTTTAATTTCACTGTTTTGGACATAATTCCCATTCAAACAATGTTAAAATACTATTTCACTGTGTTTTTATTTTCACGGTTTTGTGCCATTAGCAAAATAAGCGAAAATAAGAATACAGCCAAATTAAAGCAATTTACTGTATATGTCATTTGACAAAAGATATTCAACACGTTATATCGGCCATTATAATGTGGAGGTAGAATAACTGTTGTCCGCTTGCAGATTCTGAGAGAGCACAGACCGGATATAGTCCATTAGACGGCATGATGTGATACTTACAAAATGTTGTTGTCTTTGAATATTAACCCTTTCCCCCTTGAATTAAGACTGAGTCAACAGCTTTCCTTGGCATGGGTTGGGCCCTAAGTGCCCAACCCATGCCAAGGAAAGTTGTTGACCTGGGGCAGGTGATCTTGATAAGTCTCATGTACATTTCTCAGTCAAATTGTTTTTCATAACTGTTGAAATTAGTTGAAAACACTGAAGCAGATGACATTTGACCACCAGCCGGTTTTGGCTGGTTTGAGGGGGAAAGGGTTAATGGATTAAAACACATTCTGGTATTAAGTGCAATGAATTGTGCATGGGCAGTTTTAGTGTGGGCCCATGCAGCAACAAATACATATATAACACAGTGTGAGATACATGCAGTAGCTGAGAATGCCAGCGGGCTGGCAAATTGGTGTAGCACTTGACTTTGATTAAGTCAACGTGAAGCAGCAGAGATGCAGACAGATTTCACAAATCATCTGATTGTCTGGAAATACAGATGAGTCATTCAAGGGTGAATGACACATTTATTCAGTTAGATTTGTATTGTCTGCAAGACAAAGAGTCCTTCCCAATGAGGAGATACAATTTTAAAGACTTGCGTTTTTTTTCTATGGCCAAGAATATAAAGGTGCTCAGTGGCAGTCAAAATTGACATTCAGCTGCAAATAGACACCTGTCTCTGCCAGATTTTAACAATACACCTACTAACATTGTCAAAAGACTTGAAAGAACTAAAACTGACACGAAGAAAGCTCCAAAATGTCAGCAATACAATGCTGCTGCTCAATATTAATAAAAAAACCTGTAAGTCAGTGCACAAAAAGTGTGACATAAAAACAGCTGATATTTACTGCTCAATAGCCAACTACCAGTCAGAGTATCAAATCTGGAAAACCTGCAGAATTTTTCACAATAAACCCCTTCACACATTAATTAACTTTTACTTGTGGTCTGTCACTTGGTTTATGAAGAAATTTTGATGTTTTAAAGTTCCATGACATGCCAGGTTGACACTTTGAATATAACGTACTACATGTATTTAACTTCCCCAGCAAGCATAATTTTCTTAGAACCCTTTTGTTTTGTATTTCTGTACAAGCACAAAAGTTCCAGATACAAAAGCAATGCAAAATAAATTTGAAGACATTGATCAATTTATATTATGTCAAACATAAAAAATTCAATATTTTTGTCTAACATACACCAGTGTAAAAAAGATAGATATCTTAAGATTGCATACAGGGAAAGTATACAGTAATACTTGATTTACATCAGACATGAACACAAAATTGAGAAGCAAAAAAATGCCAACATTTTCTGATAACTGCTTGGATTTGCAAGACATTTAGGTAATATGAGTCAATGACTGATTTACACATGTCAAGAAAAAAATGTTATAACCTACAGTGGTAAACTTACAGTCAGAGTATTTAGATATATTAAAGAAGTGCTTAATACATGAATTTATGACATAAATACCAGAATGTGAGCATACGGCATATTCAGCAGTGCATTTTGTGTGAAATTGCATGTTGATTGTGTGTCATTTGACCCTTTTTACATGTAGTCAGGAGTTAACAACTGTTATTCCGCTGCTAAATTTATTATTTTCACACAAATTCTGGCTAAAAACTCAGAATTGGTAAATTAATGGCTTATAGACCCCAAATTTGCAGCTAGCCAAATGTGAGACCCTATTATGAACACAACTCATATTTGACTGCAGTGTGACATACAGCTGTCAAAGGGTCGTGGAAGCTTTATATTTAGGTACAGCTATTTGAAAAACAAATCTTTGTGATCCTAATTGTAGACTTTACAAGTCGATAACATTTGCATACAGCAAACATACAGTTGCAAGGGATTACATGTACATAACATTGACATATGGTCCATGTTAATTCCAATTTGATATGGTGACTCACTAGAAAGAGAGACTGTAGTATTTTCTAAACACATGATACCATCACATGGTGCAGACTAAAATTATTATAGAGAATTTCTGAAGTGATTTAATTGAAACTAGAAAATATGAAAGTGGTATAATGTCAATGTGACTTAAGCCATTTAAGAAAAATTTACCTTCATATGAGGCTTCATTAGACATTTGTTCACAGCTCCAGTTATTCAGGTGCGGATTTAGTGGGGGAGCGCCGGGAGTGCGCTCTCCCCCCCCCCCCCCCCCCCCCCCGGCCCCTTAAAAAAAAAAAAAAAAAAAAAAAAAAAAAAAATCTGGCGCCTCCAAAAATTGTTGGTCATCTCCGGTCACACGAGAAAGCATGGGGGGGGGGGGGGGGGTTACCCATTACATCTTTGGTCCGAGCTTTCCGAATCACCAAATTTCAAAGACACAGAGTCGATTAATCAACGTGGTATCAAAGATCCTCAGGCTGACAGGCACAAAAACAACAACAAATACTGCAGCGCCCTCCCTCGGGTGCAGGAAGACTGGTTCCCAACGTGAATGCATAAGCCAGAGTAGCGAATCGCAAGGAGCCAGGCTATTTTACTTCCCGCCATGCATTGTAAATTTCCGGTTTGACGTCATAAGTTCGGGAAAGTTTGCCATTTAAACTTGGGAATTTACATGTGCGTCCAGTAAATAGATAGAGAGACATTATTTCTTATGACTGTTTTGACTGTGTTTTTGGAGATAAGTAACTAAGTGAAGCAGCAAACAGAACTGCACGATGGATATACAAAATCCCAAATGTAGATAAACCAGACACCATATCTCTTACAGTGGTCCCCTGTATAAGGCCCCTCTCACCAGAGGCCACTCCTCTTGAAAAGTCACCATTCTTATGCAGAAAGTGTAACATTTTATTATATATATTCCCCCTCTAGAAGGGGCCACCCCTCTTACAAGGCCACTTTTAGGCTGCATTTTGAGTGCCTTGCAAGAGGGGAGCCACTGTATTTTATTGACAGAAAAAAGCAGTTTAAGCCCCTTTAAATGCATTAAAACCCTGGAGCTTCGGGGGGCTCCGCCCCCCTTAACCCACCCCCCCCCAGGGCTCCGCCCAGGACCCTGTTCAGCTCCCCCCCTTGACAAATCCTGGATCCGCACCTGTTATTTATTCTAATATTTCTGGAAAGAAGGGTTACACTGATATAGTATGTGGTGGATACACTTGCCCATAAAATTCCCTAGATATGTAGAAAATGAAAATTTGGTTAATTCAGTAATATGTCAATGTAACATACACAAATTCAGCTAGTGTATCTCTTGATATATTTTGTCAAAGTATTTGAGCACACTGAAAATTTCTTATCTATCACAGTTGTCTCAAAGGAGATATCACCTGACATATTTTGTCAAAGTGTTTGAGCACACTGAAAATTTCTTATCGATCACAGTTGTCTGAAGAGAAATAGACACCTTGCAGTACATAAGTTGCTTCTTTTCTATCACATCCTGAACCATAAATTGCAGTCGATGTTATGACAAACATTATTCTCCAACTGAACGGAGTTGCTCCATAATGATTTATCTCTTGGCATTGTTTTTTTAGAATGAAGGGTATTCTCCCCGAGAAAAAACAAAACAAAATATAATTATGGTATTTTAAATGGTGTTGAAAGTACTTAGTTTTGAAAATTTGCTCACATCTTTAACTGATACAATGTACGTGGCTTAATTTTCGAAAAAGAAATAAGGATAGGGACTTCAATGTTACAAAATCTGTTGTTGGAACCCTTTGACTTTCATAGGACTCCAAAATCAACTTTCTGGACCACTTTTTAATTTTTTTTTCACCTCACTGTCATGTCACACTTTGTAGGCCACCTCTGTATTTTTCTGAAGCCTGCTCAGATATTGTACAGTATATTGAGATAAATTCATAGACCTGCAATTAGATTAGACATCAGATAGTTAGCCAGAGGCGAATATAAGTGGGAATGGCTGGAGATATTTGCCATCTTTTAGCCAAATTCAGCTAAAAAGTTGTAACTTTTTTTAGTTGTAATTGTGTTAATCAAATACTGAAACTTCATTATAATGTTTGAACAATTTAGAAAAAGTTTGGCTGAAGAAGCACAAGATTGGCTAATATATAATGGGTAGCTTTAGCTAAAATGGCTACATGTGAATAAATCCTAGCTAGTGTCAAGCACTATGTGACATGAATATCATTGTGTATAATTGGACATATCACTTCTTGTATATCATTGTGTATGTTGAGACAACTTCAGACTTACATGTACATGTATGTCATTGTACATATCAAGACAAATTCATAGATCTACCTGTATATCATTGTGTACATTTTGTGACATATTCTCAGACATACATATGTGTCATAATGTATATTGATTGAGAAAAAATGAAGTGAGGAGCAATGAAGCACATCATAAGTTCTTAAGGTACTTTAAAAAAAGTGTATTGAAACAAATTTACAGATGTACATCACCATTGAGAAAATTTATAAATGTGCATGTATATTGTGACAAGTGTAAATCAAGACATATTCACAGACCTACATATACCGTATTCCTCCCGAACAGTGCCACGGATGCTCAGAAAATTATGAACTTAAAGTCTTGCTGGGGGGCACTAACATACCAAGACAGCTGGTATGAAAACATCGTCAGTTCATTTCCGGTTGATTAAACATGCATACTTTTTCTTGTGCAAGTGTTTTGTTGCCTACCTTGACAAATGATTTAATTCATAGAGATGTCTTGAACATCTTATAAGTTGTTCTTTGTTTATTAGTGTAAATTTGACAAAAAAAAGTACATTCAATGTTTCATGTGAAAGGACTGATCATGATTGATAACAAAGGGGAAAGCAACAAGAATCATGAATATTGGTACATTTGCTCAGTTTTGACACTTGTAATTTAAATTAAAATGTTTCAAAAGAATGGCGACAACTTTGGCAACAGAAATAAACAGATTCCATAATTATTTGCTCCTGAAAATTTGCTCATACTTCTTTCAGATTGCTTCCATGCTTCAAGCATCAGTAATTTCAACAGAAATGAGCCCCTCTGAGAAAAGAAGAAACTTGCATGGTGTCTCAGTTTAAAATGGCCATGCCCTTGCTGGAATGGATAAACATGTGCCAAGTTTAAGCAACAAAGCCCACACTTCAAAGCATGATGAAATGCAAATTCCTTCCAAATAATAATCTCCAGAGCTTTTGAGAACATGCGACTGATGCTGAGTGATTGTATTGGGATTATTTTGGAAAAAAAAAAAAATAAGTTAGGACCCTATTAGAGTAGGGTGCTTTTTGGGAGGAATATGGTACATGTTTTGAGACAAATTGTCAAGCCTGCATATATATTATTGCATTTATTGAAACAATTCTGTAGACCTTCCAGTATATCTTTGTGTATGTTGGTTAAAACAAATTCACAGACCTACATGTACATGTATATCATTGCATATATTGACATGTAAGTGGTCGGGTAAATCTAAATCATCCTTCTTTTTCTGCTGATCGTGCTAATTGATCTGTTTTTGGAGAGGTGGCCCTCTTGCATCTGGTAGTAAGGTCTTTATGCTAACATGAAAGTGTGTAGTAAATATACTATAGTGCTGCCTCCATCCTTTTTAAATGTGACCAATATATTAACTATATACAGTGTATGAGAGATTTGTTAACTGTCGTGGAAGTGAACAACTTGAAAAAGATAACAATAAGCAGAATTTACATGCATAGAAATTGTACAGTTCAACACACATGGCTATACTCTGTAGCAACTTGCAGTACGTCATTTGACAATTTTTTTCAGTCAATTAGGTCCTGGTTGGCTGAGTATCATTATTGTCATTACCACATAATTTTAATTGTGATATTTTATTTGCTGCCTAGTTGCATTCAACCTGCTATAAATGTGATAAGTGTTCAGGGTGTTTATCTCTCTGCATGGATGTTTAAATCATATAATGAAGATAATTCACAGTGGACCCCCTTTTATAAGGCCACTCCAAGTACACCCAAAATGTAGCCTTATGAGAGGGGTGGTCTCTCTTAAGGGGGAGGTGGGGGAATAAAATAAAAATACGAGACTTGATGCATGGAGAACTGGCCTCTCGGGGGGGGGGGGGGGGGGGGGGGGAGTGTGACCTCTTGTCAGGGGGGCCTGCAAGAGTGGGATCTCTGTACTATAAATAAAACTACTATTTGTACAAGAAGAACAGATTGTGTTGTTTGCGTATGAATTGTCTGACCGAGCAGCTTTAAATGAAATTATTTTTTTTGTGTCCCAGTGAAAACGTGGAGGACTAGCTGCAAGCATACAATCATCACTTATGTGTAGACATGGGGGGGGGGGGAGGAAGGGGTTTTAAACCCATACTGGCTTACTGGGCATTTCTGTTTACCACACTTGCATACAGGAAGCCTCTTTAATTGTTGTTTTGGTTGCTAAACCCTATTACCTGTATGAGTGTACAGGAGCCCCCCCCCCCATCCCACCTTCACGTGCATATGTCTGGCTGCATATACAAATAGATATTGCATCAACACTGTCAGATTTTGAGATATTGCTAGGATGGCCCATTGTACACAGTGGGATACTTCAGCTCTGTCAAGTACTTCTGTGCCTGGGTCCCAGGCAAACAGAGCAAGCAGCACAGTGTTTTGAAAAGTGGGATGATCGAGAGACTAGTAAAAAAAAAGAAAAAAAAATATAACCACCATGACCTAGATTTGGCCAATCAGAAGAAGCTTTTACTGCATAAATGTGTAACCCTTTGAAGTACCCTGTACACGTTTTTGGTTGAAACTGGATCATTGAGTGCCCTTTGAAATGCAGCAGTATAGAACTGTGATCAATTCTGAAGAAACTATAATTGCTGATACAGTAAGCGGTCCACCTCTTGAGAGACTTGAAAGGGCAGGTCCCAGTATGGTTCCTCAGATATACAGCACAGACAGAACCAACCAGAGGCTTGCTAAGGTCTCACTAGTCGGGTATAATCTTGTCCTTGGTCGCTCCAGCCAGGTACTTAACTCCACCCAATGACAGCTCAACACTGTCAGCACTTTGTCATTCAGAATTGGAGTAAATGCTTTCTCGGCCAGGGCACCATACTCTGCTGAGTGAACCTGAAAAATGAAAAAAAAATGAAAAAAAAGAAGAAGAAAACAAAGAAAAAAAAACGAACCAACCAAACCTCCATATATGTATAATTTGTACGTCAAAATCTGGATCAACAAGTTAACATCGATCTCTTCTTTGTGTAGGGAAAGGTTAAAATAAATCCATATTGTTTGGATCGTTACCAGGCTTTAAAAAAAAGGGGCTTGACAATTGTTCCTCAATTTAGTGTTTGAAATGTTGGTGTTCAGGAGATAGACATTCATTTGGATTATGGTGATCGAGTCAGCTTTCCACCACCATCAATTAATGCTTCCCAACTGTTTTGTGATGGGCATGCTGCATTCACTTGTGTAACCTTAGCTGCTGTCTTGACAAGAAAGTGGAGAGATTTTCACCTGACGCAACACAAACAGGTCACCTGCTGTGGTTGCCATGCTGAGGCATCAGTTGCCACACAGGTGATATATTAGTCGATCTTGACTGCAGAGAGCTTTTGTTCAGTTGACATGTAGTCATTTAACAAAGATAGCATCAGATAATTATTTAGATCTTGATGAAATGTATGATTTTGCTTTATAGAATGTGTGTTCCCTGCCTTTAGAAACCTGACTGTCACTAAAACTGACAGGCTACTGGCAACAGGGTGGTAATAGGCTATCTTCAGGCAGGTATAGGCTGTCTTCAGGCTGGTATAGACTGTCTTTAGGCTGTCTTCAGGCTGGTAATAGGCTATCTTTGGGCTGATAATAGGCTATCTTTGGGCTAATAATAAGCTATCTTCAGGCGGGTAATAGGCTGTCTTTGGGCTGGTAATAGGCTGTCTTTAGGCTGGTGATAGACTGTCTTCATGCTGGTATAGGCTGTCTTCAGGCTGGTATAGGCTGTCTTCAGGCTGCTGATTGGCTATCTTTAGGCTGGTATAGGCTGCCTTCAGGCTGGTGATAGGCTGTCTTTGGATGACAGTAATACTTGACACTTTCGATATGTCTGTCCCTGCTGCTGGACAGACAGGTATAGTCTCTATAGGGCAGGACACAAATTGTGTTTAGAATGCAATTTCAGAAGTCAAATTGGCCAATCAGTGAGCCAGCTGAGTTTTCTTCAAAATTATGTGGAAAATACTTCTACAGCCACTGTTCAGAAGCCCAAGTAAGACTGATGATTGGCTGAAAACTGACTTCATACATGACTGCCAAGAACTACCCTCATGTGTTAGTGGACACTCTCACAAATACTGGACAATGTGCAGTCAGGAGGTTAAAGTAACCATGGAGGTGGGAAGAGACTAGAGCAACTTCCATAGAGTAACCAGCATTGAGGCAGTATAACTGTGAAAGAAAGCTGATAATAAAGTGAAATTATATTTCTTAGAAGGCTGTCCGGCATTTGATGTGTCACTCGCATGCCGCTGATTTAGTGCAGGAATGTGACAAGTCCTAATGAATGACATCAACAGGGTCCCAAATACCCTCCTCAATAGCTGAAGGCCTATATTGTCAGTCTGCATCATGGTAAGCCTGTCTTCAACAATAATTTCTGTCCAAATTTTCAATTGTTATATTTGTGAAATCCTGCCTTCGGTAAATTCAGCTGGTACGCTTCTCGGTGTGCCTGACACATGGGTCTTATGACTGAAAAGGCCTGGTTCTCTTGTTCGCAGAGCTGGGGAAAGTGCAGCGAAAAGTTTGGCATAATGTGCTCACTCGTGCAACACAAATGAATGTCGTGCAGACTTGTATTACCTCTCACTCAGTGCATGCCAATCACTTTTGTGTAATTGTGAAGAGCCAATGATAAGCGTTCTAGATTGTTTATAGTCTTTTATTAACCTATACAAGATTTAGAATGGACTGCATTTTGCTGCGCTCCACTCTGCCCACTCTAAATCACGTATAGACCAATGAAAGCCTATAACCTATGCAAAGAGCAGGATTTGGAAATTCTTAAAACAGAATTTCTGAGAGAGCTGGTCTCTCACTGTAGGGGCGTCTCAAGTCAAGGATTGCTACCCGCAAATTTGAAACAGTTAAGTCACCCCACCTCCTCAAGGCAATTAATTAACCCCAGACTGTGATGGAATAAACAGGATATTAGAAGAGTATGAGGGGCTCTGTGTGTGTGTGTGTGTGTGTGTGTGTGTGCATTAGAAATGGACATTTTTTGTGTGCAGATATTGCAGGGCTCGACATTAAGGCAAGCGCGACAGCCCGGGACAATTAAACGTTATTCCCGGACAACTAACTCTTTAATGTGACTAGCCCGACTTGGACAACCATTATTTTATTGTTTCACACGTTTGCGGCAGGTCGGACAAGTAAAAAATCAAGCTTGTTGTCCGCTGGCACATGTCGCGGTCGCAAATTTCCCAAGTAACCAGAAGTCTATGCTTCGTTATTTTCTGCCAGATTTACGTCCTTAAATTATTCAGATTAAGCGTATCTGATTGGCCGTTAGAGACGTGTTAGTTTTGACCGCGGGAATCAGGCTAAAGGTTAGGAAGTGAAGGTCGCCATTTACATTGGTCAACAGAAGCAAGCGAACATGCTTTCAGGTTTAGCCTATAGATGTTTTTGAAGCCGCCCAAGCCAGGGCAGGGCCCTGGCAGGGGTGCCAAAAGAAAGAATGCGGCCGCGGCTACTGATGAGGACAGACAAAGTCAATCACATGCACAGCAGAAAGAAAATTATGAGAAAACCAAAAGGACCAGGCAGTTTCAGGATCACTGGAAAAAAAAAGGGTTGTTTAAGAACTTTTTAATTTGATCAATCAGTGTCTATTCCTCCTCACTAGCGTAGGATCTTTCCATTTATGTACATTTTTACAACGGCAGTGAATGTGGCTGACTCCGCATGCATCGGGCCTCTCCGTAGTGGATCTCGACTCAAGAGGATTTCGACCATCATATTTCTTTTTCTTTCTCTGTATCCTGGGATATTATAGATTGTTTTCTGTGCTAAACTTCATAATGATCCACAGAAATTTACTTGTGATGGGAACTTTATCTCTCCCACTCAACTCCTGTTCGTTCACATCATCCACCTTGAAATGCTTCAAATCTGAATGCACGACGGAGGTTGCCGGAATCGTCCGGAACAATCTTCGTTGTTTACAGGAGCCATGTGGTCATAGCTTTTTTTGCATGCGAAACCTAACCTAACTGTGGCAAATAAGCGGAAAGCCCAGAAATATTTAATATTCTCATTTTCAATTGAACCATGTTTGATCATACCATATTTGATAAAATGAACGATGAAAAATTTCGCCAGATCAAAATCACTTGGAACCCCAATCAAACACGTGCTTGCCTGCTGGAGCAGGTGCGACAAACACTGATGAAGTGCATGCCAGATCCATTTTTCCCACGGTTCAGAACGAGGTCAACATGGCGCCCAAACAACCACACGTGGTGGCAATGGGAAAATGCAGAGCCTTATTTTGATACATAACTTATGAATTACGGTGAGTTAGGCTCCACCGAATGTGTAGAATAAAGTGAAGACAGTGAGTAATGCCGTCAAAGCAATTTTATGACAGTTTAAGCTGGTTACTTCGCAAACGAAGGCTCCGTACCCGGCGATGTATCGGGCCCATTGAGCATAATGGGAAAATGACAAAAGTCCAGACTGGCAAATATTTTCAAGTTGCGAAACGCATCTTTCAGCACCCAGACAAGAGTTCTTTATTGAAATAAAGATTTTAAGGGTTGTAACTGTTAAATTTGATAAATGATAATTTCTTTTCAAAGCATATGTAATCGATAATGATGACCTGGTGGTGGCAGAAATTTGCGTACCTCGCTACCTAAGTACCTCAGTACCTGGACAAGTCAGCCATGGATTTGGGGTGGTGCATGTGTGATTCCTCCAATGAGCGACCACCTGCATTATACGACTGCTTTTTTGGTTCTCAACACTGTTCGTTACGGACAAGTAAGCTAATATACTTTTGAAATGGGACAAGTGAAAATTTTTTGGGACAAGTAAAATGAAATAGTGGTTGCCCTGGGACAAGTAAAATTCATATTGTGGTTGTCCTTGGGACAAGTAAAAAAAATCCTTAGTGTCAAGCCCTGTATTGGGGCAGGCTTTGGTGACAGGGGAACCTCCATACTTGAGGTGGAAGGAGAGTACGTTTAGTCCCTCCTTTGAACATGTTGAAAGCCCATCATGAGGGCACAAAAGTGTTTGCATAAAGCAGGTGATCTCTTAATAATTCAAATCACATGAAAAAAAAAACAGAACTAGGGATATATGTGGTCAAAACTCGATCATTCTGTGCCAGCTGCAACTTAAGTCAAACTCCTTCAAAAAATGAACTGGTCTGAATTATAATAGACCTGTTCGTAGGACTCGGGTTTATTCGGTTCACTTCGGGAAGCGCACCCTGCTTTGTTTACATTTTGTGCTCGGCCACGCAGGCCGGATTACACGTGGAAGGATAAGAAAGTAAAACACAAGATGTGCTTGGATTTAACAAATATCATACCGTCAGCAATCTATAAATGCACGTTTCACCACTGATGTGACAATTCAGGCAAAAGATTTGCACTGTTCAACGCAATCCATGCTGCAAATTGTAATCACTAGCGTTTGCCGTGGAATCCGTTGTAAACGTATGACGGCGTGGGCCCGACTCGGCTACTTGCTGATTGGACAATCAGGCCAACAATGGAATGCATAATTAATTACGGTCCGGAAGAGTTCGGTACAACTCGGTATGAACAGGTCTATTAGGGTGCTAGATGCATGTTCCTTGTAAAAACCGCTTTCATTTAAGGCCAGCATGGTGGAAGTTACAGAAAATATCGTGGACCAGGTGAACAGTTTTTCTTGGTGCTTGCATTGCACCCAAAGTGTGCCAAGGAAATCACTGACTCAGTCCAAAATGTAGCAGTGTAAGAGATAAAGACAGATGGATGCTCTGTCATGGCAGTGGTCTGTCAAATGGGGCACTGTATTATAAATCTGTACTTCCTCGTAGATGCATTGTTTATCCAGTTAACTCATTCCATACTATGGTGACAGGCCTTGGTCAGTGCTAGAACCACTGACTTAAGACTATAGGCATGTCAGTACTTGAATGAAAGCTCTTTTCATGAAGAATTTAAAAATGCAATTGTCATCTTAAATCTAGGTAAATATATGGAAAAGTCAGGGACTGGTATGGAATGGGTTAAGGTGGTTATGAGGAGGAATCCTACAAGCCTCCTTGCACACCTGTTCCTCATCCCACTGCTCACATGTAGTCATCAGGAGTACTTCTATGTGCAGATATATACTCGCTGTTCTCTGCTGTTCTAGAAAGTCGGCAATGTTCCAAACCTGCATGGGATCCATAGGCTGCCACCATCACGGAAGTGCATGTACATGAACAAAACTTGTGTGGATGTTTGTTTACACCAGGGCAACATGCTTTGTCACATATGACAAGTTGCTCACTGACTGCATATGAATTTGAATCAGGTGTATATGGAACAGTTCCAGTTCCAGTCTCCAATATTCAATCACTGGGGAGTACTTACATTATAGTCTGTAAATGGGCACATTATGGGCAAGGCAGGAACAAAATGAGAGCGTTCTGGCTTGCAATGAGTTTATGGTTTTCGTACACTGTGCTGGCAGGGGTCGTGGTAACATGAACTATGCTGATATCAAAGGAGACCCAAACTGCCCGCAGGTAGCATTCATGCTTATGTGTCCGATATCCACCTCCGGGCCCTGCTTGCAGGTGGAATTCTTTCTGTACTTTTTGCGGGTGCTGATTTCAAGTTGTGATATGGACGGAAAGGGTGGTAACCCTTTTCAGGGCTGCCATGACTGTAGCTGCAGCTAGCTGCAGGTGCAGGCCATCGCATGCCTGAACCTTAGAGGTGGGGAAGGGGACAAAGGGCAGGGCTTAATGTAATGGGGTGTTCCACTGTTGGGGAAATTAGGGGGAACAGGGAGCTCCTACTGCTGTGAGAGAGTATGTTGGGCCCTGACGCCTCGGCTCTGTTACTGGTAATCATGTTTTTTTTTTTTTCTTTTGTAAACAGGTCATCTGTTATTTACAGAACCACAGCAAATAAGTGGAGGGCTACAGTGATATTATTATAGTAAAAGCATATGACATTCACAGTGATTGTTTCTCTCTTATACGGCCACGCCGAGTGCACTAGAAATAAAGCCTCACAAGAACGACAGCTATAGTCTGTCTGGTGAAGGAAAATAAAAGCAGTTCACTTGTTGTATGGTGAAGTGCATGAGGGGTGACTCTTTATCTGAGAGGCCGTCGAAGAGGCATAATACAAGGGTACAAGCATGATTTTATCTTCACGATGCGGAAGAAGAAGAGAAAATTTCTTTTGTATTTAACCCAGACAGATTTATAGTCAGACAGTACAGGAATGTGGTGCTATTTAAAACTTGTTTAACCTCTTGAACAGTGAAGTAACTGCTTTCCTTGGTTGTTGCACTTCAGAAAAAAAGGAAACAACCCCCCCCCCCCCCCCAGTTATTTGAGGGAAAAACTAGCAGTGCATGGGCCAGATATCAGGTCAAGAGCATAAGAAATAGAGCACTTTATGTACTTTTTATTCTATGATGTAGCAAAAATTTTGTCCTAAAAGACTCAGGACAGGAGGGAGGGAGGGAGAGAGAGAGAGAGAGAGAGAGAGAGAGAGAGAGAGAGAGAGAGAGAGAGAGAGAGAGAGAGAGAGAGAGAGAGAGAGAGAGAGAGAGAGAGAGAGAGAGAGAGAGAGAGAGGAGAGAGAGAGAGAGAGAGAGATGAGGAGAGAGAGAGAGAGAGAGAGAGAGAGACTTGCTGGTGGTGCAGTGTTAATTACAGAAACTTCAGGATTGAAAG
The DNA here is from genome assembly GCA_964020975.1 of Hermodice carunculata. Lineage (NCBI taxonomy): Eukaryota > Metazoa > Annelida > Polychaeta > Eunicida > Amphinomidae > Hermodice > Hermodice carunculata. The sequence continues at coordinate 21,500,338 of OZ026619.1, forward strand.
TAGGGCCATGTATATACACCTTTAAACCTTCCACATTTCAGTCGGAAGGTTCCTTACATGTATATGAGCTACCTCAGACTTTTCAGCCTGTTTCTGAGAAATCTACCGGGTAGCCACCCAAACTTTTGTGGATGACAGGTAGTAGGTGTGCAGTACCATTCTTGGGCAATTTACAAAGCTCCAAGTTCTTTCTTCAATCAGGTCTGCCCTCTAGTGGCTAACAGTCACAGTAAAGAGTTTTTCTACACAAAAATGTTAAAAATACCTGCTATGGGCAAGCTTAGTTGTAACCTATATGGTACACAGTGGTACCTCTCTTGAGAGACCCCTCTAATGAGAGACCACATTTTTTCAAAGAATGCTCTCTCAGAACACTGGGCTATCTTTTCCATGTTGTTGTATCTCTAATGAAAGACCACCTGTTTTCAGAGACCACACTGACCTGCCATAGGGGTGGTCTCTTAAAAGAGGTACCACTGTAAGCCTTGATCCTTCATCAACTAATTAAACTAATTATGTTGAGGGATATTTTCAACCTCAGCTAACTATAGGTTATGGAGCATATTATACAAACAGGAGCAAGAGTGCCACATATCTTCCGTATATAGTTCTCAATGTACCCCCCCAAAATACCACAATAATCCAGTCTCTATGCTCCATAGCCAATCCAGTGCATCACTTAAATGCCACTTTATTTGTGCTTCTGTCCATATTTTGTTTGTTTGTTTGTTTTTGAATGTGATGCAGTCTACAGTTTTCAAGGTGGGCCCATATAGCACTTACAGTGTGTAAAAAACTAGAGGTTGTTGGTGTAAACATATTTTATTCACAGCAATTTACAATATAAATCCAATAAATGAGTAAGCAATTGGGAAAAACGGCGAAGCCCTATACTGATCCCTCTTGCAGAAAGGGTTGTTTTTTGTTGGTGCCACCTACAATATAATGTAACAGTTACTATGGGTTAAATGTGAAGATCTTTTGAATACTTTAGCATCTTTAATTCTTAGTACAGCTGCATGAAATGTTGTGGGATTGTTGAGGAAATTAAAATCCTAATTTTTATGATACTGATGAGGTTCCATGATCCAGATAGTTACATAAGCAGGTTGTTCCCAAGACCTAAATTCATCTGTTTACTAAATAGCAGTCACTTAGCCCATGGGCCTCTTGTTTGGAATACAGTGTAAACTCATTATGACATCATCTGTTCCCTTACAAATGTGTCAGATAACTGAATATGTCAGATTAATGAATAGAACAACAACAAAAAATTAAATTTTTCCTTCAAAACTTGTGTCATTATAATGAATATGTCAGATATTTGAGTGTCATCGTTATAATGAGGTCTCACTCTATATAGTTTTGTAACAAACTGCCTGAAATTGTATACAACAGCTAAACCTTACATGGAAGTTGTGCTACGTACTGTATAATTATCATGGGCCTAGTTTTCTTGCTCGATAAATGAATCATGAGTGGTGTTCATGAAGTGCCCACAGGCCTTGTTTTGGGCTAATTGTTTTGTAAAATCTGCAACAGATAGGCATATGTACATGTACATACCATCTGTATTGGGATTGTTGCATATATTTGTCATTCAATTCTTGAACCCTCCAGAAACATGTATCTTTTTTAAACCTGTGGACAGGGGATCGAGTTGGGATCAGTTTAAAGTTTTTATTGGCCAAAAATAAGATACATCTACTCTTCTATTGATGGGTTTTGCATGGTGCACCCTGATTGGCCAAATGATACATGGTTGTCATGGCAACTTATTTGTACTATGCACTTTGTGTGCCGGTTGTGTTTTCTTCAATTGAGTTGCTGTACAACTCAGTTGCAATTTTAGCATATTTTCTGATCAATTTGAAACCTGGGTTTGGTTGCTGGCTCACTCAGGTCAGTGAGCAAAAGTGAGGAATTTCAATGCATAGGAAATCCTGATCCTATCAAACTTTACCATTGATTTTTTCAGCTCCTGTGATGTGAAGAATGTTGTTTATGACAGCTCAGTTCATATGTAAACAATTAAGCACATATTTACATATATGTATAGTAGCAACCTGTGAGCATATACAATAGGAATATAGCTAATGTTTGGTAGCAACCTGTGAGCATATACAATAGGAATATAGCTAATGTTTGGTAGCAACCTGTGAGCATATACAATAGGAATATAGCTAATGTTTGGTAGCAACCTGTGAGCATACACAATAGGAATATAGCTAATGTTTGGTAGCAACCTGTGAGCATATACAATAGGAATATCGTTAATGTTTGGTAGCAACCCTTGATCACATACAATAGGCATCCACTTTTTTTTTGCCAGCTGCTGATGAAATGGGGACAGCGTCAAATTGGTCAGACTATTGTAAAGTTTCCTGCATCTGTGATGACTAGGTGCTGTTGTTTTAGCCCAGTTACATTTTAGTACAGACCTATGTCATTTACATGGATTGCGAAACAGGCCAAGCCTATATTAATCTCTCCATGACACACATATTGGCATATACTTAAGTCCAACCTAATTGTGAGGTAGAAGATCAAAGCAAAGGACTTGGAGGAAACCACTGTGCACAGTCAGGAGTGGTATGAGCTCTTTCCACTTGCTAAATTCCTGGGACATGGGAATCGAACCCGGGCTGCAGAGGTGAAAGGCCAGGGAGCATGTTTCTGTTCCATCAACCATGCATGAAATTACATTTTACACAAATAAATGAGCTGCAACTTGCCAGGGTGTGCACAGGTGAAGCTATTGCCAGATTTTGTGATTGCGGCAAGTAGCAGTTGATACAAAACAGAGAGAGGGGTAATCTTCCCCAAAGTTCACCTTTTGCATCCATTCTTTTTTAAAATGGTAATGTTATACATGTAAGGTAAGTGTGTTACATCAGGGATATGGAGTTAATGGTTTACATATAAAGTAAGTATAATATCAGGTATATGGAGTAAATGGTTCACTTATAAAGTCAGTATAATATCAGGGATATGGAGTTAATGGTTTACATATAAAGTAAGTGTATACATCAGGGGTATGGAGTTAATGGTTCACATATAAAGTAACTGTAATATCAGGGATATGGAGTAAATGGTTCACTTATAAAGTCAGTGTAATATCAAGGATATGGAGTTAATGGTTCACATATGAAGTAACTGTAATATCAGGAATATGGAGTAAATGGTTCACTTATAAAGTCAGTGTAATATCAGGGATATGGAGTTAATGGTTCACATATAAAGTAAGTGTAATATCAGGAATATGGAGTAAATGGTTCACATATGAAGTAAAGATAATATCAGGGATATGGAGTAAATGGTTTACATATAAAGTAAGTGTAATATTTGGGATATGGAGTTAATGGCTTTGATATAATGTAATTGTGCTACATGTATATCAGGCATATGAAGTTAATGGTACACATAGAAGGTGTGTTATATCAAGGATATGGAGTTGATGGTTCACATATAAGGTAATTAAGTGTGTTATATTAAGGATATGGAGCTAACATTACTTAGTATGCATTTCCCATTTTCATCTAGGTGATTGCGCATGGTGCCAAAGGTTGCTGGTTTGAGACCCAGCCGCTCCATGGTCACAAAACGTACAGCATGTAAACTGACATTATGTTGCAGGATGGTCTGTATTGTGACATCTGAGCAGTGTACCCAGATCCTGCCATTGAAACATTACCCCGGTCCCCACTTCTGAAAAAACTTACTGCAAACTTTCTTTATCAGCTATGTTGACATGTATGTTATGGCATCATTACAAAATAATTAATAAGAAAAATTGTTAAAGTCATTTTGGAGGAGATTATGTATTTGTTATCTTGATTTTTTGAAGTAAGATAACAAATACGCAAACAAGCAAAAACTTGGGCCTAAACCATGACCATGGTGGCTCCTACCATGAACTCCCAAAAACAGTGATGAATATACACAATGTGGTGTTCACAGGTACATGTCATTAACCCTTTCCCCCTTGAATTGACACTTGAGTCAACAACTTTCCTTGGCATGAGTTGGCAGCCAAGGAAATTTGTTGACCTGGGGCATGTGATCTTCATAGGGCTCATTATTCTCAGTCAAAATTGCTTTTCATTACTGTCAAAATTTATTGAAAACACTGAAGCAGACGACCTTTGACCACCAGCCAGTTTTGGCCGGTTTGAGGGAGAAAGGGTGAAAGGTGCACACACAGAAATACAAAATTACCCAGAAAAGAAGATTTGTTTTAAAAGAGCAAATCTGCATGTGTGCCTTCAAAAGTTGTAAATATGGCTAGATGAAAATAATTTCAAAATCCAGATGACCTTGTCTTTTGACCTCTAGTGGTCACATATACATTACAAGAATGTGCAGTGTTGCAATATTTGCAATTTGCGCCCAACATGACTAAAATTGGATGAAAATTGACCAAGTTATGGGCAGATGAAAATTCCAAAGGCCCAAATGACCTTGACCTTTGACCTGTATAGGTCACATGTAAATTACAAATATGTGCAGTGTTGCAATACCTACAACAGTGTTGCCAACATTCCCAGATTACCTGGGAGACTTCTGGAATTTTGTGCTGAAAATTCTTGAAAAATTGTAGATTTTTGGCATTTTAGCCACCTCCCTGAATTTCATCAATATTTTCCTTTTATATTTCATATTAATTTATCAATCTCCCTGAATTTTACTTTCCACCTCCTGGATTTTAAGTGTGGCAGGTTGGCAACACTGGTACAATTGAAATTCAGCATGACTAAAATTGGATAATATTGACCAAGTTATGGCCAGATGAACCTGGACCTTTGACCTTTATTAGTCATATATGTAAATTAAAAAAATGTAAAGTGTTGCAATACCTAAAAGTTGAGACAAACATGACTGAAATTGAATAAAATTGACCAAGTTGTGGCTAGATGGAACTTTCAAAGGTTTTAATCACCTTGACCTTTGGCTTTTAGAGGTCACATGTAAATTACAAAATTGAGCAGTGTTACAAACATATGAATTTAAGTTGGATTGGTTACTTGTATCTATAATAGTTTTGGAGATTTTCAAGATTTAAAATTTCATATGCATCTAATTTGCATAATCTTCAACATATTTTCTCCTCTTTGTTAAAAGGCACAAATTATGTATAGTCCAATAATCATGCTAAGTTTTAAGTTTTTGAATGTTATTGTGTTCCAAAAAACTGGCAAACAAAATTTGGTAGTAAAGAAGAAATAAAGAACTCTAGGAAAAACAGAATGTCTGTGTTGGTACACAGACATAATAAATAAAAAATGCATTAAGCTTTAGGCCGTCTGCTCTAGCTGTGTCTGCTGTCTGTGTAGCCCTGTATGCTGTACTATGGCCCTGTATGTTGTACTGTGGCCCTGTATGTTGTACTGTGGCTCTGTATGCTGTACTATGGCCCTGCATGCTGTACTGTGGCTCTGTATGCTATACTGTGGCCCTGTATGCTGTAATATGGCCCTGTATGCTGTCCTGTGGCCCTGTATGCTGTACTATGGCCATATATGCTGTACTGTGGCTCTGCATGCTGTACTGTTGCTCTGTATGCTGTAGTATGGCCCTGTATGCTGTATTATGGCCCTGTATGCTGTACCCTGGTTCTGTATGCTGTACTGTGGCCCTGTATGCTGTACTGTGTCCCAGGCTAGTAAGTAGGCCCAGTAAGCAGAGATTTGCATTAAAAATTCCAACACAGCTTTTTGTAAGTCAGGAAAGACTCCAGTGGGTCTAATCTGTAATATCAGCTAAAGTTAAATAGATTTATGAATAAATTACAATGTATAATATGTTTATTGTTCAAATGTCATTGATTTTTATATTGATCGACTTCTTGACACACAAAGTGCACGATTTGTTGATATTTGCTGCCATTGGCAGGATTCACTGATGGCTCCATGTATTTTTGTGATGCTTTGCTCATTTAAACTGTTATATTTGTATGTGATTTGGTTGTTAGCATTGGGAGAATAGCTTCAGTTTGTGTCAAGAACAACTATAACTGGTGTATAAATCCTGAATAGGTAAGCTGTAGTCATGCCTCGGCACAGCCAACATCAGACTGTGCAGGTGCGTCAGTGCTTCTGGATAACTTGGTATTGGCTGTCAGGAGGATTTGTTTGCCATTGACACATATAGTATTTTTTGCCAATAATATATATATATAAATATATATATATATATATATATATATATATATATATATATATATATATATATATATATATATATATATATATATATATATATATATATATATATATATATACATATATATACATACATACATTCATTCATTCATTTATTTATTTATTTATTTACTTATTCACTTATTTATTTATTTATTTATTTATTTATTTATTTATTTATTTATTTATTTGTTTATTTATTTATTTATTCATTTATTCATTCATTCATTGATTCATTCATTTATTCATTTATTTATTTATAAATAACATGAAGTTACTTTAGTTAAATTGGCTGTGTAGACGTATGTGGACAGTTCCTGGCACTTGCCTGTGGGGAACAATATGAACCTGCTGAATGGGCCTGTTAGTGTGTATTGTCCCCAACTCTGGCATATGAAAATAAATTCCCATGTTTATCCATCACTTTAGCAAAAATAATTTAGGATCAATTGCTTAGGGTGATATGAGGTTAAAGATATCAAGGCATCAATATTCATTACTTTATTTCAATTTTTTCTTAAAAAAGTATCATTTCCAGCCAGTTTGAAAAGTTCCATAATTTTAAAACAGTTACCAAAGAAAATAAACAAAAAATGCATAGAAAATAATACTGCTATACATATAGTGCCATCTAGTGGCAGACTATTGTACTGTACTTTTGGCAGGTAACCAAGCACAGATAATAACTGATGAGCTTTGAAGCAAAACAACTGAATTTTAACCTGAAGCATGTACATTTCCTTTCAAGGAGGCACACTTTCAGGATTATCACATAACTAATGTCTAAATTATTTCAAGATCTGCTGAACTTCTAAAACTTATCTTTACTTTGGTAGGTAAAATACACCAATTATTGCCCATCTCCCTGGAATTTTCACAAAGAAATTTGTTTGTAACTTTTCTTTATGTTTGGTTGTTGTATTAAATCTTTTTTTTTATGAATATAAACTATTCTTGGTATTATTCACCTTCTTTGTAGTTATTTTAAGGAGAATTAGTTGTTTGTTTGAAGTTCTGGTTGTGCCAAACAGTTGGTTGCCCACCTGGAAAAAGTGACTGTCCACCTGGCATTGAGTTCGTTGCCTGTATGGTAGTCTTTGCTTTTGTTGCCATGTTTCATGACCATAAACTTGCTAAACTAAGACATGATGGACAGTTGACAGCAAGCAGATGCCTGAAGGTGATTACAAAATGATGCAGCAACTCTCGCTCTCGACAGCGAGGAAACCACAGCATCATGTACTGAGCGACAATAGCAGAAATGATCTTAACAGAGTTCTGATAGCTGACATGTAAATTATTTTTGATGTAAATACTTTATGGGAAAACTCAAAGATTGTTGGCTAAAATCAGAGCTTAATAGAACCCTAAAGCTATAAAGCTTCAGGGACAACCCTGACATACAAGCCAGAGGTGTGGAGACATTGCCATGATAACTTAGATATAAACATATTAACCCCTTCCCACTGAAATCCCAGGAAGCGCCTACATGTAAAACGGTGGCTGCTTCAGGGTTTTTGGCACCATATGACCACCGGAAATGCCTGGGATGAGAATTGTTGATGCAGCCTTTCATGATGTATGTATAGAATATGCCAGGTCAACAGCTTTCCTTGGCATGGCCATAAGATGCATTATGGTAACTGCACCAAGGAGAGCGGTTAAGTCAGTCTTGTGACTGAGAAAGGGTCAGAGATACAGGATATATCAGTCCATTTACTGTGACTCTAAGAAACAGGGGACTTGTCATTGATCAGGTATACATACTAGTTGTACATGTACAGTGAAGCCTGTCTTCAAATAGTGTCTCATATATATACTCCTGGAAAAAAAAAGATGCCCCCCCCCTTATGCAACATTATGCACATGTTATGAGGATGTGTGTGGTGAGTTTGTTTACTTTATTATACCATTGCTTTTCACATCTCTTTTGGGAGGAAATGGTGCTCCTTAAAAGGACCTTCTTGGTTGTTGTTGTTGCTGTTGTTGTTGAAAGGCTGCATGCATCAGTAGCAGGTGTGATCACCATGCTTCTGTAAGCAAGCTTGGGTCCTCGTTGAAATGATGCTTGTCAGCTTGGTGATCTCAGCCTGCGGAATTTGATTCCACTGGTTTGTAAGCCTCTGTGCCAGTTGGTCCAGGATGGCTGTGGGTTCTTCATGCTCATCCCTGATTCGACAGCCAAGCACATCCCATAAATACTTAGTATAGACCCATATTTTTTACATGGATTGTGAAACAGGCCACGCCTAAATTCATCCCTCTCCAATACACAGTGGTGGTGCATACCTTCCTACATACTTGTTTGGTTGAGGAAACTGATCGAAGGACTCTGAGAAAACCACTGTGCGCAGTCAGAGTGGTAGGAACTCTTTCAACTTGCTTCCCCAGCTGTGAATTGACCCCGGTCCCCAGAGGTGAAAGGCGAGCATGTTGCAGCTCTGCCATTACCGTGCAAACAAATACTTGATGGCGGACACGCCAGAAGAATGGACTGGCCATGGCAGTGATGGGATATTATGTTGCTGTAGATCGATATTAAATGCTGATTTGGGTAGTGTGTGGTCATGTGTTATCCTGTTGAAACAGTATCCATGGATATTGCTGGATCCATTCGTCAGCTTTGGGAAGGATGTCATCTATGTAGAGCTGGCCTGTTAGTGTCCCGTTCTCCCTGTTGCTGTAATGTGCCCCACACCATAATGACACTGCCTCCTCCATAACAGTCATGTTCAACCATACAAACTTCTACAAACCTCTCGGAAGTCATTTGTCAAACCCGTATTGTTCTGGACATTGTGGAAATCCAAGCAGAATCTCGATTCATTTGACCACATCACGCTGTTCCTTTGATTTCTTGCCAGGCTGCATGTTCCTCACACTACTGTACCCGTCCTGTCTTGTATACAGGAATGAGAGGGATGTGAATGGCAGGGTGGTATGCCCTCAGTTTGGTCGACACTGGTCTCTTGTTAATGGTAGACTGTCATACTCTGATGTTGTAGGCCTGGCGCCACTGCTGACAATACCTTTCAGTGGAAAGAAATCTGTGCCTCTTCACATAAGAGACAAGACAGGAATGTATTTCTCTTGATGCCAGCGCTTTGCAGGCAGGGAGCATCAGGGTGTAATGTGAGGCAATATAGTGTATCAATGTTCTTACGAAGGACTCGGTATTACTGTGAGTTCTAAATGTTTATATTAGCATTTTCTCCTGATTGGTACCTGTAAAAACAAACAAACAAACAAGAAATATGAGTATGTCGACAGACATACCAGCCGAGTGAAAGATCACTTTCACATTGACTGCATGACTGGTACCTTGAAATTTGTGGATAGAACTTTGCTGTTATGTCATGCATCGGAACCAAAATTTTTGTTATGCCCTGAATTCACATTTGTCTAAAAAGTCAATTTAGTCTGGTCACGGACTGCACACAGTCTGTGTGTACACGTACCTACATGCAGTTGAGAGCTATCTGTTGCACACCATCCACACTTTGACATGTCATGGTGACCTCGCTGGTGTTTATAGCACTGTTCTGACAGGGAAATCCCAACCATAGGGCCAGTACTTTTCCGCGATCGCGGAAAACGGACGGAATTCACGGAATCTATGATCTCAAACGGAATTTATGATTTGGAACGGAAATCGGCAAATGCCACGGAAATTAAGCGGAATTTGTGAATTTTGCCTCTCAAATAATTCAAAATCACCACATATGTCATCGCATAAAGCAAAACACACGGACTTGGATCCAAATTTGATGAGTCGGCGGCGTTATCGATACCACGTGGAGCAAATTTAACGACAGGCCGGGCACCTGCGCGCTATAGACCCCATTGCAACCATATCCATTCATTTGCATGGCATATAGATATAACGCGCAACAGAGGTACAATGATAATAGCGCCATCTGTAGGTGGAGGCTGTCAACGTACATAGTAAACAATATGGAGTCACTTTGCCGTTCGTCGATGGATCAACATTTTCCAGAGGCGATAAGATCAACTGTTTTTCCTTTTTTATTGACCAGTGCTAAAATCGTGCCCTAGAATTAGTGAAACGGAAATGAAACGGAATTTGTAGTTTTCCAAAACGGAAAAACACTCATTTTGAAACGGAAAAATACAGGCCCTACAACCACAATCTGAGGAAGATTAAAGGTAAGCTTGAAAGCCCTCTCAATCTGCGCTATCCTTGTCCCATTTCTGTAACCTGTAAGTGCAGATGAAGTCATTGATGTAACCTGAACTGACTGCATGCAGATCTGATGTGTCTGGGCATATCTTACGTTCCCAAACTATGACAATGTGTCCCACCGATGCAGGCCATGTGCATGGTGCTGTGCAGACAGACACTGGTACGATGCAGGCCATGTGCTGTGTAGACAGACACTGGTACAATGCAGGCCATTGGCTGTGTAGACAGCCACTGGTACAATGCAGGCCATGTGCATGGTGCTGTGTAAACAGACACTGGTACCATGCAGGCCATGTGCATGGTGCTGTGTAGACAGACACTGGTACCATGCAGGCCATGTGCTGTGTAGACAGACACTGGTACGATGCAGGCCATGTGCATGGTGCTGTGTAGACAGACACTGGTACAATGCAGGCCATGTGCATGGTGCTGTGTAGACAGACACTGGTACCATGCAGGCCATGTGCATGGTACTGTGTAGACAGACACTGGTACGATGCAGGCCATGGGCTGTGTAGACAGCCACTGGTAGGGTGCAGGCCATGTGCATGGGGCTGTGTAGACAGACACTGGTACCATGCAGGCCATGTGCATGGTGCTGTGTAGACAGACACTAGTACGATGCAGGCCATGGGCTGTGTAGACAGCCACTGGTAGGGTGCAGGCCATGTGCATGGGGCTGTGTAGACAGACACTGGTACCATGCAGGCCATGTGCTGTGTAGACAGACACTGGTACGATGCAGGCCATGTGCATGGTGCTGTGTAGACAGACACTGGTACAATGCAGGCCATGTGCATGGTGCTGTGTAGACAGACACTGGTACCATGCAGGCCATGTGCATGGTACTGTGTAGACAGACACTGGTACGATGCAGGCCATGGGCTGTGTAGACAGCCACTGGTAGGGTGCAGGCCATGTGCATGGGGCTGTGTAGACAGACACTGGTACCATGCAGGCCATGTGCATGGTGCTGTGTAGACAGACACTGGTACGATGCAGGCCATGGGCTGTGTAGACAGCCACTGGTAGGGTGCAGGCCATGTGCATGGGGCTGTGTAGACAGACACTGGTACCATGCAGGCCATGTGCTGTGTAGACAGACACTGGTACGATGCAGGCCATGTGCATGGTGCTGTGTAGACAGACACTGGTACCATGCAGGCCATGTGCATGGTGCTGTGTAGACAGACACTGGTACCATGCAGGCCATGTGCATGGTGCTGTGTAGACAGCCACTGGTAGGGTGCAGGCCATGTGCATGGGGCTGTGTAGACAGACACTGGTACCATGCAGGCCATGTGCTGTGTAGACAGACACTGGTACGATGCAGGCCATGTGCATGGTGCTGTGTAGACAGACACTGGTACAATGCAGGCCATGTGCATGGTGCTGTGTAGACAGACACTGGTACCATGCAGGCCATGTGCATGGTACTGTGTAGACAGACACTGGTACATGTCATCTTTTAGGCACCATCTAACTTAAATTTGGGTACCCCAAAAATTAACCTTTAAAGTGCCAATCACAGCTATAGTCATTTTCGCATCACTGTGAATCATACATGTAAAATAGTTGAAAGATTCAAATTCCTCATCATGATACCTTTCATTTAGATATCAGCAAGCATAGTCACTTTGTGTGCATTGCGTGCAAAGTGCCCCAAGGAAAGCTGTTGACCCTAAGTCTTAAATCAGTGCTTAAAGGGTTAATTGTGACTTTATATGGTGGATGATTGTAAAGGAAGTGGAAAGCCATCCAGCAAGGAAATCTTGATTTTGGACATCCTGAATGAATTCCAAATCGTGACAGCCAGCCAGTATGGCCATGGTGTGGGTATATGTATCTCACCTTATCACCATGGCAGTTATTTTACAGACACAACGAGAACACATAGTCAGCAAGCATATCAATGGAGATTTTGAGGTGTTTTGTACACAGTGGAACCTCACTCTGATGACGTTATCTGTTTCCTAGAAAATGCTCCAGATATCTGAATATGTCTGAAAAATGAGTCAAATAGCAAAGGAATTTGACTTTAAGTCCTTCTAAACTTGGGTTTTGTAAAATGACTTAATGTGTCAGATATCCAAGTGTTGTTATCAATGAGGTTTCATTGTACTAGTCATACACTACTACAGTAAAATCAAATACAAAAACAGAATGTCTGGGTTTACACACGCACATTTTGTTTTTCCAAGAAATCTTTCTTTCTTTCTTTCTTTCTTTCTTTCTTTCTTTCTTTCTTTCTTTCTTTCTTTCTTTCTTTCTTTCTTTCTTTCCTTCCTTCCTTCCTTCCTTCCTTCCTTCCTTCCTTCCTTCCTTCCTTCCTTCCTTCCTTCCTTCCTTCCTTTCTCTCTTTCTGTCTGTCTGTCTGTCTGTCTGTCTGTCTGTCTGTCTGTCTCTTTTGGTGCCAACCCAGACATTGTTGTTCCTTGGATTCTTTACTTCTTTCTTTCTCAGAGAGTATTGGAGATTTTGAAAGGGTAATATGCCTGAATCTGGGAGTTAACAGAAACACTATTAATATGGAACATTGAAAAATTTCAAAGTTGAATATCTCCAAAACTATTATAGACAGGGGTGCCATTCCAACTTCAGTTTATAGGTTTGTGGCAAAGCCGCATCCAATAAACCATGAACCAAAGTTGTAGGATTTTAATTTATGCAAATTAGAAGCATTAAACATTTCAAAGCTGAATATCTCCAAAACGGTTATAGATAGAGGTGCCATTCCAACTTCAATTGGTTTGCGGCAATGCTGCTTCCAATGCCCCATGAATCAAAGGTGTAGGATTTAAATTGATGGAAATTATGTGAATATGCGAAATTTAAGTCTTGAATAGCTTCAAAACTATTATAGATAGAGGTGTAATTCCTACTTCAGTTTGAAGGTTTGTGACATAGCCGCATCCAATGAACCAAAATTGTAAGATTTTAACTTACGTAAATTAGGTGAAGACACAAAATTTAGATCTTGAATAACTTCAAAACTATTATAGATAGAGGTGCCATTCAAACTTCAGTTTGTAGGTTTGTGACATAGATGAATCTAGTGAACCATGAACCAAAGTTGTAGAATTTTAATGCAAATTAAGTAAATATACAAAATTGAGATCTTAAACAGCTTCAAAACCATTCTAGATACAGGTGCTATTTTACCTTTACTTTATAGGTTTGTAACATAGGTAAAATGTAAAACCAGACAAGGGCCACAACGGCTAAAAACATAGGTGTATTTGTAACATAGGTGCATCCAATGAACCATGAACCAAAGTTGTAGAAATATAGTTTATGCAAGTAAGGCGAATACACAAAATTTAAATCTTGAATATTTTCAACATTATTATATAGAGAGGTACCATTCCAACTTCAATTTACAGGTTTGTGACATAACCCCATCCAGTGAGCCATGAAGTTAAGTTGAGGTTTTTAATTTATGCAAATACAAGAAATTAAGATCTTGAATAGCTTCAAAACTATTATAGATAGTGGTGTCATTCAAACTTCAGTTCAAAAGTTTGCAACATGGCCACATTCAATGAATGATGCCATTCCAACTTCAATTTGTAGGCTTGTGGCAAAGCTGCATCCAATGAACCATGAACCAAAGTTTTAGGATTTGAAGTTACGCAAATTAGGTGACTATGCAAAATTGAAGTCTTGAATAGCTTCAAAATATTATAGATAGATGTGCCATTCCCAACTTCAATTTATTGGGTTTTGACATAGGCACATCCAATGAAACAGAAACCAAAGTTAATTAAATTTATGCAAATTAGGTGAATATGCAAAATTTAAATCTTGAGTAACTTAGCTGTTGCACATAGAGGTGCCATTCCAACTTCAATTTGTAGGTTTGTGACATAGCTGTATCTGATGAGCCATGGGCCAAAGTGATAGAAGTTTAATTATGCAAATTTGGCATATATACAAAATTTAACTCTTTAATTACTTCAAAACTTTTATAGATAGAGGTGCCATTATAACTTTACAGGTTTGTGACACAGGTGCGTCCAATGAACAAAAGTTGTAGAATTTTATTTTATGCAAATAAAGCGAATACACAAAATCTAAATCTTAAATAAATTCAAAAGTACAAAATACATAGAGGTTTCATTCCAACTTCAATTTGTAGGTTTGTGACATAGCAACATCCAGTGAACCATGGACCAAATGTAGGCTTTTAATTTGTGCAAATTAGGCAAATACACAAAATTAAAATCTTGATAGCTTTAAAACTATTATATGTAGTGGTGTCATTCAAACTTCAGTTAAAAAATTTGTGAAATGGCCACATCTACTGAGCCAAGAACCAAAGTTGTAGCATTTTGATATAGGCTAATAAAAAAAATGTAGATTCCGTTGAACAACGCAAGGGGCAGCATTTCAAACTGTTCTTATTTTGAAGGCACCCAGACAGATTTGCTATGAAGCAAATCTTCTTTTCTAGTTATGATATACATTCTGCAGACTCCCAGTGGTATTATTTCATTAGGTACATGTAGATCTGCCCATCAAGCAATGCTTGGAATTTGTTAAATGCAGGGGACTGACAGGAGCCAGGAAAAAACTTCCCAAATTTGGGGTCAGTCACACGCTCACTCTCAATTATTATTATTATGCTGTCATTTGAAATGTTGTATGTTTACCAACAGAATGGTGGTAAAGTGTTGTGGAGTTACAGCTTATCTTTTGGTAACAAGATTAATCTACTGGTAAAAATTGAAGAAGTGTTGCTATCTCTGACATTGCTTCTGAGATCAAACTTGTTTCCTTCCACCAGGTTGTGATGGAGTTAGTGTGCTCATTCTGACGTTACAGAAGCAGCCTAGGGGCACTTGAAAAGTTTAAATGTTGAATGTCTTCAAAACAGTATTGAAGTTGGAAGTACTTAAACTTAATTTTATAGGTTTGTGCTATATATAGGAGCATCCAATGGACCACAAGCAAAAGTTGTAGAATATATTATTTATGCTAACTAGGAACATTTAAACAAGTTAAGTGAGGTAGACAGGTTTGTGCTACAGTGGCATCCAAGTAAGCTTTGAAAACACACAAACATGCTTGCTTTTGAAGGATTTTTTTTTTTTTTTTTTTTTTGTAGTTCCACATGTTCTCTCTGGCACACACTATGATCAGGTACAGCAGTAATTGATAGACCCAATAAAGCATGACTTGACCTTGAGTCTATGATACAGTTTATAACAATTTGGATACATGTTTCAGACTTTTTACACATATGCTGTCATCAGAATTGAATTAAGAAAAATAGATTGCACTGTCTAACAGTGTATGTGTCACAATACATGCATCATTGTCCGCATTTAAACGTTTCCTTTTTTGTGTATATATAGGCTTATCAACATGGCCAACATGACCTTTCAGGACCTTTAATGATTTCATCATAAAATGGCACAAAGCCACTGAGATGCCAAATATATTTTACCCCCTCTCCCCCAACAAGGGTGAGGGTGTTCTGTTTTCAGGTGATCTTACTGTTTATCTGAGTGCTCATGAATAGCAGAATCCTTGCATGCAAAATATTTTGTGATTCACAGGCCACACCAAACTAAACCTCAGTTGTAACTTGGCACTGTTTTTCAAGGACATGATTACATTTTGCTGACCTTGACCTCATTTTGAAGGTTACATGACTCCTCTGTGTGTGTGTAAAGCGGGGGTGGGAGGTTGGGGGTCAGTATTCAGTGTGTCAGTGATGACTGTCTGTTCTAGTTTAATCATCGGCTTTCTCTGCATCATTATGTGTATTGGTTGTCCATCTACCTGCCATCCTGTCAATGATTATTACTGTGATGTCTCAAAAATCCACTGACATTTATTTTGCTAAAATTGGAAAGAAAGCCCATCAGGAGGCCTCAATAAGGCAAAATTATTATATTTCTGCATCACTGTGATTCATTTTTCTTGCAAACCTAAAACATTTTACCCATATGATACTGATTTCAGGATATCACACGCCCTTAATTGTGTTGTACTGCCAATAAAATTGTTCCTTGCCCATATGAGATAGCTTCAAAAGGTGTGGCTTTATTGAAGGGGCCAGTCATGTTTGCTAGGGACTACTTTTTGTAGTAAAACTGTAGTAGTCATGTGACCACAATGGAATTCCATTCATGAGAAGTAGGATTAAGAAGCCTGTTTGCAGTTTTGGCACATGAATAAAAGTTCATACTTATTAAAAGTTGGTCTCCTAAAACAGCATCATTGGAGAATTATCTTCTGTTGCTTCAGAACATGTTTGGTGATTAAGTATGCAAAAATAGGCATATGAGAAAATATCTTGCATGCCTTGCATATGGGACA
Source organism: Hermodice carunculata (assembly GCA_964020975.1). Lineage (NCBI taxonomy): Eukaryota > Metazoa > Annelida > Polychaeta > Eunicida > Amphinomidae > Hermodice > Hermodice carunculata. The sequence goes on from OZ026619.1 coordinate 21,517,069, forward strand.
GTGCTGGCACACTCTTCGGGTCATTTTTATGCCCCTCTCCTACCAGAAGAGGGGCATATAGTGATGGCTTTTTCTGTTGATGCATCCGTGTGTGAGTCTGTCCATATGCAATTTGTGCCTGGGCTATAATTTGCTTGTGTCCACTTAGATTAATGAAACTTTACACACAGGTGCATCTGGACATAAGGGTGTGTCATGTACCAAAACTAGATCACTGGGTGAAGTATCTGTCACAGTGACATATCCTTGTAAAATCGTGTATGGGCTATAATTTCTTTACTATTTAACTAAGTTTCATGAAACTTCACACACACACATCTTGACCTACAGGTGTACCATGAAACAAAACTAGGTCAATAGGTCAAGTATCTGGGTCACGGTGATACAATTATGTAAAACTGCATAACACTTTATGTGCGGGCTGTAATTCTGTTGTCCTTTGACTTGCAATTATGAAACTTTACACACCTGTGTATCTGGACACAAGGGTGTGTCAAGTGTGAAAATAGGTCACAAGGTCAAGTATCTGGGTCACAGTGACATAACCTACACAGGTAGATTGTTTTTCCATTATCTTTCTTTTGAATTGTCTGCCCCATGGGGGGGGTCCCTTTCTGTTTTTGGGTTGTCTGTCAGTCTGTTTGTTAGGATGTCTGTCTGTCTGTCAAGATGTGCACATTCTCATTACCTCGATATCTACAGAATGCCTCCATGCATTTTGCTCAAATTAGGCGATATGCTTACCTTACCAGGCAAGATGAACTGATTAGATTTTGAGGTCATCATGACCTAATTTGATCAAATGGCAACTTAATTACATGCTCTTTAGGTCTCGTTAAGGCAATATCTCCAGAATGCTCCAATGTATTTTGTTCACATTTGGCAGTATGCTTATCTAGTGTGCCAAGGTGAACTAATTAGATTTTGGTGTTACCATGATCTAATTTGAACAAATGGCAGCCTAAGTATATATTTGTAAGGGCTCATTACTGCGATATCTCCAGAATACTTCCATGTATCATGTATGCCAGGATAATCTGATTAGATTGTGGTGTCATCATGGCAAAATATTTGAGTAAATGGCTGCCTAATTACGTGTTTGTTAGGGCTCATTACCACAATATGTCCAGAATGCTTCCATGTATTTTGTTCACATTTTGCAGCATAATAATATTACATGACAGTATGAACTGATTAGATTTTGGTGTCACCATCACTTAATTTGAGCAAGAAACTTAATTAGATGTTTGTCAACAATGAGAAGACTAGGCAAGTGTTGATAAGAACAGATACACGGTGTGCCAAATAAGCCTGAAAAAAAAAAAAAAATAGATGTTTGTTAAGGCTCATTACCATGATATCTTCAGAATGCCTCGATGTATTATGCTCTAATTAAAGTTTGATACAAATAAATAAGGGTCCCCCTTGGGGGGGGGGGCCCTTTATGTTTTTGGGTTGTCCGTCCGTCCGTCCGGATGTGCACATTCTCATTACTGCAATACAGAATGCCCCTATGTATTTTGTTCAAATTTGGCAATATGCTTATCTTACCTGTTAAGATGAACTGACTGGATTTTGGTGTCACCATGATCTAATTTGAGCAAATGGCAGACCCTTCAGTCAACGCTTTGTGTTGAAAGTATATCTAGTTTCTATCTATCTTACAGCCAATGTTGTGCGGAGTTCTTCTCTGTCACTATTGTTCCAAAGAGCATCCAATTGCCATGGTGATTGACCTAGTGGTGAAGTTGTGTATCTTTCTAAAGATATTCATGGTGTTCATAATTGTGCAAATTAGGGGCAATTAGGATCTCAATATCCTTCAAAACCATTACAGATAGACACAAAATTCTGGTACAAATGGGTTTGTGACACCTGTCAATCTATTGGGCAGTCAACAATAGTGTTAGAATTTTAAATTATGCTAATTAGGAGTATTGAAAAAATTTAAAGATGAATATGTCCAAAAATATTATTATAGATAGAAGTGCCATTTCAACTTCAATTTACAGGTTTGCGACATAGCTGCATCCAATGAATCATGACCCAAAGTTGTAGCATTTTAATGTATGTAAATGAAGCAAATACACAAAATTTAAATCTGGATTTGTTTAAAAACTAGTACAGATAGAGGTGCCAATCCAACTTCAATTTATAGGCCTGTGACATACCCACAATGAACCATGAACCAATGTTATATCATTTTAATTTATGCAATTTAGGCAAATACACAAAATTTAAATCTTGAAAAGTGTAAAAATTATTTCAGATAAAGGCACTAATCCAACTTCAATTTATAGGTTTATACCTGCAGTGAACCATGAACCAAAGTTGTATCATTTTAATTCATGCAAATTAGGTGAATATCAAAAAACTGTTATAGACAGAGGTGCCATTCCAACTTCCATAATTCCCTTAATTCTTACGTTTGTTCTACCGTAGTATCCCATTAAGCTTTGAAAGAACACAGATAGATTTGCTTTTGGAGCAAATGTTCTTTTCTAGTTTCCAGTTATTTATTTTCACTGCTCACACTGAAATTTCCATGAAGGGGGGAGGGATGGGCTGAGTGTCTTGGCACAGGAAATATAAATACCTCAGTACAAAACACAGGAAGTAAATTACCTGTGGAACAGAGTAAAGGAAATAATGCACATACAGTGGTACCTCTTTTGAGAGCCCGCCCCTACGGTGGGTCAAAATGCGGTCTCTCAAAACAGGTGGTCTTTCATTAGAGGTACAACAACATGGAAAAGATAACGCAGCGTTCTGAGAGAGCAGTCTTAAAAAGATATGCGGTCTCTCATTAGAGGGGTCTCTCAAGAGAGGTACCACTGTATTACACCATTTACAAAAACAAATCAGAATGTGTCACATTTGATTCACTCTGGAGGAGCTAAAGATGATCACAATTGTTGAATAGATGAAATTTACCAATGCCGTTTCATGTCATGGGTACAGGTATAGGTATTAACTGTGTCTCAGGTGCGCATCACAGGAAATAATTTTTAATTGCCAAGTTCAGCCTGCAGAATTTGCTCTCAGTGCGTGGACAGACAATAATCTCTCTCTCTCTCCCTCTCTCTCTCTCCCTCCCTCCCTCCCTCTCCCTCTCTCTCTCTCCCTCCCTCCCGCTTTGGAAAAATAAAAAAGGCAAGTATAGAGTAAAAGCAAACCTTTAAACCCCCCCCCCCCCTCCATGGCATTAGTATGAAGAATTGCCAGGGATTGTGAGCCAGCCTTACTTGGCAGTGGTCCAGGACGACTTTGTTTGTGCACTTACTATACCAACAGGTCTTCAGAGTAAAAATCCCCAATTAACTTCTAGTATATTCACTTGTGTCTTTGGGACAAATGCCATCTTGTTGAAAAACAGGTGGTGTTTCCAAACAGTGATTTAGCATACTCAGCTCAATTGAGGTTTTACAATGGAGCAATATGTTTTTCTTTCAGGTCTGCCAATTCAGATGTTGTGCTTATTACAGAGGAGACAGTTGAATCTGGTGGAACACAGTTGAAAATGAATCCAGCGACAACAGAAGAGGCTAGGGTGACCACAAAGGGGAAGGGCGAGATGATGGAGGAGGAAGAGATAACTTGTTTAGGAGAGACTGGAGCACAGGTAGACAGCGGTGGGCAAACTGGCGGATCTCGGGAGTGTACTGCATCATCCCCAGAGAAAAAGGCACAGAGGGACCAAAGCAAGCTGGCACGCAAGTAAGTCAGTGTATCAGAAGACTTTTGGGCTTTTGTTTGTGGGTGAGTGGGTGAAGGGAGAGGAGGAAAATGAAGAGTGTGTATTTTGATACTTTGTTTTATGATACATTGTATCCATTTTTACACTTTTACAGATGCATATTCCTCAACCCTTAATGCAAGTGAGTACAGAGTCAGGCGATCTGGAGACTGACCTGTCAATTTGAAAGTGTAAACAGGCATATTATTTGTCACACATACATACTTTTTTTAGCAAATGTACCAACCACTTATACAGGCTCAGTATCTCAAGTTTACACTAGCTCCGTTGCAATACAGGTTTAGCTTCCAATTACATGTATTTTTTCTTTTAGCTTCAATTGTGTCTGATCTTTCCACTTTCATGTTTTTCTATGTGGTGATCTATGACCTGCAGGTCACAGAGTCAGGTTCTGGGATATTTTTATGTCACACATAGTTCAGCGATGGCAACTTTGACTATAGTGAAGTTCTGATATCAACCTTAATATTCTCTGACAGGCTTGATGCTACAATAAACCTGTCCTTAAAGACCATCAGTAAGGAAGACAACTTTGTGGTCTCCCAAGACAGGTTGTCTTTATAGGAGGTATAAATGAAAACTTGACTGGGCAAAGTATCCTCAAAAGGTAGTCTCTCAAGACAGGTGGTCTTTAAGGATGGACCACTGTACAAAGCACTGCAGCATGACCATCAACTGGTTGAATTTTCTTAACCCTTTGAGTGCCAGTCACGGCTTAAGCTGCGCTGATGAAGCTGGATTACTGTAATGATTCTAGATTCATATTCCTTATTAAAAGACCTTTCATTCAAGTACCAGCATGCCAATGTACCCAGTGAAAAATTTGGTCCAGGTCAACAGCTTTCCTTGGGGCACTTTCCGCGCATTGCGCGGAAAGTGCCCCAAGATAAGCTGTTGACTCAGTCTTTAAATTGGCTCTGTAAGAGGTAAAAGTGATGTTTATGGTGTCTGATGCATGCAAGTAAGCCTGGCATAGCACCGTTTAAAAAGTGTGTCACACGTCATATGTCCCACGAGTTAACGTTTATCAGCCTGATGCTGGTTTCCGGAAACAATTCCAGGTTATGTTTACTACTTAGTATTCTCTAATTGCAGAGCTTGAAATAACTTGATTTGCATCACAATTTACTATTCAAAATCCAGCAAATGCTTTTTAATACTTTTTGTTTCATAACGGGATGCTAATCAATTTATATAGTGCAGGGTTAAATGTGACTTGAGCACGGGGTTGTCATGTTTACACATTTAAATTAATGCATAATCAAATTACTTTTGTTCTATCTGTAGACCTCAAATAAATGGAATAAGTGGGTGGTTGTGACTCATATAAATGTTGTCACAGATGAACCTTCATATGTTTGTTTGTTGGATATGGTACTTGAGTCTTAATGCTGAACTTGCCCATCTCAACAGTAAAGCTGCAAATGGTCAGTGCACATGCAGAGACTGTCCATATTTGTGTGTGTGTACATACATACATACATACATACATACATACATACATAATTACACACACACACACACACACATATATATATATATATATATATATATATATATATATATATATATATGCCAACCTTTGTGGTGATACATTAGTCAGTGTCATTAGCTCGATGGGTTTTGCTCTTTCATTGTTCCGTTTCACTTCGTGCAGATACTTGTAGTTTTCAGTCTGCAGCCAATATTCTATTTTTGTATAACCTGTGGTTTCAGCTGTGCCCAGGTAACAAATTAAACTGATGTTAAAGGAGGTAATATGTAAAAGGGGAAGAACATCCATTTTAAACCTGTTTCAACAAAAGTCCAAGTTGGATATTTTGAATAGGTAGCATCCAAAATATATATGTGAAATAGTGTTCAGGGAAGGGTAGTTTGTCCAATTAATGTAATGTACAATATATAATGGGACTTTTGCAGTGTGAGCATAACCTAAAATTAAAAATACAATGCCTTGAAGTTACCAGTTGTGGGCGCTGGTGGGTCCCAGAATAGGAATATTGCATGTGACACTGAAGCAACCCCCAGGCTATGAATTGAGCAGCAGCACTAGGCAGAGGGGCCTTAGAGCATCTGTTGGGTCAAAGATGGAGCTCAGGGCAGATGGTTGCCCACATAGTGTGTACAGGTCTGAAGCTACTGGTGGACATCTATATAATTGGTAATTATATTGTATGTGCTACATGTAGTGTGTACTTCATATTCTGTGACTAGTGAGTCAAGTTTTACTCAACATTTGGTCAATAAAACTATTACTTACTTACTTACTTACTTACTTACTTACTTACTTACTTACTTACTATTGTACATATTTGAAAATTGCATGTGTAAAGATGTAATTAAGTTATCCCCACCAAATGTTATGTCATTGCATATGGCTTGTGGGGTGTGAATAGGATCATATCATGGCTTCATGCTTTAACAAATAAAGATCATGTGAATATGTGAACCAGACCTCATCTTTTGCCTTCGATGCCTGATGAGTAAAGTTGCCTATAAAAATTCAGGGCAGGTGATGCTTGATGATGATGCTGACACATTGAAAGGCTGACCAGCAGCAGTCTTATTGGCGAGAGGCACTTGGTTGATAAAAATACAGTGGTTTTGTATTTGTGCGCGCCTATAAAACAGTGATGCTGTACGTGAGTGACATAAGCTTCAGGAAACATAGACAACAGAGGAACGTCCTGTTTTAACTTTGCCAATTTGGATAAAATGTATATCGCTCAATTGGTCGAGTCCAACTTCCAGATACTTGAGGCAAAAAGTTTCACTGAAAGACTTACTTTTTGACATTTTCTGCATGAATCATTTATTTGATTTCTGTGGCCAATTTAGTTAAATTTTCATATGGATCCAGAAAATTTCTTTGTAAAATATGCCAACTCTTGCAGGACTTAAGGCTTGGCATGGCTTGTGTATTTAGTGATTATGTGCCCATTAAAGTGATTGCTCCAGGATACTTGCACATGGACTAAGTGTATGTATAGTTATTAATGGATAGCTTGATTCAAATCTTGTCAATCTTTACATTCATGGTACTGGGCTGGTGCTAGGTATTTCAGAGCACAGGCTGATTTTGCTACAACTTAAAAGATCCTCAGCCAAAACAATTAATTTTAAGCAAAACCACAAGAGAAAATATTTTTCTGTTATCCCTAATAAGTCTAAACTACTCCAGTGTGATCATGAATAGTGTGTTTCAACAGTTCAAGAAATTTTGAAACATTATTAGCCAATTTGGCTAAAGGTTACAAAATGTTATGTGCCAAATCTCATCTTTTTAGCCACTGACTATTTGGCTGATAGAGCCTAACTGATGTAAGTAACATTCATGAGTAAAAATGAGATACACAGTGAGATATATCCTCAAAGACCACCTTTAGAGATAACCAAATTGTAGCTTTAATTGTTAAGGCAGGTAGAAATGAATGAAAGTATTTAAGACTCAAATATATCCCTTTCATAGGCTAATATATGTATATATTACAGAATAAACCATAATTGTGTGACATTATTGGAATGCAAAGTAATAAGGTGCTCCCACTGGAATCATTATCAGAAGCATCAGTGCCACTAGTGGTGAGACTAAACACTACACAAACACACTTACTGTTGGAAGTGAAGCAGTAGGGCAAACAAGGCTGCAATGAATACACCAGGTGGCGAATACATGTATGATGTATATCATGCTGGAATATGGGGTCATGAATACAAATTAATATTCACAAATATAGTACTAGCAGGAAGACCATGGACTGGTCGACAACATACATCATTTGCAGTAATGCTTGGTAAAGTAAATTCTGCTGTAGACAATGCTGAAAGAAGAAACATAATTGCCTTTTAAGGTATTTTTAAACAGTACACATGATTCATCCTAGTAAGCCTGCCTTTGCATATAACTTGCAGACCTGTGTGATTTGGCCAGTCAAAGAAGGTAAAAAGCCAAATAACTGTACATAATGCACAGACAAAAAACACCAGAACAAATACCAAAAGCAATGGCTCCATTCGATGATGAACATTGCTGGCCCAACCACTTGTTTATGACATCAGTACATGTACTCAGAATCTTTTGAGTTTTCCCCAAATTCCAAATATCAACTCAAAATTATGATCGAAAACAAACTAGCATGGGAAACTGAACTTTGCCTCATGACGGCCAAATTTGAAGCTCGTTATGCAGTTAATCAATGGTACTTTTAGTTGCACTTTCAAGTTTCTACAAATGCGCAGGTCTGCAGCTTCCACCTTAACCGTCCTCATGAATATTTCCCAGCATTTGTTTATGCATGGCTAGTTTGTTCTTATGGATGAACTATGTCACTTAAAGTCCATCACTTCAGTACCACAACTTCAAGATTTGTTTAATAAGTAAAAGCGAAAAAAAAAAATTGCGCAGGTGTTTTCTTTTTTTTCTGTGGCAGTTTCGATATGTTGCCATCAGGAGTACAAAATGTGAACTATGGAAGCAAGTTGCCAGGGAATGAAGTCCACCAGCCAGACTTTGCAAATCTGAACGAAAAACAGTTGGAGTAAAGTTGTTTATGTGCTATGATTCGTTCAAAGACTGTAATCACTGGGTAAACACATTTTTTTGATGAAATGTGATAGTCTGATGCACGTTTCAAGACTGCCTTGAAGAAAGCGCAATATCACCGAAGTATACATTTTTCAAATTTCGGCAATGCTGGAAAATTGGCAACCTTTAGACCCTTAAAAATTATCTTTATTGCTGTACCTCAGGTTAATGTACACCAGGACTTCATGCAGATAAAGTTGACTGTAATCAGCAAAATGTACTCATCAATTTAATATGGGGAATTACGATATCTTTCACCTTGTACTTTGGAAATGAATATGCATGGCCGATTTACAATTTTAGCAAGAGGTGGTGTAAATGACACTCTGATCGTGAAAGATCAAATTATGTTGAACTTTGATTAAGTTTTATGTAATTTTACAACTTACATGGAATTTTTTTTGTTTCTTGTTGCTGTAAAGAAATAATGAAGGTTAGTTTGAAGGCAAACACAGTCCATATTCTGTTTTGATCCACTCCGCGATCAGACTCAGACTTATTAGGTGAAAAAAGGAATAAGCTCAAAAAAGTATAATGGTGATGAATAATGAATACAATTTGTGGCCCAACAAAATTTGGAAAACCAAATATTCGATTGAGTCATTACAGGGCCAGTAAATACTGATTTCAACCATACAGACAGTGTTTTTACCCTCGCAGATCACATGGGAGTCAAGAAATGTTTGAGGTCCCATTCTGTCACCTCCTCTTTAGTCCTTATAAAATCTCATGATTTTTGTTCAAAATTCAACCAAAACAGGATATTGAGCTATTTTTCTAAATGACAGGTGGTTATATTGTTTTTTTTATGAACAGCTGTGTATGTAGATCAAAATCACTCATATCTGACTGAAAAGTGCATTTACTCGCAAAAAAGGATTGTCCGAATCAGGAATCCACAGGATGGCTTCAGTGCCACTGGCCCTGTTGCGATCTACTTAATTTCAGCCCCAAAATAGTTGATGCATATTCAGTGGTACCTGTCTTGAAAGACTGCTCCAATGGGAAACCACCTCCATTGACAGACCACCTTTTTGGATACTTTGCTTAGTACTTTTCACCTTGTACCTCCTTTGAAAGACCACCTGTCTTGAGAGACCAGACCCCAATTTGGTCAACCCAGGGTGGTCTTTCAAAACAGGTTGCACTATATCCTAGCATTCTATTTTAAAAACCTTTCTTGTGATTCATAATGAATCAGGAATAATAAACTCCAGTTGAATCTCCTGTGAGAGACCACCCCATGTGGTGCAGGTACAGAAGGGTGGTCACATAAGGGAGGGTGGGGGGAGGTTTCTTAATGGACATGGTGGAGGTCAAGGAGAACAGATAACACCATGGACGGGATAAATGTTGTCTTAAAGGCAGGTAGCCTTGTATGGTTCAATCCAGTCTGACTTATGGGATACTGTCTGGTCCCCTGTCATGAGGCCACCTCAAATGCATTCCAGAAGTTACCTTATAAGGAGGGGTGTGTCTGGGAGGGGACAATGTAATGGAGACATACACTGTGTGCATAAAAATGGTGATCTTTTGAGACTGTATGGTGCCAATCAACTGGTAAGAGGAGCAGGACATGAGGGGCACCACTGTTTATGGAATGTTTTTGCTGAGATGGAGCATCACAATTTGTGCACCCGTACGTCTTGACAAAATCCAAGATATGTAGAGGTTAGAGATACGCACCCTAGCCAGTCTATGCATGTATGCATCTCTGATCTTTTCCTACACATCCAAGGCCAAAAATAATTGAGCATTTTTATACCCGCTATGCAATTCCAAGGCCATTTAACCCTTAAAAAACATGTTTGAGGTCATGTAGGTGAAATAAAACTGGTGAGATAGGTGGCATTATTTTCACAGAAGCACAGAGACTGCCAGCAGCTGTGGGGATGCCAAAATCAAGACTTTGCTGATATGGCATGGGATTTATTTCATGTCTTGATGTTTTGCTTAAAACCAGCATGTCTTACTGTGACCTAGGGTCACATCCATAGCCTGCAGCAAGCCCAGGTGGTTAAAAACTGAGGTGTAATTGAGCAGTTGTGGTGTTGTATATGTGCTCGCCACGATACCAGTAATTACTATGCCTCACCTCTCGGCACTTACGGTGACGCCAAAGGAAGAGATAGAATTGAAATCACAAAGTATCCGTGTTTTGCATATTGTTCAACTTATCAAAGATTTGTTGTTTCAGTTTTTCAGTAGTGAAATGGATTAGCAAGGTAAAATCTATTGATGGCTCACATGAATGCCAATCTGATACATGGCTATACACAGGAACGGTAGCTTAATTTGCTTGGACAACCACATGTTGTATTTGATCTGTGTATATGCCAGCCTGCATTGGTGTTGATACTGTTGAACTTTTTATGCCCTTAATGGCCAGCAAATCAAGTGGATATTATATCATCGTGATCTGTGTGTTGTGTATTTGTGTCTGTTTACCTTTCATGTCCAGGCTCTGAGTTTTTTTAGCTCAGCTGACTGACAACGTACAGGATGGTCCATCGTCTGTCGTCGTATTGTCTTCCATCTGTCTGTCTACAATTCACATTTTCCACTTCTTCTGCAAAACCTTCAGCCAGATTCACTTCAAAGTTGTTGGGGATGTACCTTATGTGGATCTCTACCAAGTTTGTTCAAGTGGCCATGCTTCATTGATTTTTGATTTTTTTATGAATTTTTAGCCCAGCTGACTGGCCAGTCAGGCTGCACTTTCAAGAGGCTGAGTCGAGAGGCTGAGTCATCCGTCATCCTTTGTCCGTCTGTTTTGTGATTTATAAATTGGTACTCAAAACCTAATGTAGGAAACATAGTTTCAATTGAGACGTCCGTGTATAGATGATTGATTGTTTGGGAGCGTTTATACTTCACTACTCCTTGCATTTGATCTTCTATAACAGTGATTGATTCACTGTTATAGAAGCCTGGGATATTCCCTCAAGCAAAACTAAATGTAAAGCACAACCTAAGCAGCCCTCACGAGGCGTACCCTCCCCTGGGGTTGAGTTGGTTAACCCTAGGAGACATAGAAGGACGTAGGAGGTAATCTGGAACCTTCTGCGAGGGAACATGGTGTCGAAACCATCAAAGCTTGCAGACAATCGAATTGCAAACTTTGTTCACAATTTCTAGGTGTAAAGTCATTCACTAGCAATGCCCCTCGGAAAACTTACAAAGTTCAAAATTACATAAAGAAAACAATGACATGCCAAACCGACAATGTTGTAGATCTGTTAACTTGTGACAACTGCTTCAATCAACATGTAGGAGAAACAAACCAGAAACTTAATGAAAGATTCAATGCTCACAGATGGAGGATTAAACACTCTAACAAAGGATCCAACTCTACAATTCTTGCAGCTCATTTCACAGAGGGACTATGTAAGGACAAAACATTCAAAGTCTAAATTTTTGAAACAATTCAACAAGCTGGAAAGCATTCCAATGGAAAAATGAACAAAGAAACCGCTGGCCTATGCCAAAATTCGCAATCAAGTCTTTAACTACAACCATGCTATGGATGAGGTTGACTTGGATAAGCTGGAATACTGGAGTATGAACAATCAAAGTTGTGAATGTGCTACAACATTAAAAAAATATATGGATAAAGACCACAAACATGTTATCACAGGAGATTTAAGTACCATCAAAAGTAAGAAACTAAGACGTCTGCTTCAAAGAGGGCCTAACTACAGAGAAAAACATAACATCAACTTTACCAAAGTATGGAAAAAAATAAAGGACTCAACACTTCATCAAAAACCAGAGTAATAGGAAAAGGGTCTGTACCAAGGTGGTTAACAAATGAAAAGTGAATATTTGGGAAGAAGTTGATGAAAAGATTAAATGTTTGAGGAATGGACATCTGCGACAAACCAAACAAGTGCTTCAGGATGCAAACTGCAATCAGGAATTATTAGATTTACATTACAAGTTTGTCATAACAACAGTTGACAAAGCCAATGATAACATTGCACTCACTTGTAAAACATACTATACGAATATTATACTAAGGGAATTGAAGAGTGAAACATACCGACAAGTAGAATGTACTGCAATTCATTCATAAACAAGTGGTAAAGAACAAGACAATGAAATGCGTTACACCTGTTGATGATAGAAGATTACCTATCATCTATACTATTGTGAAAATGCATAAGAAACCTGTAAAGTTCAGGTTCATCATGGCAGCTAAGAAATGCATTTCAAAACTTGTTGCAAAAATGCTTAACAAAAGTTCTTAAACTTGTCATGAAGTCACATACAAATTATTGTAAACAAAATTGAAGCTTATACAGGAGTGAATAGGGTGTGGATCACAGAAAGCACAAAGGATAGCCTACCAGACAGTGAAAAAATCAACAAGATGCAAGGTGCCAAATTAATTCAGACCTTTGACTGTTCAACTTTATACAGAAAGATTAACTTAACTGATCTTGAGAATGTGTTGAGTTGAATGCTAGTATATGTCAATACATCAAAATTTCCAACACTGAAGCCAAATTTGACAAAGGAGAGAACAGAGGGTTGTCATACACAAAACAATAATACACCAAAATGATAGAATATATTATTGATAAAAAATATATCTGCTTTGGATGGAGAGTTTATCAACAAGTAATAGGGATACCAATGGGTACTGATCCAGCTCCATACTTTGCCAATCTATATTTACACTATTAAGAGTCACAATGGATGGAAGAGTTGGCAAAAACAAATCACACAATAGCTTGGAGATTCCATTCACACACAAGATGATTTATCAACGACCTGTGTGCCTTGAACAATGACGATGAGATCAACAGTGGAAGAACATCTACCTAAAAGAACTTATTCTGAACATGGAAAATGAAAGTAATACAAAAGCAACTTTCCTTGATCTTGATATAAATATAGTAGACAAACAATATGTCACTAAAATACTTGACAAGAGAGAAAATTTCAAGTTTATTATTATATGGTACCCTGATCTAACAATATATGTTCCAGAGAATCTAGCATATGGAGTTCGCATCGGACAAGTGATCAGAATTGCTAGAAATACTATACTTACAATTAATTTTATCAGTCGAGTCTGTAATTTGTACATAAAACTACAACCTAAGGGTTATAAAAAATACAAACTTCCAAAGGTATGATACAATACTGACAAAAGGACTTTAAGCGAATTATGTCAAAATGGATATAGATAGGAGCAGGTGGAGCTTTTAGTGTGTAGGTGGTAAATGGGAAAGTCACATGCATAAAGTTAACTTAACCTACCTGGAGAAAATTCTCTGTAGTCAATCTTAAGTCGGAAGCCCCTGACCTTCATAAGGTTCCCTGCTAGTATTAATATCCATTTTACCAAGTGAAGTAAGTGGCTTAGGCCATCACCTTATTTCACATTATCTATTTCATCATAAATTGGTACTCAAGACTGAATGTAGGAAACATATGTCTGTATGTTCACAATTACATTTTTGGCTTCTTCTCCAAAACAGTCAGCCAGATTTACTTTAAACTTGGTGGCATTGTTGCTCAAAAACAATGTCCACCAAGTTTGTACAAAGGACCACGCTCCAATGATTTTAGGATTTTTTATAATTTTTTTTGTTCTTTTTTGGGGGGCAAATCTTAAAAAATCTTCTCCAAAACCGCTGACCCAATTGCTTTGATATCAGACAAGAACACTCGTAGGGACTCCAAGTTCTTAATTTGTTCACCAGGTGGTACTGCAATTTTTGGCTCAGCTGACTTGCAGGCAGACTGAGCTTCTAGGTAGCTCAGTCATCCATCTTAGAATACTTCTAAATGCCATAGCACTCAGCTAAAGCTCAACACAGGTCTATCCAGTTGCAACCTTGATTTTGTGGGACAAACTTATGTCAGCTGAGCACGGGCTGTTCACACAGCCCTCTAGTCAATTTACTGTATTGATCACCAGGTAACAGCACCTTGCATTCTCCCAAGACCTGGCCATGAATTATTCATGTATTACCCAGAACCAAACAATAAATATATAGCACAATGCCAAGATAAAGAGGGTTCAATTTACCTTTTCAGTCACTCCATGTGAAAAAAGTAAGTAATCAGCTCATTGCAATAACTTAACAATGCAGTGAACGAGTAAAATTCTCTCATCTGTTATCTTTGGTGGGGGACCATGCATGAGTTTTCCATGATTCATCATGATACTTGGTAGCAGTGTCAATTTGGCAAAAAGAACTGAAATTTGGTAGCTTCTTCCCTGTGTTATGGACGATATGGACTTAAAGGTGTCGAAAACATATTAAATTCAATATTTTGAGAAAGAGTGGTGTCAAATGGAGGACAAATGTGTAGCATATGTGGAAGTTTGATATTGTTTAATTTGCACGACCTTGGGCTGCTCTCTCAGGGTCATGGAGGGAATGCATTTCAGGAAATTACTTTTCGTAATGGTCATAGCATCTGAACTTGTGTAAAATATCCATATCCATTTCCATAAAAATGATGATGATGATGATGATGATGATGATGATGATGATGATGATGATGATGATGATGATGCCCTAAGATGTGCGAAGGTGATAAAATACATCTAGATGAGTACAGAAGACATTGAAATCAGGAAACATCAAAATAATAAAACACCATTTACAACTCTGTCTACGTCAAAATAAATTATAAATAATAGTAACATAAAACCAATGGTAATGAATAATACATTGGGTTGGTATCTTATTCAAGCAGAGCTATAGGTCCCTATCAACCCCCTCAAAACTTCTATATCAGCTTCTGGAGGCCATGTACCCCCAAGTCCCTGAAGCAGTGGCGCCCCAGCAACAGGCAGCACACGCCCGACAGCAGCCGAGGCCTGCATGGCTGTGCAAGTATATGGTCATGCATAAATTACATGATGTGCACTGTCAGTGGAACAATGTGGTGGTATTAATTAGAACCAGCATCATAGGTATTAATAACACATTAAATTCAGTATAGTGATGATAGATAAAGATACGGAATTTACATCTAATATGTGTTTATTGAATGGTAAAACTTTGTTAAATCTGATGTGACCTTGACGTATTTTTTTAGGATCATTAAATACTTTTGCAAAAGACACTAAATTCAGTGTGTTGAAAAGGAATAAGGCTAATGATACCAAATGGTAACGAATGTTTATCATTTATAGAAGTTTGATGTTGCATAGTGTGGATGACCATGACCTGCTTTCTCAAGGTCACAGAGGAATTGCATTTCAGGAAATGATTTTTATGATGATCATTACAATAAAACCTCCCTATACTGAACACCCGTGGGAACGTAAAAAAGTGTTTGGTATAGTGAGGTGTTCGGTGTACAGAGGTTTGGTCACATTGGAAATATATATTTGGGCCTGAGAAATGGTGTTCAGTATGGAGAGGTGTTCGGTATATGGAGGTGTTCGGTTAGAGAGGTTTTACTGTACATCATAACTTGTGTACATATATATCCATATACTGTTATATGAACATTATACAGACAAAAGTCTAGGTTATGTGGAGTCATGGTGATACCAGTATTGGTATTTGTTGAAACTCCACATCATAGGTATCAAAAACACATTAAAGTCATTATTGTGATGATTAATTGAGATAGAACCATAAAATTAACACCAAGTATTCATTAGGCCTATGGTCAAACTTATTGAAATTTTAAGAGACATTCTGATTGACCTGGTATCAAAGTTGTTGAGCACTTAAATTAAGGACGCTAAATGTGTCACAAATGTATATTGTAAAAGTTTGATGTTGGACATTGTGGATGACCTGTAAGTACTTTCTCAATGTCACAGGGCAATTGCATTTAAGGAAATGAATTTTGACGGTCATCTGCTGACATGTGAGGAGAGCATTAAGCCCATGGGCCTCTTCTGCTGTCTTTCCGTGCTTTTCAACACTGACATGTGCGATATGTATAGGTACATTTTATGCAATGCCCACATGCTCAAGTTTACATATATTGGAAATAGAGACACTATATTGCCAGACATGCACCACTGTGTACATTGAAGATGTATACATCACACACTTGATGCATGCAGCAAGCCCTGTGTACACAGAACGCAGGTGTCTCACTTTCAGCTTCACCTGATTCCAGGCACACACAAACTCTAAACGTGAACTAACGGGCATAAAGAATGTCAAGCTGACCCTGAAACAATTTCCATTGAAAGGAGAGACCCACAAGCTAGTGAAATATACAGTGGTACCTGTTGTATGCAACCACTGCCATGAGCAGCCACCTTGCTTTTTGTGGTCACTAGGCTCAGAAATAGGAGTCATTTTCTTTGTAAAATTTACCTGCTGTATGTGGCCACTTTTGTTCGGCAAAAGGGCAGCCACATACAGCAGGTCCCACTGTATATGTTTTGTCTTGTCTGCTGAGTGGTGAAACAAATGTATTGTCATGCCAGCTGAACAGAATAAGTTTCATATATTGTCCACTTCAAGCCACTCAAAAAAGAAGTAAGAAAAAGAAGAAAAAACAATACTCGCCAAACCTTGCGGGGGTGGGGGTGGGCGGGGGATTGGGGGATATATTGTGTTCAGCTTGTCTATATCTGTTTGCCAACAGCAGAATCCTTACAAACAAAATATTTCATGATTCATAGGCCACATTAAACCCAAATTTATATTTACCTCCTTTGTACCTTGATACTATTGCTTGACCTGATTATGTTTTGGTGACTGTAGCCCAGCTCATTTTTAAGGTTGCAGGACCCATTGCATGTGTATGCAAAATGTGTGTGTGGTGGCGTCAGCTGTTCTAGTTTCAGCTGAGTGTTTGTACTTTGCAAGTGAAACGTTTAACAAATAGTTGAGTTTGTCATAAATGGCCTCTGGTTTTGGACAAGTTACAGAATCACTTTACTCAACTTTGCTGGAGCCAGTTAAAGGCAAAGCAGACTGATCAGTGTTGACACTGGGAAAAATGAACTGGGTTCATATTCATAGAAATATTTTGGACTGAATTTTAAGAAAATAACAAAAACAAAAACAAAAACAAACAAAAAAAAAAAAACATTAGTGGTAAAGGTGGATTTTTACCTTCCACAAAGGAAAGGCAACAGTCCCCACAAAATGGCAAGAAGGTTAGCTAGTGATTCATCTTCCTTAAATTTATATCAGGGATGTACCTTAATTAGGACAGACCAGATATCTACCAAAAACTAGCCGCCTCGTATCATTTACAAATTATGTTTTTGTTGAACTCATTCCACCCTGATAGAAGACGGAGTCAACAACTTTCCTTGGCACCCAGAGTGCACCAAGGAAAGCTGTTGACCATGGGCATATAATATGGAATGATCTTCCATGCAAGTTTCATCCAGAATTTGGAAAAATAATCCCTAAATTAGTAAAATACAAATAGCAGACGGCAGTTAGATATTGGTTGGAAAAGGCGTCTTTTGGGTGGAATGAGTAAATTTATTTGCTTGATGGTCTGGTCCAATTTGGTGCTAGAATGACATTTCAGGCTTTGTTTAATTCTTTGGCTATCATATGGACTGTCACCATGTCCCCCCCCTCCCCCCCCCAAAAAAAAAAGAAAATGACGTGAATTGCTCTGTAACAGTCTGACATCACTCAAGCAAAAGAAAATGGCAGCCTGCTGAGGTTGACGTCTTCTTCTCTGGTATTATTTTCATTTAAAAAAAATAGCTGGCTTTGAAAAAATAAATTGATGAGCCCTAGCTTTTTACCCATGAATTAGATGGTTTGATTCTAATCACTAACACAGGGACAGATCTAGAGCTTCAAAATTTGTAGCCAAATCGGGAAATAAAACAGAATTCATGACAGACTCTTATATAATTCATGTTTAAATGAATTAGCCGTTTTCAAATTTCTTTGGCAAAAGATGAATGAAGCATTAGCATTTGGCTAATTGGATAATGGCATGGTACACCAGTGGTTCCTGCTAACATAACTTTGAAATTATTCTGAATCATATATTCTGATGGCATGTGTCCAAATGGTCACAGTTCATGATAACAGTTCAAGTTTCTTCGTCTTGCTCATAGAATAGTCCAGTACATCTGCACTGAAGTATGATAGTAAAAGTACATACAATACATATTGGAGTGTACACACATTCTGATAATGAGGGTGTAACCAACTTGCTGGCTTTGAAACTG
Source organism: Hermodice carunculata (assembly GCA_964020975.1). Classification (NCBI taxonomy): domain Eukaryota; kingdom Metazoa; phylum Annelida; class Polychaeta; order Eunicida; family Amphinomidae; genus Hermodice; species Hermodice carunculata. The sequence continues at coordinate 21,535,561 of OZ026619.1, forward strand.
ACATTATTACAGATGCATGTACACTAGTCTGGTACATGTCATTGTAGTCATGTCTTAAATATATATCAGGTCCTTTTGTGGGGGATGGCTAAATGAATGCTAGTTCATGTTGGGTGTTTTTAAAAAAATCCAGTTTGTAGAGTCCAGGTTGTATACAGTTTTTCCAACAAGGACAACTCTTTTTTTTTTTTTTTTAAATGCATCATTATTAAAGAAACTTGCAAATATGTCTTTGGACCTGTCGATCAAAAAAAAAAAAAAAAAAGACAAACAAAAACAAAAACCTGAAAAACCTAGGGTAACCTTCACATTATAGTCAAGAAAAAAATAGCCAAATAGTGCTGAAAAGTGCATATGGAAAGTAAAAGTAGTAAATGGCTTCCAAAACTGCTTCACTATTCTTTTATTCTTGTTCACATTAATTAAGCTATTTTCAGGAAACATGCAAATTTTGCATCCAAATTTTATATGTTCAGCACAGACCAGGATCATACTTTTCAACAGTTACATTGGATCATAGATACACAGGGCTTGACACATTTTTTTTTTCAAAGAACCTGGTAGCACAGCTAAAGCTTTGACTGGGCAATCAGCCCTTTATCTATACATGGTAATGAGTTGAATAAAATGGTCGCCTAGCAAGATTCTTTGGTATACAGTCACGGCATCCTGGCAGGAGAGTTGTCCAGCTCTGTTACATCTAGATATATGAACAAAGTAAATAAGCCGGATGTAAAATTGCTTTTTCTCCTGTTTTGACAATTGCATATGTTTTATAGGGATGATGTGCCTGCTGTCACACAACAAAAAATGCTCTGATAACTGTACTTCAGTGCGTTATCATTGAACTTTATGTACTAGACAAACATACAAATGCAAAATTCATAAGCGACATAATAGACTCACAATAGCACTCAGATGTTGCATTGCTCATAAATTCTGCCATTATATGTGCACAAAAAATCCATAAAACTGTGGAGTCAAATGTGGCATGTTGTGATGTTTAGTTCTATTCTATAGCATGTAATGGACGTTTTGATTACCAGGTGAAATCCTGAAGATGTTTCTTTATAAGTTATTAACCTTTTATTCATGTGCCCTGACAAGAACGTATATGAGGCAGTAAACTGGATCCATCAACTTGCCAGATCCAAGTTTTCTTTGAAAACATTAATATTTTATGCCTGACTACAAAACAGGCCAACTTATGTATTATCTCTGATTGATTAAACGAGGCAATGGCCCAGCAGCTGAAATGCAGGTAAAGAGGAAATTCCTCCGACCGGTTTCGCCGTAGGAGCGGCTCATCAGGGACTGGACATAACAGTTAAACCTTCTGCTTATATACTGTAGTGTCAACAAAAGGCATTGTTAACGTACTATGGTGACATCACACACAGGCCAGTTGGATTTGTTTGCCTGGGGAGTCCACCCACCCGTCTAATGACGTGATGGTCAGCCGGGCGTACGTTACACGCAACATAGGGTCATGCTCCCTACCGGTGGGACATTGCTGATAGTCAGTGGGAAGTCCCAGTGGTATCCGGGGATCCCCTCTCCATGCAAAATTTGGTCATTTATGCTATATGATAGAGAGGAATTCAGAAAACTGTAGGGGGATCCTGGGTGGAGCACCCTTTGTTAAAAATGCAGAGGGACAGTAAGGGGTGTATTTGTGTCCTCCTTCCTGTTTTGTTATGTTTTAGCTGTTATGTCATAAGGACTAGTGTCCTTGCTTATGGGAAGTAATCCTCCTGCATGGGGAAAATGAGCATAGAACAATAAAAATATTTTTATGTATCATCTCTGCGTCAGTTAGTGGGTCTTAGGACTGCAAATTTCATTTATAGTCATAGTACTTAAAGTGCAGTGTCACACTTCTTATGGATCATGGAACCAGAGAGTATGTGTGCTGCGTGAGTGACTGTGTCATTGTAGCCTGTTACCATGGGGACCAAAATAGACCAATCCTAATTTGAGCAACTTCTTCAGCACTAAGTCAGTGATCATGTAGCCACAGGGCAGACCAGGTGGGATGGAGAAGCTAACGCGGGGGTTGGCAGTTTGACTGATGTAGATCATGCCAGCAAGAGCCCAGCATTGCACTTGTATTGTTGCTGATTGGTTGAGCATTTTTCCAGCAAAAATGTACATGTGCCCAACAGTCTATCTAATTACACGCACATAATATTCAGGAAGGTTGGATACAGAATGCTTACCATGCATGCAAAATTTGACTGGTGGCTTATGAAAATTCTAAAGTTTTTAATATTTTGTTCTTTGTAAAATACTGTGTCAGGTTTCTTCTGTTTGACACTTGATAGACCACCATACAATAATGTAATTGTGCAGATTTTGGAATCCAGCTTATCGAAAGATTTCTGCAGTCAATATGGCTGCCTGCTTTCCCCTCCCCCATTCAAATGTACTGTGTACTACCTGTGCAAGGGATTGTGGGATATCTGTCGGGATATACTCTGGTAAAAACTTGTAACATGGAAGTCTAAAGGCTTATAGTTTTCTGGCATTGGCTTAATAGACCCTGCAACGACTCCAAATGGCAGCAGTTGAGCTAGGTAATATTTGTATATGATTTACTTATTTGCATTTACCGTTAATCTCTTGGAAACTTTTCTTATGCTAATGAACACCCCTTAGTGTTGCCACTGTGGATCCTTTAAAACTTCACAATTGTGTTGTGAGAACAGCCCAGGAAGAGGTCAACATAAACCTTGTAATGTGTCGGATGTGCACTGGCCACAAGGCTCCAGTATTAAAACATACGATCATAAAATGTTTCAGTAGCTGCCAGCATCAACGTCAATCTCATATATGGGTAGCCCAGCATGAATACAGCACAACCCAAGTGACATGATTGGATTACAACATTCAGTTTTTACCCACTTGGCTGATGGGTCAAGAGGGTACATATTATTGTCGTGTATGTGTGTGTTTCTGTGTCAATCCTGATACCTATATTTACTGTATAAGTACAAATTTTTCCCAAGTATTAATTTTCCCGAATTTTCCCCGAGTTGTGCCGTTTGGGAAAATAAAAACGGGGGAAAAAAACAAAACACTCGATGCGCAAATGCCATTGTCTCGAGTGTGGCATTACTGATCGGCAATACAGGAAAATAAAAACCGTGAAATTATGATTTTATGTAAATCCTGGAAAATTAATGTTCGGGAAAATTTGTACTTATACAGTACTTAGACACATTTATGTGAGACTTAAAACACAAGCTGAAAAGAGACTGAAGGAAGTGTCATGTAGTAACAATAGGTCATTAGGTCAATATGTGTCAGTGACTGTAGCATTTTGATCCCTGCAGTTACATGTTTTAGTCAGTGATCACAAGATGGCAGCTCTTGACAGTCTTGCCAGTGTTTAGTGTCAGCAATGATCACCAGGTGCAGCATTGTACAGCCTCAACACAAGACATCCAAGTTCTGTTCAGTGCTACACAGTAAATGAAATAGCATAAGGCCAGGAGGAATCAGGTCCTTGCAGTCCAGACTGCTCCATGGATGTCAAAGTGACAGTCAGTTGGCATCCAGTGCCATGCACAATGTTGTGGGGTTGGTATACAATTGGGACATCTACAGTGGCAGAGGGAGTCTTTAGGCCTCAATGTTGTTATCACCTGCTCACCAAGTGGAGGGGGAGGGAGATATGGTAATGCGGCCATGCGTTTGTTCCAACATCGTTTCCCAGCCATTTCTCCAAAACTATTACACTTAGCAATCTGAAATTTTTATGGCTTATAGTCCTTACCTGCAAGATGTGCCTTTTGATATTTTTGTGTGGCTAATTATTCCCCTTTGTTAGTTAATTAGTGATGTTGGTTAAAGGTCTCAGAATGGTTTCCAGGCCATTTCTCCAAAATTATTACACTTAGCAATCTGAAATTTTTATGGCTTATATAGTCCTTACCTGCAAGATGTGCGTTTTGGTGGTTTTGTGTGGCTAATTATTCTTCATTAGTTAATTAGTGATCTTGATGTTTTTTAAAGGTCTCAGAATGGTTTCAGGCATTTCCTCAAACTATTGCACTAACAATCTGAATTTTTTTTATGGCTTGCAATCCTTACCAGATAGATTTGCCTTTTAACTCATTCCATACTATGGTCACAGGCCTTGGTCAGTGCCAGAACTAGTGACTTAAGACTGTAGGCATGTTGGTAATTGAACGAAAGCTCTTTTCCTGAAACATTTTAAATATGCAATGGTCGTCTTAAATCTAGGTAAATATATGGAAAAATCAGGGACTGGTATGGAATGAGTTAATGGACTGCCATCCATCTGGTCAATTGTGCATTGTGACTACTGTTATTATGTCTCCCGGTGGAAGCCGGGGGACATATTGTTTTAGTGCCCGTTTCTTCAGCTTATTGTTGTTGTTGTTCAGGTTCTTCAACACTTGGTTTCTGTGCGATAAGTCTTGAAGGACTTGACAGAATTTGATGAAACTTTATAGGATTATGTATCTAGGCAAGACCAAGGTTGGGGTTGTATTTGGATGACCTTGAGCGAATTCTCAAGGTCACAGGGTCACTTATGTGAAATTGGTTTCCGTTCGATAAGTCATGAAGAACATAATGGAATTTGATGAAACGTGGTAGGATTATTTATCTTGGCAAGAGCTAGGTTGGGATTGTATTTGGATGACCTTGAGCGAATTCTCAAGGTCATAGGGTCACTTATGTGAAATTGGTATCCATTCCATAAGTCATGAAGAACAGGATGGAATTTGATGAAACTTACTAGGATTATGTATCTTGGCAAGACCTGTTGGGATTGTATTTGGATGACCTTGACCTAATTCTCAAGGTCATAGGGTCACTTATGTGAAATTGGTTTCCGTGCGATAAGTCTTGAAGAACTTGATGGAATTTGATGAAACTGGGTAGGATTATGTATCTAGGCAAGGCCTAGGTTGGGATTGTATTTGGATGACCTTGAGTGAATTCTCATGGTCACAGAGTCACTTAAGAAATTGGTTTCCGTGCAATAAGTCATGAAGAACTTGATGGAATTGGATGAAACTTGGTAGGATTATGTATCAGGGTAAGACCAAGGTTGGGATTGTATTTGGGTGACCTTGACCTAATTTTCAAGGTCACAGGGTCATTTATGTGAAATTGATTTCTCTGCAATAAGACTTGAAGAACTTGAGAAAAAATTGCTAGAGTAATGTATCTAGGTGAGAGCTTAAATAGGATTGTAATTTTCAAGCAAACTTGGTCATTTGTAATTTGTTATCACCTGTAGCTTATTCAGAGACATAAGTGTTCCACTGGGAGATATTTGATTTTCTGTTTGAAAATCAGTCTGTTCTAGTTTCTGATTTAAGTTTACCACTGGAACCTGTCACCTGAAGGTTACAGTACAGTTTACTTTCCCCTTGTACCTATCCATTTCAGGTGGGGACACCTGGGGGGATAAACAAAACCTGCTTAATTAATTGGTTGAAAATATCATGTGACACAGGTAACAGGTGTTGCTGCCATTGGGAATAGTGTTTCTGACATGCCTGATTAAGTTTTTTTTTTTCTTTTTTTTTCCAGCTGAGCTAGGCTTGCCGTCTGCTGTATTTGCATGCCAGTTTTGGCCCTTGGGGAGGTAAATTGTGTTGAAAGGAAGACCAGACTCAGATCCAGTCCCAGTCCCAGTCCCAGACTCAGACCCAGTCCCAGTCCCAGTCCCAGTCTCAGTGCCAGTCCCAGACCCAGTCCCAGACCCAGACCCAGACCCAGAACCAGACGGAGAACCAGACCTAGGCCCAGAGCCTCATAACCACATACATGTACATTTATCCAAGGAAAACCTTAGCTGATAAAATTTTAAATGGGTTGCCTTTGTCAGGAATGAAACAGTCTCTCCCAAAACTTTTTTTTTCTTACTAGACATTTGTGTCAGTTGAATTATGTCTCCCGGTGGAAGCCGGGGGACATATTGTTTTAGTGCTGGTATCTTCCGCTTCTTCTGCTTCTTGTTGTTGTTGTTGTTCAGATTCTTCAACACTTGGTTTCCGTGCGATAAGTCTTGAAGGACTTGACAGAATTTGATGAAACTTGGTAGGATTATGTATCTAGGCAAGACCAAGGTTGGGATTGTATTTGGATGACCTTGAGGGAATTCTCAAGGTCACAGGGTCACTTATGTGAAATTGGTTTCCGTTCGATAAGTCATGAAGAACATAATGGAATTTGATGAAACTTGGTAGGATTATGTATCTTGACAAGACCTAGGTTTGAAATGTATTTGGCTGACCTTGACCTAATTTTCAAGGTCACAGAGTCACTTATGTGAAACTGGTTTCCGTGCAATAAGTGTTGAAGGACTTGATGGAATTTGATGAAACTTGGTAGGAATATATATCTAGGCAAGACCTGGGTTGGGATCATGTTTGGGTGACCTTGACTAAATTCTCAAGGTCACAGGGTCAGTTTTATGAAATAGGTTTCTGTGCTATAAGTCTTGAAGAACTTGATGGAATTTGATGAAACTTGGAAGGATAATGCATCAAGGTGTGATCCACAATTGTATCATAGTTGGGTGACCTTGACCTAATTTTCAAGGTCACAGGGTCACTTAAATATGAAATTGGTTTCTGTGCGATAAGTCTTGAAGAACTTGATGAAAATTGCTTGAGTAATTTATCTAGGTGAGAGCTTAAATAGGATTGTAATTTTCAAGCAAACTTGGTCATTTGTAATTTGTTACCACCTGTAGCTTATTCAGAGACATAAGTGTTCCGGAAGACATTTGATTTTCTGTTGGAAAATCAGTCTGTTTTAGTTTACACTTGTACTGGCCCAGAACTGCTTTTCACAGGCCCAGGCAATTTCAACAATGTTAAGTTGGTAAAATTCTTACTGGATGTTTGGATCTGCATATTGAAAAAAAAAAATCCAGATTTATTACTGGGTAAAAGGAGAGGACCAGGAACTTTTCACAAAGAATGATGTAAGGGGCTTCATGCACCATCTACACAACAGGTTTACTCATGCATGCTGCATGTCTCCTAGCAGGCAAGGATACACACATTACCCCCCCCCCCCAAAAAAAAAGAAAAAAAAAAAAAGAAAAAAAAAAAGAAAAAAACATGGAGTAGCAGCATGCAGTTGTGCTACCATGGCTGTGCAGTGGCTGTACTGCCATTGTACAGTATGTTTAGCACGGTGACTTTTGTGAGTTTATCTTATGGTCATTCATCCATCCTTTAATAATTCACATTTTGGACTTCTCCAATATCGTCAGCCAAATCCGCTTAAAAACTGGGTGGGGATCTACCTTTGGTGGGTCTCTACAAATTTTGTTTGAATGGTGGTGCGCCAGTTATTTTTAATTTTTCAAGATTTCTTTTGTTATTTTATTTTGTTTTTTTATTTTTTGCAAAATCTTAAAAGATGGTCTTTATCACAACAGCCAGATTAATTGCTTCAAAGTTGCATAGGGACATTTCACCTGAAGTGTCTCCTACATGGTGGTGCTTTCATTTTCTGATTGTTAACAAATTTTATCATTATTAGGTAAAAATCAGTCAGGGAATATGTTGCATACTAGCAACAGTGATGATGGTCTTAAACAGAAGTGATCTTGATATCATTCTGAAGTTTGCAGGATCACTTTATTTTGTGTGTGTAAGGTCAGCTGAGCACAGGACAAAGACTCATAGTCCCCTTGTTATATGCAACTGATAGAGCATCTGTACAGCCATTCATAGCACCACTGTACAGGGCCAGAATTTTGCAAAATTTTGCGAGAATCTTTTTGAATTTTTGTCAGTCAGTTTTCTTTTTAAAGAAATACAAGTTTAGGAGAATCTTTCTGAAAATGGATTCTCAGATTTTCGCCAAAATTCTGGCCCTGCTGTACAGTGGCTGTAGTATAACAGTGTTGCTAATGTTATTTTGTTTATTAATGTCAGTAGATCCATTCAGCAGATCACTGATATATCTGATTGCAGGAAGTCTACCCATGCAACAATTTGGCGGATAATCATTAACTTGCCACATCTTTGGTTCCAGTAATAACAAAGCTTACAATGATATCACACCCAACATGCAGCATCAACGAGTGGGTCAATCTACAGATCAAATTTATCAGACTGAATTAGCACAAACGAGATTGTCTAATGACCCAAACAGAATTAAATTCTGAAAATGACAGTACTACCAATTGGATGCGTCAATTGAACAGCTAATTTAATTGTGTTTTTCATGTGTCAGTAATATATTGATGAGGAAGTGGATGCTTTGAACGTAGCATCTGAGTGAAAAGCTGAAGTATCTGTTTTGGGCTTGTCAGACAAGATTGGATCAAGTGATTAATTTGCAGCCAACTTGATGGGCATTGATTGTGTTTTATGGTATTTTTACTCAAGAGAACAGCGTGTTTACTGGATGATGGCAGGTCTGAATTGCGAGTTGAGACAGACACTACCTGCCTGACCCCTGTATTACCAAAATAGATAGTTTTGTTGACATCATGATTACTGCTAAAGGTTGTTGCCATGGAGACCTATGTGGAGTCAACAATGTGTTCCAATATAATGCAATGTTGAAGCAAGCTTAACTTGGCCTCATGTACTTGGTTCCTTAGGTTCAGGATTGCCGCATTTGGAATCTGGCCAATTCATAAGCAAAGACTCTCAAGCATGTTTCCTTTTTTAGCTCAGCTGACTTGTCAGTCAGCTAAGCTTATAGGATGGTCAGTCATTTGTCATCCATCCATTCTGTGGAATCTTTGAACTTTGCTCAACTTTGGCTTCTGATGTTCATGTGGCTCATGAGGAATCAAATCATCTTGGTATCTTTTTGTAGCTAATATGGATAGAGGCAAATACAGTATATTATGGCGTCTTTTGTTTTCCATGAGGACAGCCCCATCCACTTGTGGGGGTGGTGTGGGCATTGTATTTTGGAAGTATAGTTACTTAGAATTGCAGATGAGACCTATCAAGATCAGGTGACCCTGGTCAACAGCTTTCCTTGGCATGGGTTGGGCACTTAGTGCCCAACCCATGCCAAGGAAAGCTGTTGACTCAGTCTCAATTCAAGGGGGAAAGGTTTAATACAGTATGACCATGGAACTGACAAAATAACTGAATTGCGTTTATTTTAATTTTCATACATTCTCATGCTGGTACAAAACACAGTGACAGTTTGAGATAGGACTGTGGATGGCCCATCAACTTAATCCAGAGTTTGTCTATTCCAAGAGTACCCAGAAGTTAGCACAAAGCAAATGACACAGCTCTCACTGTAAAGACATGCGCTTGATTCCCTACGTACTAAAGAGCTTAATCTCAGGTACATCCATAAATTGAGCAGAGGCCCTACAAAAATCTTGATTCCACTTTTTTAAAAAGGACATTTCACTTCAATGTTATACAGGTTGAACCGTTCTTTTTACCTCAGCTGAGTTGTCAGTCAGCTGAGGTTTTTTGAGGGTCTGTCGTCCGTCGTCCGTCCGTCCGTCCATCCGTCCGTCGTCCGTCGTCCACAATTCACATTTTCGACTTCTTCTCAAAAACCGTTAGCTAGATTCACTTCAAACTTGGTGGAGATGTGCCTTGGGTGGGTCTCTACCAAGTTTGTTCAAATGGTCACGGTCCAGTGATTTTTGGATTTTTAATGAATTTTTTTTGTCTTTTTTGGGTAAATCTTAAAAAATCTTCTTCTCCGAAACCGCTCACCCAATTGCTTTGATATCACACAGGAGCACTCCCTGGGACTCCTAGTTCTTAATTTGTTCACCACATGGCGCTGCAATTTTTTCCTAATTTTTTATGAATTTTTGCGTGTTATAGCTATTTTCGACTTGTTGTCCAGAACCATCACTGAGATTAAGCCGAAACATGGTGGATATGTTCCTTGTAGAAGGGTCAAACAAATTTGTTCACTATGTGGGAATGCTGCGGATTCCTGATTTTTAACGATTTTTTCAATTCGGGTACTTATCGGTCAATGCAGCTTTCCTATTGATTACTATGGAAGTCAATGGGCATTCTAATGCCAATTCACATTTTTGACTTCTTCTCCAAAACCGTCATCCAGATTAACCTCAAACTTGGTGGCAATGTACCTAGGGTGGGTTTCTACCATTTTTGTTCACGTGGTCATGCTCTAGTGATTTTTGGATTTTTGATGAATTTTTTTGTTGGTTTTTTTTTTACAAATCTTAAAAAATCTTCTTCCCCGAAATTGCTTACCCAAATGCTTTGAGATCACACAGGAAGACACCTAGGGACTCCTTGTTGTTAATTTGTTCACCAGGTGGAGCTGCAGTTTTTTCTAATCTTTTTTGTGAATTTTTGGTTGTTATAGATATTTTTGATTTCTTCTCCAGAACCGTCACTCAGATTAAGCTTACACTTGGTGGATATGTTCCTAATGGAAGGGCCAAACAAAGTTGTTCACTGTGTGGGAATGCTGCAGATTGCTGATTTTTTATGATTTTTTCAAGTCATCTCCTTTGGGTTAAATGCACCTTTCCTATTGATTACCATGCAAGTCAATGGGCATTCTAATGCTAATTTACATTTTCGACTTCTTCTCCAAAACCGTCATCCAGATTTACTTCAAACTTGGTCGCAATGTACCTTGGGTGGGTGTCTACCAGTTTTTTTCCAATGGTCATGTTGCAATGAATTTGGATTTTTTTATGAATTTTTTCAAAAATCTTTACAAAAGCTTTAATAGGAAAACTTAACATGGGAATTTCTTGTAATGGTCATAACTTTAATATTAACCAGATTTACTTCAAACTTGGTGGGGATGTGCCTTAGGTGGATCTCTACCAAGTATGTTCAAATGGTCACGCTCTATTGATTTTTGGATTTTTTATGAATTTTTTTGTTTTTTTTGGGGGGGGGGGGGCAAACCTTCAAAATTCTTCACCTCTGAAACCGCTCACCCAATTGCTTTGATGTCGTACATAGACACTCCCGGGGACACCTAGTTCCCAATTTGTTCACCAGGCGGCGCTGCAATTTTTTTTAATGAATTTTTTGTATGGTTTTGCTATTTTTCACTTGTTCTCAGAACCATCCCTCAGATTAAGCTGAAATGTAATGGATATATTGTTGTGGAAGGGTCAAACAGTTGTTTACTAGGTGGCACTGCATTGGATTCCTGATTTTTAAGGATTTTCAATTCGGGTACTTATCGTTCAATGCAGCTTTCCTATTTATTACTATGTAAGTCAATGGGCATTCTAGTGCTAATTCACAGGACAACTGACACGAAATTATTGTGTATGAAGGTCATGCTCAGACAGTACATGAATGACCTTGACCTGATTTGTGGGGTCACAGTGCAACATACATGAATTTTATTCTTCATTATAACTTGAGAATTACTTGAACTTTGATGTTGCACAAGTAGGTGTTCTTCTATAAAGGTCAGACTTACTCAGAACATGGTGTCCTTGATCCTTTCCCAAGTTCATAGAGCTGAAAGTGTGATGAATGTCAAGATCAGCTGAGGCACGGGCTGTTCACACAGCCCTCTTGTTTGCTTTCTAGATCTTGAGTGTGTTGAATGGATGCCTGGTGCACATGAGTGGGACATCCGTGTACATGCCAAGCTGTACATGCTAGGCTGTACATGCCAGGCTGTACATGCCAGGCTCACCGCCTGGTTGTCTCTGTTCCCAGCAACCCTCACTTTTGACCAAAATTGAAGGCTGCACCTTATGACCACCCATTGCTGATTTTCTGATGCTGAAATTGTTATCTTTTCACACAAATTAACTCCTTTCACTTTATTCAGCCAGACTTCCTCCTTGCCGTGGTGTCATAAAGTTGGTGAAAGTGATAGGCTTCCAGGGGAGAAAAGATTATCTTGCGGTAAAGAGTCCAATTGCATATCAAAAGCAACATTTTGCTGTCAAAAGTTTGCACGACTTGTGTTCCTCATGGACTAGGAGAGATACCACTGCAAAACGTACCAATATACCACACAAACTGATCCAGTTAATTGTAGATTTGTTTGATAGACATGTCAAGTTTATCCTTTCCCTCACATAAGACAGTTGTGTGTGCACAAACAAGCATCAGAGCCATTGAATGTGTTGGTCTTGGAGCATTATTGCCTAGAGGGGTCTACACCAATGAACCCAATTAGGGCAATTGGCTCTAAAGATGGCAGCACTGTTGCAAATAATGATAAGCAAAAATGCGATTTCATCAATTTATTGATTACCTGCCATTGTGCTTAATCAGAGATTAACCACTTCAGTTGAGGTGTACTCTGTATGGAAAACAAGATGGTCAGTTACCATGGAGCCTGATAATGAGTCATTGAAGCCACTATTAGTCATAAGGCTGATTAAACGGAAAACACTCACAGAAGAATTTTTTACTTCTGTTGGTTGCAGAGCTTATACCATCACTTGTCTGTATGTAAACGTTTGCTTGGGAATGCTATACGGTTCACAGTTTTCAAGTTTAGCCCCATCATCCCTTTAAAGGGCATATTGAGTGTATGGAAATCTAGATTGGGTTTGATACTGGTGGTGCCATCTACAGCATTATCAAAGTGTGAAAATCTTGTGACCTCTCTAGCATCCTTAATGTAATGGATCCTCATGGAATTTAGTAAAATTGTGGTTGAGGTCAAAATCTTCATTGCATATGATACTAGTTGTGCCACTTGTAAGTTGACAGAAATTATGAGCCAAAATATGTTGAAAGATATAAGATTTCATATCTCAAAAATAATTTTATATTATATGTCAAAAATTGGATTAGGTATGCCATATCTATAGGATAATTATATAGATCATGTCCAGTGCTGATATGTTATATAGTGCTAGTGACTTTGACCTATTTTTATTTGGTCACCAGTGCTTTAAAGTTGAAAGAGGTGATTTTGTAATGGCAGGGTGTGGCTTGGACATTAATGGCAAAGAACATTGAGCCAGCAGAACAAAATTGCACTTAAATACATTGTACATAAAACTCTACCTACTTTTTGGGTCACTGTGACCCAGTTATTATAGAGTTTGACACTTGTCCAAGTTTGTTGTTTTTCTTCAAAAACATGAAACACTATTGACTGACTTGAGTAAACAGACCATGTAGGGAAAGATGGATACATTTTAAATGTAACAGTTTTTTAATCCTTTCCACCTTAAACGGACCAAAACTGGCTGGTGGTCAAATGTCGTCTGCTTCAACGTTTTCAACTAATTTCAACAGTAATGAAAAACAGTTTAACTGAGAATTGCAGATGAGACCTATCAAGATCACGTGCCCCAGGTCAACAGCTTTCCTTAGCATGGGTTGGGCACTTAATGCCCAACCCATGCCAAGGAAAACTGTTGACTCAGTCTCAATTCAAGGGGGAAAGGGTTAATCTGAGTTGAAAGTGAAGGCCAATGGGCATTTTGAATATAGGGGTCACTCCACACCCCACAGTTTTCTAGTTAGGGCCATCTAACTTTTGGGACTTGCAAAGTGTAGGAACATCTCTGGGGACTTTGATATTGGTTGTGCCACCTACAATATTATGCAATATGGGTCAAAATTTGAAAATCTTTTGGCCAGTTTGGCACCCTTCATTTTTTATGGATCTTCATGAAATTTAGTGATTGTGGAGAAAGCCAAAATCAGTGGTTGTGTATCACACTTGTGGTGCCACCAATAATTTGACAGAAATTTTGCGTTAAAATGTCTTGAAAGATAAATTCTGTATCTCAAAAAGTAAACGAGGTAAACGTGCGAAATCTATAATATATATGGATAACGTCCAATGCTAATATGTTATATAATGATAATTTGACTTGCCTCATTTTCCAGCCCGAATTGATCTTTTTCATAATTAAATTTTTCCATCCACAGTACATCTTTAGAATGTGCTACAGTGATCCCTATCTTGAGAGGCCCCCCCCCCCCCCCGCCCCCGATGAGAGGCCACTTCTCAGTGCAGCAAGTGTAGCCTTTGCATTACATTTTCCCCCTCAAGAGAGGCCACCCTTCTTATAAAGCCACATTTCTGGTGCATTTGGGGTGACCTCTCAAGAGGGGGACCACTGTACATCTTAATGTCAGAAATTAACCAACCATATCAGTTTTTAAATCCAAAATTCTTATAGATTCTTCTCGATTGAATCTGTTTTTGAAACTCTACAAGTTTGGAAACATATGCCTCTATTTTACAAACCCACCTACAGTTAAGCAACAGTCAGCTGAACTCACGTCTTTTTAAAATTGATGTTAAAATGAGTCCTAGGTGCAAATGCAGAACCACTAGTGAAGATGTATTGCATTTTTTATTGTGCCCATTGTATACTGTACTCTGGCATGTTCAAATCTACACACAATTGTATCAAAGTATGCTCCCTTTTCTTTGCAAACAGTTTTATATGGTTTTCCAGTGTGTGCTTTGTTGGGAAATTTTCAATTTTTCTGGGCAGTTCATGATTACATAAGTATTATTTTTCGTTTTTTTTTTTTAAGTTATTGTAAATAATTTCTTTTTGAGTGTTAAAAATTCTTCTGAGTTTATATCGTAAATAAAAAATTTAACAGCAAAAAGTATCAGATGTTTTTATTTTCCTGCACTGTACACAAATCTACCCATAAATGAAGTCAAACGTTCTCTTAGTCTTTCAGAATTAATCAGCAAAATGTTTAAACATAATGGTAAACCATACATAAATATTAATTCATGTTCAAAGAAAGCATATTGGTTGCATAATAAAGGAACATTAAATCTGACACTGGTGAAACTTTGATAGATGCAATAAAATTTCTTGTAGATAATACGTTTGTTCAATTTGGACCATTGTTTTTTCAACAAGTAAAAGGCATTCTAATGGGTAGCAACTGCTCCCCGTCACTCGCTGATTTATACTTAACCTGGCTTGAATTTAAGTACATGGATAAATTGATCAAAAGAGATTTTCATTTTGCTACAAAATTATCAAACAATGCAAGCTATGTTGATGACATTGCTTGTGTAAATATGCAAAATTTTTAATGAAATTGCTAAAGAAATTTACCCAAAATATATCCCACTGGAAGGGAGCAATTCAGGTGAGATCAGAGATATGTTCCTGAACTTGGATATTGGGGTGTCAAATGACAGATCTGAGATTAAAGTGTATCACAAAATTGATGAGTTTAACTTTGAAGTAGTCAATTATCCTTTCCCTGGCAGTAATATTTCAGAAACTATTGAATATATTACATTTTTGTCACAAATTTGGAGATTTGGTCGTATTTGTTCTAAATTTCAGGACTTTGCATCCAGAACCAAATTTATTTACAACAAATTTGAGTCAAAAGGATTCAAACATGTATTTTTGATTAAATACTTCTTCAAACTTTGCTGTAAATATCCAGCGATTGTTACAGAATTGTTTTCAGTAGTTTAAGAGATTTCAGACTGGCCTGTTTTGCTGCTTAATTTTACTTTTTGGCATCACTCTGTTTTAGTATTCACTTTTCTGACATTTTAGGCTAACACGTAAGTGCACATTTAGTCAATGTAAAAAATTACTCAATTCGGCTGTCCCACACCACCACCGGGAGTCAGTCATAGGCTGTCCTGAGATCTTGGTCAGAATTTGGCACTATTTACTCAATTGTCACAAACTTGATTCATTCTTTTGAAATGCCGGGAGTCAGTCATAGGCTGTCCCAAACTTAGCCAAAAATTTACCCATCCACTTTACATCACTGGTTTTCATGTTGCCAGTCAATTTATTCCTTAACTGAAAGCATAACTTCCCAGGCAATGTTTAAATCACTGGCAAGTTTTTGCCAACATAGCATAAGTATTAGTTTTAAAAGAGCTAGTCTGGTATGTTAACATATATTTTATGTTCTGAATGAGTGAGACTCAAACTTGCAACTTTTGGCACCAGTTGCATAGCTGAAATGGGAAACGCACATATCCACTCCACCAAATCCCCATTCTGAAAAGAATGGTTCGATGGAGGTACATTTAGTTGTGTGCGAGTGCCATGTCAACACAGTTATGCAGTATATGTACTGAATCGCCATTCATTTGCAGAATCAGGGACTTACATGTAAATCCAGCAGCATTAGTGACATGCTGAAAATATATGTATGTTTGGAACAAGCGAGACTCAAACTTGCTGCCTTTGGCACCAGTCGCGTAGCTGAAATGGGAAACGCACATATCCACTCAACCAAATCCCCATTCTAAACAGAATGGTTCAAAGGAGGTAGTTATGTGTGAGTGCCATATCAACACGGTTATGCAGTATATATGGCTAGTTGTCACGAAACGTGAGCAATTGGGTTTTAAGTCTCTAGTATCATTAATATAGCTATTATGATTGTATAAGTACCGTCATCTTATGTCCCACGATGAGATCTTTCGGGGGATATATGGTTTTGTATATCTAAGATGGAAACTTCTTTCTAATTTTGTTGAAACTGTGCCAAATTTTGGCGATTTTTGTGTCATTTCTATTCAATTATTTTCTAAAGTAATGATTTACCTAAATACAATGCTATAATATCTCCAGGTTATAATGAAATTATAATTGCCTATGTTTTGTGAATATAGAAACAGCAAAGTTTACATATATGATGGAGATCGTAGATTTTGGAAAGTACCTTTATGCTGGTGTACTTTTTTGAAACCATGAGTATGCACTCATTAAGGCATACCTATCTAGAAAAGAAATGAGTTCACAAATACTTTATAACATTGAATATTAGGAGCTTGATAGAGACACATGAAACGATCACGTTTTGCAATTGTACAGATGTTAGTATACGAAATTTTTGGATATAAATGATGTGGGGTAGTTTTTAGTGAAGCCATGGGTATGCTGTTTCGTTCTACACAGTGGGCAGCAATTTATATATTAGTGGCAGATATTACATACAGTTAAACGTCCAACTGCGCCTTAGGAATATGCCAAACCTTGAAATCGGAGATCCATTTTCCTTCCATTTATTAACCATTTCCCTCAAATCTGAAATCGTGGGTATGCTGAAGCCATGAGTATGGAATAACAGGGATGTCAAATCTCGACTGTGGTTGGCATCTATATCTAAACAATTCGGATGTAGCAGCAGCAAATCAGCAAGAACGTGATGCAGCAACAAAAGCACAATGCATATATGCGTAAGTAACTTAAAGTTTCCTTTCCTAGCAGTAATGCAAGTTTGGTGAAATTACGTTTGATCAGTAAACAGCAAAGAGGAGACCAAGGTCCATGACAGTACTTTTCATGAGCATTAGTTAATAATCTTGTAATAATGATGTAGAATTGGTGTGCCAAAATAGACGTGGGCGATAAAAGCACAAGTTTAGTCTACTTACTCCATGTAAATTAGCACAAGTAAAGTGCATACTCATGTTGTCATGCATACTCGTGGCTTCATTTGTTTATCAAATCACATTCAGAGAGATTATATCTTTATGGATTGGTCGTTTTCATACTATTATTGAAAATAGTGTTGGAAAATACTCATGCAACACATTTTGGGGCTATTTGTAAATCATTATGCAGTATTTAATACTTTTCATCTAATTTAATTTGATATAAAGAAGCATACTATAATCTTCAAAAAATGAAGCCTTAATGAAAGTGCATGTGCCAAACTAACATGGTTTACATTCAAAAGCGTAAAAGCCATGTGTTGAGCAATAATTTGATGATAAAATCTTTATGGGGTTAGAAATACTGATGCATTCTCATGGTTTCACGCATGCTCATGGTTTCTATTAAATATGGAATCAAAATTCAAAGAGGTTATATTTTTGTACAATTGATCGTTTGATATTATCATTTCAAGAATTTGATGAGGGCACTTACATATTACGTTTTAGGGACAATTTATTAAATATTGTTTTTATGAAATAACAGATTGCTCTATTAATATTTTTAAAAAATTCTAATCAAACCTCACAAAACACTAAAATGATAATAAAACTAAAGGCTAAGGTGCCAAATCAGCATTATTCACGTTCAAATAATAAAAAATATACATGGCCAAAAAAGTTTTGTTTTAAGGCTTAACTGGTCATAAATATATCTGTATATGCTCCTGATTGCATGTAGCAAACCACAATAAAATGTTATAAAGTTTTCAAGTAGAGTGGTACCTGCTGTATGCATCCACTGCCGTGAGCAGCAGCATTGTTTTTTGTGGTAACTAGGCTTGGAGATAGGAGTCAATTTCTTTGTAAAATTTACCTGTGGTGACAGGTCACCTGCTGTATGTGGCAACTTTTTCTTGGCAGAAAGGATGGCCACATACAGCAGGTACCACTGTATATCGAAAATTAATAGCCTAAAACCTAACACGTTTATTTCTTTTGCCTTTTGCAATCTTCCCCAAAGTGTGAATATTTAAAATAGAATTTAATTTTACATGGCTATTGCTCATGGATTTTTATTACTACATTCTTTATTTCTAGCATGATCGTCAAGATACCTTTAGCAGACTGTACACTGAGTGAAAAGGAAGCCATGACAAGTCTATCTGAAGATAAAGATATGCTTCCAAAGAGACGAGCAAAAGTCTATGACTATATTTTGGTGAAGATCATGCCAGTATAAGCAAAGAAGCCCCTGCATTATGTTGGAAAAATTATTGAGCCTTAATCAGATGATGAAGATGATGACTTAATGGTTTCCTTTTATCGGCAAAGCCGAAAAGAGAAAGGAACGTTAGTTGAACCTGGAGTTGAAAACATTGCTCCAATATTAAAAGCAAAATGATATTGTTATGTTTCTTTCTCGCCAAAAGAGTGTGGGTAGCACATGAAGAGTTGACAGATGTTTGCATTTCAATGTCGACCTCGCCAAATACCACTGTCATTAGAACTCAAATTCAAATGCACTAGTTTAAAATCTGATTATGCGCTGGAAATAATGGAAAATTGGTGCTGTAGTCTTCTGGTCATTGAAAACATGATAAGAAGCAGGGGGCTCAACTTTACATACAATCTTTGAGGGACACGACGATTTGTGGTTCCATCAAGAAGTAATAGGTGTTTTTGCAGATTTCTTTTTACAGGTTTTACAATGTTAGTTAGGATTGACTTTTATTATGATATTTTATATGAAAGACATCAATGCTAGAGGCCAAATCCTTATGAGACATAGGGTTTGAATAAAGTTCATTTAGTTAGATGTCTGAAGAAATATTTGAGAGAACAGGCCCAGTGAGCCATTTTTTGCACTCAATTTACCATTAAAATTATATTTTTCTAAACAAGAGTCATGTTATTCTACCTATAGGTATACTGATAGAATAATACTTTAAAAAATGAAACCATGGGTATGCATGAAGCCGTGAGTATGCGTTGTTTTCTTTATTCTTGAAAACATTTTTGAAGGCATTGAATCCGTGTACTATACCCACATATCTTGTGCACATTGTCCAGGTTATATTGAAGACCTATATGTATAATATAATTATTTCTAAACCTTTTTATTCCTATTATGGCAGAAAATGTGAAACCATGAGTATGCCAGCTTATCCTGGCAAAAAATTAAAAGCATTTAGAAAATGAACAGTTTAATCACCAGAAGAGGCAAGCGAGAATGCTCATTAAAAACCAAAACTCTTAATAAAATGTTCTTGAAGGTCATGTTCCTGATTTTGGCGTCAAGTAATTCCAGAGACGAATGCTAAAGTTTATTTTAATGAAACCGTGGATATGCATTATCAAATTGCTTTATAGTTTAAATATATGAAACATATGTCGACAGTGCATATCCCTTTAGACTTGTATGCTTTTCCAGATACTCTGTGATTCACTTTGTCCATAAATCATGGACTAGCATAATAGTGACAAGAAGTGTAAGATCGTCATGTTTATTAGAGTGAAAATTTTCAATGATACCAATTATTTTCACATTACATCTTTTAATTTAGAAATAAGATATTTGTCCACAATGGAGTCTACAATAAAGTACATGATGTACAGAGATTAAAAATATATCAAGAAATGTCTTGTAAAATTTTTCATCATAATCATTTCATACTAAAATAAATAAGTCGTGTGCACACTCATGGTTTCAAGTAGTTTGTATCTTAATTTACAGTGCATCTGTACAGTTCTAATTTTCGGAATTAAGTTACCCAAATTTTTCCACAACCTCCCTAACATGTATACATTATATACGCAAAAGATAGTAATCCTAGCATGAAGTTTAAAAAAACCATGTCTGAGCCCCATTTGTTGACGTTTCGTGACAACTGGCCATATGTTGGTCTTATAGAGGGACACTTCCCCTGACCAGAGACCAGCTCTTTCATAAGGCCACGTATTGACTGTGTTTGGGATGGTCTTATAGAGGGGGACCACTGTATGTTGTTGTCCTGACAACAGGCCATGATATAATTGAGAGCCAGAGACAAGGCTCTTGGATTGGGTCTTGAGTTCAATCCCGGCCCAATCCAAGAGACTTGTCTCTGGCTCTCAATTATACCAGTGGTCCATGACCGGTTTATCAAAGGCCATGGTATGTGTTGCCCTGTCTATGGGAAATGCATATAAGACCCGTTGCTGTTTATCGAGAAGAGAAGCTGTGTTAGCGGCGGCAGCAGGAGCAGGTTTCTGTCTGTAGAGAGGACCCCACTGGAAATAAGTCTAATCCACTTTCGTCGGTTATCCCTGCACCCTAGGTGCTAAATGACATACATTCATGCCTCTTATAAGACTACATTATACTAAGGAGCTGGCGCCATAAGTGGTCTTTCTGAGCAGATTGTACCGTTAGTGCTCTTGAGAATTAGAATAGGTTTATTTGCAAAAATAGGTCTAGAAATTTTAGTGCTCGACCTAATTTAACAAAGTTAATGCACTGAATTGATGCGGTAAATTATCTTCACAAAAATAAGTCAAACACAGTGGAACAAGAAGACTTCATCGGAGTTTAACACTTGTATGGAGGAATTGCAGACTTTGGAAATTTCCATTCAAGATACAAAGGCTTTCTAGGTGACCAGAGTGCAAATTAATTTATTTGCAAACATGCAGGTTAACAGGGACTTCTTAGGGGAGTCACTTTACATAGTGCTTTTTAAGATAGAACAGCTATCAATATGGTGTAAATTAAAACATGCTAAAATCTCTATTTTTAGGCAGAAATTGTACTTTTGAAAAAAGTGTGATAGCATTTCCTGAGCTACAGTTTAACATTTTCACATACATGTGTATTTAGGTGCAGTTTGTAATAAAGCTTTGCTTACGGCCAGTAAAATTGATCAGCCTTAATTCTAAAAGGTGAATTTTAAATGATTTTTTCATTTGTAACTGTATGTTATGATCTGGCTTCACATTCTTAGCTGTTAGGCCTCTAAGCCCTGCTTGCAGAAGCTTTCGTTTACAATGAGTTATAAATGGTGACTCATGCATGCACAACTGGAGAGTCATGACTTTCCACCCCCACTGCCCTTGCCTGCCAAATTATTGTAATAGGTCCAAATGCCGTAGTTAAAACACAACAGTTCAAGGTGGGAACAGTTAATAAAACATCAATGAAGGAAATGTGTGAGGAAAAAATTGAAAGCGTTATTATCATCATGGTGATATTCTGACAGTGATGAATCGATACCTCAGACATTGTACTAGTTTCTGCCAGTGCAAGTGGATTGTGTGACGGAGAATACTGTAGAAACGCCCTGGCTCTGACCTGTTACTTTGAGTGTAGCCTATCAGAATACTGGGAAAGCTGTGGCATTTCTTTACATGTTTATTACCATGTGTGCATGATAATGGCAGACTTTTATCTTCAGTGATTGGTGTCAATTCATATCTGTTTCCTCTGTTGATTATCTTTTGGTGTTTCTGTCGCACAAGGTGAAAAGCTTACTGCCCCAAATAGCAAAAAGCAAAAACCCCAGTCATGATGACTGGTTAACCATTCCATTTTGCCAGGTATCCTACACATCCTTCTCTTCTCTCCACAAATATAATGGAACAGTGTGAGAAGTACAGCTTGAACTTGGAGTGTATCTGATGGATAAAGTTTATAGCAAAATAAGAGTGTCTTATCACTTTTCAGCCAAAACCAGAGGAAACAACGAAAAAAACAAACAAACAAAAAAAACAAACAACCCCCCCCCAAAAAAAAAAAAAAAAAAAATCAAAGAAATACAAAAACAAATGATAATTATAACATTTGATAATGATAATAATAACCCTATGAAAAAAGGAAAGTTGAAATTACAAAACACTGAAGCATTATAATTCCTATCTGAATGACAGTGGTGTCCTTGACCTTAGCTGGGGTAAGGAGGCCTGTACATGTAGTTGGTTGCTCACAAGCTAACCAATAGTCTTGATTTTAGTGGGAACCAAGATCAGACTCTTCAAGTTCTTTTATGATTGTCTTTGGCATTGGTCAGTGTTTATTTTGTGTTTTGGTCTTGGCATGTTGCAATTTCAGTTTTTTTCTCAGATGTAGCTAGCTTCAGAACAATGTAACACAGGTGTTGCATTTACTGTACATAGGGGCCTCTTTTATTCGACCCACCGCCAGCCTGTGGTAACCTCACAATGAAGGTTTCTTTCATCTTAGCTTGCCATATAAGGCATGGCTGGCACTGAAACCAGTCTTCAGCATGCACCTGGGACTTTGACACAAAATTTGGAATTTTCGTCACAAAAAGAAAACACACATTGTAAAATGTGTCCTTTTCAAGTTTGGTTGATGAATTATCTCACGGTTAGAAACAAAGAAACCATGCTTTCGGATTATGGGATAGTTAAACTTGGAAAACAATAAATGAGTGCTTGTAACTTCATCAAAGGCAGTTTGACGTTTGAACTCGTTTTTCTCACAACAATTACCAGAACATGCCAAACAATTTTGTTAACATGTTCCACAGTTTTTCATTAAAAAAAGATGTAGTTTTCTCTGGTGTGTTCCTTAAGAGTTGATCTAAAAAAGTGCATCTCACATTTTTTGTATGGTTGAAATTCATTGGTCTATCAATGGAGTGTCGTCAAGCCTCTCTAGCTCATAAACATAACAGGACACAGCAAAAACAAAAATGTGCTTCTGAAGATAGCTGGTAGGAGATTATTTTTTCTAAGAAATGTGTTTCAAAACTGAAAAAGTGGAATTGACATTATTGAAAAAAAAAAAGAGTTTTGTCTTTGTAGAGTTACTTTCTGAACACATAAAAAAGCTCATGATTGACAATTGTGTCATTTGATTCCCCAAGAAGTCTACTTTTCAGAAATGTATACATTATAGGGGTAAATATAAACTATGATGTATTTATCTCAGTTTTTGTAGAACATATAGCTTAACCGTTAAAGGGCCAATCGTTTTCACATCACTGTTAAACGTAGAATGGTTAAAAGATTCAAATTCCTCATGAAGATACCTTTTATTCAAATACCAGCAAGCCAAGTTTAAAGGAGAGGGTAGTCTTGGTCCTTTGCTTTCCTCGAGACACTTAGCATGCAATGCACGTAAAGTGTCCCGAGGAAAGCTGTTGACTCAGTCTTAAATCGGCGCTTTAAGGGTTGACCTATGCTTATTCTTAACTCTGTACCAACTGTGACTGAAGTCATACAACTTAAAATGAACTGCTCTGAATTATAATTAGGGTGCTAGGTGCATATTCCTTTAAAAGGACCTTAATTCAGGTCAGATTCAGATTCAGATTCAGATTGCCTTTATTCAACCAATAAAATTCATATTACAAAATATAAATACATGATACAAGAGGTCAATGAGACCCACGTTATGACAAAAAGATGTCGCTTACACATGAGCCACCCTAAGGTAAGAATGTATAGTTTAATATACATGTAACAAGATTTGATAATAATGATTTATGTATAAAAATATAGGTATATGGCAGGCTGAACATCTGAGAAAGTAAAAAGAGAAGAAATAGGGAAAAAAAGCTTCTGTGTCGATTCCATTGAAATTAGTAATTACATACATATGTGGCTGTAATAAGGGATGTGGTACATACTTCCGAGATAAATTTGCAATTATTAATTATTTCTCTGACACACATTACAGTTTAATCTTGAGCATACAAATTGGTAGCTCCTGAAAAATTCATTTTTATCCCCCGCCCACGAAGTGCGGGAGGGGATATGGTAATGGGCACCGTCCGTGTGTCCGTCCTTCCGTCCGAAACAAATTTGTCCCGCCCATATCTTCTACATTATTAATGCCACCTCTTCGAATTTTTTATTGTAGGTAGACCTTAGGTAGTAAGTGTGCATAGGCATTGTTTTCTGTGGCTAATTACTTCCATAAATTAATTAATTAATTAACAAAGTTCATTAAGCAAGCTCAATTAAGCTACAATACAAATTTTGTCCGGGCCATATCTTCTGAATTATTGATGCCAGCCCTTTGATTTTTTTATGGTGGGTAGACCTTAGGTAGTAGGTGTGCATAGGCATTGTTTTGTGTGGCTAATTACTTGCATTAATTAATTTATTAACAAAGTTCGTTAAGCAAGACAAATTTTGTCCGGGCCATATCTTCTACATTATTAATGCTAGCCCTTTGAATTTTTTATTGTGGGTAGACCTTAGGTAGTAGGTGTGCATAGGCATTGTTTTCTGTGGTTAATTACTTCCATTAATTGATTAATTAACAAAGTTCATTAAGCAAGCTCAAGATACAATACAAATTTTGTCTGGGCCATATCTTCTAAATTATTGATGCCAGCCCTTTGATTTTTTTATGGTGGGTAGACCTTAGATAGTAGGTCTGCATAGGCATTGTTTTGTGTGGCTAATAACTTCCGTTAATTGATTAATTAACAAAGTTCGTTAAGGAAGACATTTTGTCCGGGCCATATCTTCTTAACTATTAATCCTATTCCTTTGAATTTTTTATGGTTGCTAGACCTTAGGTAATAGGTGTGCATAGGCATTGTTTTTGTGTGGCTGATTACTTTCATTAATTGATTAATTAACAAAGTTGGTTAAGCAAGCCCAAGATTTGTCCGGGCCATATTTTCTAAACTATTAATACCAACCCTTTGATTTTTTATGGCTAATTGACCTTAGGTAGTAGGTGTGCATAGGCACTGTTTTGTGTGGCTAATTATTTTCATTGATTAATTAATTAATAAAGTTCATTAAGCAAGCTCAAGATACAATACAATTTTGTGTGAAGCATAACTTTGCAACTAAAAGTGGTAACCCTTTAAGATTTTCAGCGTTGGTAGACCAGAGGTATGAGGTGTGCATAGGCAGAATTTTTTTTTTTTTTTTTTTTTTTAGCAGATAACAAAGAAATCCAGGATCCTTTTCAAGTAAACTTGTTTCTTTCTAATTTCAGCCAACTTTATTTTAAGTCCTACATGTTAAGGAAGATGTGAATAGCAAACAAACCCCTTATGCACTGGTTCACCCACATAAGGGGGGGGGGGTTCAGTGGCTACTTGTTAAAAGGGGGACACATAATGCATTTAAAGGCTCTCTATGTTTATTTCCATATTGCCACCAACAGAAACCTTTCGCATTTTACCAACTATAATATACCAATGTACATCATGTGTATTTGCCACCATGATTACTGTGGGCGGGGGATATGGCTAGTGTCAACGGCCACTTGTTAACATAGATACCAAAACCCTGTAAGCTGTGAGTGTGAAATTTATCCGTGATATTTTTTGCAGTACTATTTACTACCACAGGGATATCATATTTCAAGCTTTGTTTAGCTAGAGTAGTATTGACTCTATTTAAAAATAATTTACCACTCCCTCTTGTACTCTGACTGTGGGCGTCTTGCCTTGATTTAAAGGGAAGTGATAAAAGTTTGCTTGGAAGGTTTTTATTTGTGAATTTATGATAAAATTTTCGCTTCGTTTGAGTAAAGATGTCATTTACTTTCAGTAATTTTAACTCTTTAAATAGTTGATAGGTGTGGGCATTATATTTACAATATGTTATCGATCGTAGAGCTTTCTTTTGCAATTTTTCTATTCTATTCAGTTTGAACCCCCAATTTAAAATTACAAAGTTAATGTGTGGCAGTATTAACGAATTGTAAATCATGAGCTTTGTATGAGTGGGCAAAAAATATTTAAGTCTGTTCAAAATTCTAACTGCCTGGGAAATTTTGTTTGAGATTTTGGTTAGATGATCAGTCCAATTAATATGATGGTCAAGAGTTAGACCTAAAAATTTAAACTGTTAATTGCTTCAATACGAATGCCATCCATGAAAACATCAGGTAAGTCTATTTTCTTTCCAATATGGTGGAATACCATAAATTTTGACCTGTTAATATTTAGAGACAGTTCATTTACTTTCAGCCAGTCATTTATATTTCTCAATTCATCATTGCTAAGAATGTTGCGATTCAACATGTTAAGATTGTCGTCAGCATATAGAATAAATTTGAAAATTTGGCTTGCATATGAAAAATCATTCATGTAGATAATAAATAACAGAGGACCTAGAATGGATCCTTGTGGAACCCCAGTTTTAATGTCCAAAAGTTCAGATTTGGTTCCATCAAGGTCAACATATTGTTTTCTGTTTGATAGATAGCTTCTCAGTAGGTTTAGAGAGTTATTATTGACACCATAATATTCAAGTTTTTCCATCAAAATGTCATGATTCAGGGTATCAAAGGCTTTTGATAGGTCTAAGAATATACAAAGGGGGTTGTTTCCATTATCCATTTCTTCAATTATTGTACTAATTAATTCCGTTGCGGCAAATTTAGTCGAGTGACCTTTCCTAAATCCATACTGACTGTCATAAAATAAATCAAATTTAATGAAATAGTCATACAGTTGAAGGAAGATCACCTTTTCAGAGACCTTTGATATTGAAGGTAGTAAGGATATTGGTCGATAATTTGTGAACACAGTTTTATCATCTTTCTTAAACAGTGGTATCACTTTGGCAATCTTAAGTTTATCTGGGAAGATTCCTGTATTAATACTTTGATTGATAACAGTAGTAATAGGACTTATTAAGGCAGTTTTAAATTGCTTAAGTAGCTTGATAGAAAGACCATCATGGCCACAGCTAGATTTTGGCTTTAATTGGTCCATGATTTTTTCAGCAATTTCAGGGGTTGTTTCTTCAAATTTTAAATTATGTCCGTATGTGTTGTTAAGGAACTGTGTAAATTGTTTGTTTAGGGGTTTATTGATTTGTTTTGCGAGATCAGGTCCAATATCAGTAAAAAAATTTGTTTAATTTATTTGCTATGACTATTTTGTCATGAATAGCCTTACCATCAATGTGAAAGACATCAGGGAAGGTCTTTTTTTTTCTTTGTTCTATTTAAAATTTCGTTAAAGGAAGACCAAGTTTCTTTCATGTTATTCTTAAATTTGTTGAAGATAAAATCATAATAGTGTTTCTTGGCTGCTCTTATATTTCTTTTTAGTATACCATTGTAGGTTGTTAAGTTTGTTTTTAGTGCCGTATATTCGGGGGAGTTGGGGTTCATCTTTCTTAAACGTTTGTAGAGATTGTCTCTGTATTTTATAGATGTTATGATTCCATGGGTGATCCATTTAGTTTTTTTATGCTTGTATTTGTTAAACCGGACAGTTTTGCATGGCATATGAATATCTAGAGCTTTCCTGACGGTCTCATTTATAATATTATAATTTATGTTTGGATCACTGTTTTTATTCGGATCAAACTGAGCCATGATATCAGAATTTATTAGGTGTGTTAAAGCACTTTTTACAGCTGTTAGGTCATTTTTTCTGATCTGTATGTATTTAGGATTTTCTGCCTTGCTTCTAATATTGTTCAAACATGTAAAATAAGGTTGATGGTCAGAAAATTTTTGAGTTAAAATTCCTGAGGTAGTGTCAATAGTAGAGGTACTGATCTTGCAAAAAATATTATCAATTAGTGTACCATTTCTGTTGGAGAACCTAGCAGGTAGAGTAATTTTTGGAAAAAAAAAACGTGAGGTCATGGTATCAAAGAAATCACTATACAGTTGTTTTTCCTGCATTTTTAGTAAGTTGATATTAAAGTCCCCTGCTGTTAAAACTTCATTATTTGAATTTTCAAGAGATAGTAAAGCTTGTGTTAATTCATTAATAAAATTCATAATATTTTCATTTAAATTTCTCGGTGGTCTGCATAAATTTCTCAGTATTATATTTTTTGGTAGTTCAGTGCCCGATATTTCAATAAAGAGCCCCTCCCAAAACATGGAGTTTGTGTACACTTCTGATCTTATAACATAATCGTAACATTCCTTTAAATAAATTACTAGACCTCCTTTGTTACTACAGATCTTCTCTTGCATGATACACTCAGTCCAGGTCAACAGCTGTCCATGGTATGCTTTGGATACATTGTACCCAGAGCGTGCCAAGGAAAGAAAGAGTTAATATCCCTTAATTGCAATGTACTGTCGGTAAGTACGACAAAATGTGTTTGTAATTGTCTGTCTGGCACATTCTGTGTTAATGTATATCTTCTCATACAGCAGTAGGGATTATTACTATACCTGCCTGTTTTTCAAAAGTTTTAGGTATACCATATATAGCTGCTTCATAGTTGTACCAGTAAAATCCCCCATCTGGAGGAGGTTGCTATAGCAGGCCTGTGTTGTTTTATTCCAAAGCTAGACTTTCCAGTTGATAAACTTGCAAATTGTGTTTCACTCCAGTGATATAACCATGAACTATTTGACTGTCAGAGGGGTTTAAAAGAGTGGAAAATATACAAGTAGCCTGTCAGATTTGTAGACCTAGTAGTTTAATGACTTCTTCCTGACAGCACAGGCAGTGAAACATTGTGCTTATGCCCCGGCGCTTACATTGACACAAAAGGAAAAGGGATTTCAAGCAGACATATTCGGACAGATTGTTAAAACCCATTTTGCTGCACAGACATGTAGTCAAATGATCATTTGGTAGAACATACACTATGGCGAAAGATCATTTAGTTGAAATTACAGTTTGCCGAATGCCCAGATGGTTGAATTAGCACCAATGTTGGAATGAATGAATGTGTCACAAATGCAATTAAATAGATTGAATGTATGTCAGCTTTTGTGAATGAAGTTATCGCATGTTTTTATAAACAGCAAGTGCCTCCGGCTTTGCGCAGGTAACAAATTAAACTGATGTCAATGGAGGTAGTTTGTAAAAAGGGGAAAAAAAACTCCATTTTAAACATACTTGAACAAATGTCCAAGTTTACTAAGGCCTAACAGAAATATATGTGTAGTTCCGGTAACCCGACTGACCGGACTGAAAAAAATCTACCCCAAATAAATTTTAAGCAACATCACCCCCCCCCCAAAAAGGTGTCAAGCTGCTCTTACCTAAAATTTATCAGCCCTGGTTGAAAGATTTTATCGAGAAAGTGGTGGTCGTGTCCCATTATTTTGCAGTAAAGTCAAATGAAACACAGCATTTTATTTTAACTTGTCTGCAGGGTTAACTTGGGTCAGGGAAACAGCATAGCTGTCCATGCCTGTGGGGGTAACGGTATGGACAGTGATGGGGTATCAGTCCGAGATGGCCAACTGTGACTAATCTGCCTGCTCAGTTGGGGTATGGACAATGACGGCATTTCAGTCCGAGATGACCACCTGTGACTTTAATCTGCTGGTTCGGTTGTGTCTGAAGCAGTTACCATGGTCAGTTAAAAATCCAAATGCAACACAATGCCCTGGCAATACAAATCATGCATGTTGGTACCATTTAAAACAAGGTGCAATGAATTGCGGGGAAAAGCAGTGCTGAACCACCAAAGAAAGAAAGAAAAAAGTGAAAGAAAAATGCTCACACCCAGGATAAATTGCAGTGCCTAACCACCAAAGAAAGAATGAGAGAGAGAGAGAAAAAAATGTTCACATCCATCCCGAAAGCAAGAGCATAAGATCATGGAACCACCATCCAAATTTACATTTAATCCTGTTTTTTAATGATGATAAATGATGTGATGTACTGAGCAAGGGGGGGGGAGGGGGCTTCACCCACTTTAATCTGGAAACCAAAGCCTGAAAATTTCCGTGTTACAACTATCTACAACACAGACATTGCACACATTTCGAGATTGTACCTTTGTGTGGCGGGACAGTTGCACAAAAATACATTTGATGTGGATATCAAAGTGAATTATGGCCACATATATCCTACCAGTATTCATGCTCTGAAATATTTGTAAAATTTACACTTTTGGTTTTATATATTATAACCCCCCAAGATCATCCCAATACTATCCTCATTTATTACAAAATACTGGCTTCGGAATCCACAATTTTCAAAATGGCAGCCATTAGCCCGTGGGTTAGTCCTGATAGGATATTTTGAAGAGGTAGTGTCCAAAATATATGCATGATTAGTTTAAAGGGAAGATTAATTTGTCAAATGAAAGTAGTGTACAATATATAATAGGACTTTTTCAGAGTGAGCATTACCTAAAAATGTAAGTACAACACTTTACAAACAGCAGTTGTAGGCAGCGGTGGGCCCCAAAATAGGGATTTTGTATCAGACACTGAAGTTGCCCTTAAGTTATGAATTAAGTAGCACTGCCAAGCCCCCCCTGTTGAGTCAAAGCTTAAGCTTTGGGGAAAAGGTTGGCCCTATAGTTGATGCAGGTCCGAAAGTACTCACAGATTTTTGTATAATTGGTAATAAGAAAGTTGACATTTTATTCCTTCCCAACTTCAGTCATTCACATTATGGTTGCGGGCGGTGAAAGTTGCGTTTTAGGTACCAGCTTACTGCGGTACATGTCATCCCCCAAAAAGTATAGGTCACACTTTGTCCATCCCTACTGTGCCGCAAGTTGCTCTTGTGTTCCAAATGGAAATGTAAGTGCATCGGCGAGTTTTCAATGAAATTTTGGCAAAAATTTGACTAAATGGCTTTCGGTGAAGGTTCCATTCGGCAAAATGTACATTCGGCAAAAAGGCAATTTGACCTATTGATGCTTCTGCCTTATATCCATTCAGTAAAAATGGCTTTCTCCAAAGTGGGTTTTGATGATATAAGTCCTAGAAGCTCATGCGGACTGTGAACAAAACATTAATATTTTGCAACTTTTTCCAGTTATTCAAGATTAGTGATAAGATTTTTTTTATATCAAAAATGGATTGTTTTTGTCAGTAGTCAAGATGAATGCCGGTCATGTTTTATATCTAGGTACATGTCTAGCTATGCTCACCTACCTCCAAAGCAGACCAGGCTCTGTATTATTTTAACTACGTGAGCGGAGAAAACTGCATAGATTGGTCTATCTAGCATGAAATATCTATATAGGAACTGCGTGTTCCTCTGGTCAATCAGTGTTGTTTTTGATCAGTGTGCCAGCCTGTTGTTCACGTGGTTATAATAGAAATGTATCTTCATGTTTATGTCATCATTCAAGGAAATTATAACTTTGTTACAGAAGCAGTGTTGGTAAATTTTCTTTTGGAAACACTGCCATGACTCAGGCCTTTAGGTTGCCTGGGTGTGACCCACAAGTTACACTCAGCCAGCCAATCACATACTTCTGGGTAAATCCATTTACATCAATGACCGATTTGATAACAACCTCCCTGACGCTATGTTTAATGTTTTGTCACTACATGTATTTCGATACTCCCACTAAACCCGTAATTGGTGATTATTTTAGCATAATGTTTATGACTGAAGAGTGAATTATTTAACCCAGTTCAATGAGGACGCAGTCAGTTGCAGGTGATCCCTGCATGGAATGTTTGATGACTTGACTTGCATGATTTTGCAGCAAATTATCATGATGAGATTGTCCAAGGGTTTCTGAGAACTTTTTTTTATATTATTTTTCACTGCTTTCTGGGTGAGTATAGCCTGTGGCAGATAGGGCTCTTGTTTGCATCAGAAGCAGAATTGATGGCTGTGTCTGTGGATTTTCCAGACAGTAAATGTGATAAGTCACTTTGCTGTTTTGGTAATACAAATCTAGAGTAATGTGATGCCAAAACATTTTTTTGGTCCATAACCAAACACTTCCAATAACAATGAAAAAAAAAAAGAAAAAGGTCACCTGAATTATTAGATCGTTTTATATTTAGCTCTGACCACATATATAAACATTGATAACAACATTGTAAATAATTGTTACTTGTTTTGTGTAATGTTCTATGTACACAGTTATTATTGTAACCCTTTCTCCCTTGAATTAAGACTGAGTCAACATCTTTCCTTGGCTTGGGTTGGACACCATAAGCACACAACCCATGCTGAGGAAAGCTGTTGACCTAGAGCGGGCAGGGTTTCCGCCAGAGGGTATTTAGAGTAAAATATCATACAGTGGTACCTGTCATGACAGACCCCTTCAATGAGAGACTGCATATGTTTTTAAGACCACTCTCTCAGAACACTGTGCCATCTTTTCCATGCTATTATACCTCTAATGAAAGACCACCTGTTTTCAAGGACCACATTTTCGCCTGCCCTAGGGGCGGTCTCTCAAGACAGGGACCACTGTACTCTTAAAAATGTAAGGGTATGTTTTCATACCCTAAAAGATCAACTGATTCCTCAAAATGATAGCTTTTTTCCCCTAAATAAAAACTTTTCAGCTTCAAATATACACTTTTTCAAGAGAATAATATCCCCAAGGCATATCTTTCACATCAATTTCCTACCCTTAAAAATTCTTCTGGTGGAAACCTTGGCAGGTCATGTCTGTAAGTCTGATCATTTTTCATTGCAATGACAATCGAAGAAATTAGTCAAAGCCATTGAAGCAGATGACCTTTTGACCTCCAGCTGGATCGCATGTCCAACTTGGATTTTTAGGGATAGAGTACACCTTTTCTTTCAGCAGCTAAGTATTTGTGGTAAGCCCCTAGCCAGGCCTTGTCTGTACCTATCACGTTGCATGTTTAGGACATTTTTGGGGGAAGGGTCTTTAGACCTTGCCACCGACCTATCCTTTGGGATAGTTGTTGGGCGTCAGAAAAGCCGGGAAACCACAGTTCCTAATTTAAAAAAAAAATTGTTATAGTTATAAATCGTGGCTTGTGTTAATATGAAGAGGTTGAGAACATAGTTCATTCAAGTAAGTGCAGAAAAAAATAGTATTCTTTGTTTTTTGCCAATGAGTGAAGAGGCCCTGTTTTAGTATCTTGTAACCAGTGCATATAGTCCCGTTGTATGGCAGCTGTTACATGGTCATTTATGCAGCAGTGAAACAAAGACTCACAATATTTGTTGAAACAGTGTAACAACCATATAAATATTACTCTGAATGACGTGTCATCTGTAAACGAGTTCAATTTTGCTTTCCCCACATTGCTCGCATGAATATCAACCGGGAACTACTATTGTTGGGCAAATTTTCGGCAACCTTGACCGTGACTCTAATCCAATGATGCAAAGGGATATATGCATCGGGAGGGGTTTGTCGTCCAAAGTTATTTTGATTCCTTCTCATTGCACCCAAATACGTGTATGTAGTCCTCCCTGTCATGGTGTAGGTCACATGAGGCTTATTGTGCCAATCATAATGTTCCTCTTACAGTGAAAATAGCCGTGCTGTAGTGCCGCTTAGAGTAAGACTGAGATAAACAACACTAGTAGGCACCTAATCACTGATCAACGTACAGTAGTACCTGCTGTATGTGATTCCCCCTTCTGCCAAGTAAAAGTGACCGCAAACAGCAGGTGACCGGTCACAACAGGTATGCAAATATGGCCAACCGGGACCTGCGTTTGACTGGACTTCAAAGGGAACGCTTATCCGCTCAACTGTCAAGAGTTGCAAGAATCTACAGCATCATCACTGGCTGGCCTGGCACAGGGCTTGTTAAATCCTCAGTGCTCAGGCTGACTGAACAATACCATGCTCCTATGGAAAATACTGGTCCAAAAATAGAACGTTTAGAAAATTATATCGAATATTTTGCTTGCAAGCATAGGTGTAGAAATTGATGGCTGATCCATGGAGCGTTTTTTGCATTCAAATTCCGTAGAAACTACAGAGAACTTGTAGAAGTAAACAGGTCTGACGCAAACACTTCTGGGAACAAATGTTGTGGTAACTCTGTAGAGGATGAGGCAATGGAGATGGTAATAAAATTTTATAGGGATGAGACTTTTGAGAGTGGTTCATTTGTCAACACTTGAGTCGACCACTGGCACTGCCACACAGTGAAATGGCCTTGCCGCATTGTCATTGACATTGCAAAAAAAATTACGATGATCGGTGCGGTCAGTTTGGTTGCTAGCGGTTTAAATTTAAACCACTGTAAAAAGGGTGACAACTGGCTGCTTTGGCGATATAGATTAACAGATTCCATCATTATTTGTACCTGAAAATACGCTCATGCTTCATTGTGATCGCTTCACAAAGCCACGTTGTCGCGTTTATGTACATCGGACATCGGTAATTTCCATACGCAGTCGGAAGGAAAAAAAAAGAGGAAAGAAATCCCATAATGCATCATACAACTAGGTCAACATGGACGCCTCCTCGATGTTGCGAGCAAACACGTGCGAAGTTAAAGCAATAATATTAACACTTTGAAGCATGATAACACACAAATTTCCTCATAATATTAGCCTAAAGACCTTTTAAGAACATATTTAATACAAAGAGAAACTTAACAAACCTAATTCTGTAAGCCCATGTACCTTTTGAACACTATCAAGTCCGATATTCTAAGAGCAAAGTCCTATTCTGTACCATTCACTGAAAAACTGCACAGTTCTAAATCATTATAGCAAATTAATTTATAAAAGGAACAAATCATATTCATAAAATTTGAAATTTAGAAGAAAGTTTTAGGCATTGTAAGCCTTATAAAATCGGGTCATCAGCGGGGAATCAGCACAAGACTTGTTTCTGTGCCATTAATCCCCGGACAAGTCATTCTGCTAACTGGCGGCACCATGTTTGCATTTCCAATAGCAATACAAACATCCCAAGCTGATGTATGATGGAAAAAAGCGAATATGATGTTCCTTTGTTAATAGGCCTACTTAAAAATGTAGCCCACATGACACAAATATAATGAAACTACACCTAACACTCATGATTAGGCCTACCAAAATTGAATAATAAAATAATAAACCCCACACTTACCTACAGTGCCTGGTCTTACAACAGACCTGACTAGGCCTACCTGACGGACTGATCAGATCAAACAGATCAAACCAGCTCTTCAACTTCAAGTAAAACGCAAATGCAAGAACATGACGTAAAAGAGTCACGCTATTAATTGCGTCACACCTATAAACTGGTTAGATCTATGTTGCCCTGTTTCAGCAATAAAAATAGGCCTATTTATTATAAACTCGCTGTGTTTCACAGCCAATGCAATATGCCCGACAGTGAGTGATATTACCGGGGTTTATATTTGATTTTATAGCCGTTTCCAAGTTAGGTAAATTTACGCTTCCAGCACAGAAAATTGATCGGACGTCTGCATGCCGTTATCGTAAAATCTTGCTTTGATTCCATTTGAAGTGACCGCAAGTTTTTAGAAGGGTCCTTTAACCACTGTTACCATAGATTTTTTTTGTTTTGTATAATGACCGCTGACTGTCAAAAGCTTGATTTTGACCGACCGCTGACTGCAAAAAGCTTGATTTTCACTGACCGCTGACCGCAAAAACTTCATTTTTACTGACCGCTGACCACGTTTGGCAGCAAAAATTGTACTTTTGCCAAATATTAACACTATGCTGCATGTGTATTTATTGCAATACATTGCCAAAATTGTACTACAGCCTATCAATGTTTTGTGGGTCACATTTTTGAGTATATATTATCATAGAATATCTATGTGTTGCCACACATTGCCAAGTAAAGTGCCACAGTCTGCCTTGATCTCATGTGCCAGATGTCTTATTCATTCCAAATGTTAGACTTTGTATTGCCACAGTTTTCCAAAACAATGCCAGCATCTAGCCATGATCAATGAGCCATGTTATTCAATAACTCTGTTACTATGTATACACATATCCAAGGGAAGTGTGATAATTTGCCATGGGCATTGCCTTGATCAGGTTTCCACATATTAAATATTCCAGCACCAAAACTTTGTAAAAAGTTGCGTTGGTTGTAACTGATTAGTGACAAGTTATTACCAGATTGTTGGTACAAAAAAAGAGAAATACAATGTACATTGTATGAATGAGTTATTGTGTCCTTTTGCTCAAAATGGCAAATGATGTAGAAGAAAATCCAGGTCCACAAACTTGTCCTACCACATGTCTTCCAGGGACTTTTCACCAAGGAGACAGCAAAATGAGAAATGCTGGTAAACAGTGTGCTCCTATTTGCAGAGTTGCAATATTAATGGCAGAAACAACACCATTTACATCATGGCAGCAAACCCTCATGGACCAGGTATTGCTTGCTAGAGATCTGTTGCGTTCATACATTCCAAGGAAACCCAATGCACATTTTTTGTTTCCATCTGAAGTTCCACATCAACTGCTATTTGATAACAGTGTTTTCACATTGATTTTTCAAGATAATGTGACTGGATGCTTGCTAGGGGCTCCACATGCTTAATTAGCAGCAATTTTCGTGCGATTGGATATTGCACTAAAACAAGCGTTCTCATTATGCAAATGCAGTAGTCCCTCCTTTGAGAGACCACCCCAAGTGCCACCCAAAAGGTGGTCACATAAAGCAGGTGGTCCCACAAAGGAGGTATAAATACCATGAAAAGTACTACAGAAAGACCTGACAGCTGTGGTCTCTCAAAGGAGATGCCCACATTTGCAGTTGCGAATGGAATGTCGTTTCCGAAGTTACCCCATGTATTAATAGGAATGACAGAACTGGAAGAGAGACTTGTTGCAAGCCGCATACCATTCATGCAGTTGAGACCGGCAGAATGTGGAGGGCAGTGGAAAATAAATGGCAATGTTATCAATGTTGTGGCAAATGTGGAGACCACTGTTAATACAATCCCCAGACATGTCCTTCACTATTCCAGTGAAACTTAAAAGGAAGCTGAAATACAAAACATAAAAGGCTTCCTGGTAATTTTGTTTATGGGGCAGCTTGGACAGATTGTGAAACCCTTCCCCCGTTTGGCACTTATGCCTTGTTTGATGCTCAAAAATTAAAGCATCAACTTCTTCAATGAATGTCAAAATTTTGCTGATGATGTCCAGCAATACACTCCGTGAATAATAAATTTAGTTACAATACGCCGTATGCTTATTAATTTCCCGCCACAAAGCACGGGTTTGACACCAGGCGATCCTGGGGGAGGTGCGGGTCACATCATTGTCACAGACAGGGCTATATGTTCATTTCTCACAACATTAGTGTTTTTTTTGAGAAATTTAAGTTCACAAATGCCAAACTGGTATTCATCAGGTATTTCCCGAACCATATATAAAGAAAAAATTCCATCTGCCTTTAATAAATATTCTTTATTTCCAAAATATTAGTAATATCCCGCTTGTCCCCAGAGGTATCGACCCGTATCCCGCAATATCCCGCCAAGTGAGACTAGGCAATCAGTTACGCAGTTGTGGTGGGAAATTAATATATATATCTCCTATTGCTCCAGTGATTGTCACAAGATATCATTCAATGGGTATAGAGCTTGGCGTGAATTCTTCGTTTACCCGACCTAATCCCAATGGCCATAATGGATTTTTCCAGACCTAAAGGATGCATTACATGGTGCAGACAAACCAGATGATGTCAAGAAGTATTTGTTTTAGTCCGTAGACAATATAAACACAGAAGAAGACAATATTAGACCATCCATCAGAGGGCTTCATACCTCGCTGAACTCCCAGTGGGATGGACATCAGAGCTGAAACAAACAAAGCACAGCTAAACCAGGCCTCTTTCAAATTTTGTGGGGTGCCAAGGTGATACATAATAATGATAATAATAATCATCATCATCATCATCATCATCATCATCATCATCATCATCATCATCATCATCATCATCATCATCATCATGATGATGATGATGATGATGATGATGATGATGATGATGATGATGATGATGATGATGATGATACCACTACTACTGAAGTGCCAAATATGTGTTGTGAATAACACTTGAGACTAAGTCTGCTCTTGAGCAGTCTGGGAAATGTACGGTTCCTTTGTGGCTCATTGCAAGTATTTTATTTTTCGGAACAAGCGTATGTGACCACAGTGCCCCAAAATTGTCATTTTGAGGATTTAGTGACATCTTTCAGGTTAACTGTGCTGTTTTGTTTAACTCTTTCCCATTTGGATTAAGTCGAAGGTTCAACAGCTTTCCTTGGCATGGTTTGGGCACTTGCTTCCCAACCCAGGCCAAGGAAAACTGTTGACGCGGGGCACATTATCTTGATAGGTCTCGTCTGCAAATTCTCAGTCCAATTGTTGTTCATTACTGTTGAAATTCATGAAAATACTGAAGCAGGCGACATTTGACCACAAGCCAGTTTTAGCTGGTTTAAGGGGGAAAGGGACAAAAGCTACATTACAAGTGGAATATTTCAGGTTGACTATACACAACTTTCAAAACATAATGCCACCTATTGGTCACACTGTCGTACTAAATGAGTGGGGGCAACACCTTCAGGCTCACACGGAAGTCCTATGCAAGTCTATGCCCATAACCTGTGAATGGGGATGCAGAAAAGATCTTGAAACAATTATAAATAGCATGTACTACCTTTTTGTTTGAGTAGAGTGATCATGAATATCAATCGATTATATCTATGCACTTATATTGTCTGAAATAAAGTGCAATTAGCTGTAATTTGATGCATTTTGGGAAAGGCGTTTGCCTGTCAGATGAGCTAGCCAGGTAGGGGTACAACAGATCAATAGAACAGACATCGTGGCTATAGCCTGTGTTGGCATTTGTAATGATTGATTGTACATGTACAATTAAATTCAAGGTGAAAGAATGAATTAGTTGAAGTGGCATCATAATTCTGACGGTCAGATAAAAAGAAACGTGGGTACTTGTGAGCAAAATCGCAAGAGGAGCGATAACATTTACAAGGTTTCTATCCATCTAGTTTTGTAGGTCTCACTACATTTATAAATGGCTAAATGACTGCACAGTCTCAACAGCGTCAACACTTGATGGCTTTTCCAAGAAGAACAACAGACATAGCATTTCCTTATATTTTGTTATTCATTTTTATTGATCAATATTAAAAATAATTTTCATTTCAATTACGGAGTAAAAGTAACAAGCATTGTGCTGTTCCTCACTGAAAGCAATAATCCCTGAAGACCTGTTGCATGAACTACTTGCTACCAGCCCCAGCTGTCAGCTGATTGTGTGTGTCAACCAAATCCATTGTCAACTTGTTCTCAGAAACACATCGTAGCTTTGATGCTTCCCTTATTGGAAACACTCACACAATGAAGGAAACATTCAATACTTTAATGGATTCAGCAAGTTATAAGACATGCCATCCCAAACACTTGACAAAATAAAGTAATGAAGTATGGGCATTTGCGAACCCCACAGAAATACATGCAAAAATTAACCCTAAAATTCCATATTAACTAGTTCACTTTATATCTTCTAAATTTGTACAGACAGTAAGGTAAATTTACAAGGGACACACAACCACCAGAAGAACAGGAATAGTTGCTATTTCCCCACATAAATCAATCAACTTGATTCCACATCGATGAGTGCTCTGCATTGCTGGCTGTGCAATTGGCAGATAACATTGCATGATGACCGTCGCCCGCATTGAACTGTTGTGCTGTGCCACTCGTGGCGCCAGGGGTTTTGAAGTTGTGTTCATGTCATCTGTTTGTTGAGAAGCAGCAGGGAGCATTCTGTATTGATTGTGTCCATTTGTCA
Organism: Hermodice carunculata; assembly: GCA_964020975.1. Lineage (NCBI taxonomy): Eukaryota > Metazoa > Annelida > Polychaeta > Eunicida > Amphinomidae > Hermodice > Hermodice carunculata. Next base: position 21,575,299 of record OZ026619.1, read on the forward strand.
AAAGGTTAGTGGAACAGTTCAGGTTTTCTGTACCTGTTTGTTCAAAAGCTTCAAATGTAACATTTCAAGCTTTCTATGCATGATTGTTCAAGAGCTTGGTGGAACATTTCAGTTTCTCTGTTTCTTCAACAGCTTAATGGAAGAGTTCATTTCTCCTCTGCCTTTGTCTTCAAAAGGTTCTTTTAACTCTTTCAGTGCCAATCACATCTAAAGTCGATCTACTTACGTCAGACAAGTCTGAATTATCATTAGGATCCCAGATTCGTATTTGTCATAAAAAGACCTTTCATTTAAGTACCAGTATGCCTACATTGCATTGGGCACATGCCAAGAAAAGCTGTTGACTCAGTTAAAAAATTGGGCACTGAAAGGGTTAATAGTTCGGGCAAACTCTTCTTTTTCATTCAAAATCTGCCTGGAAATATCCAAGGCATTGGTAAGGGTTAACAGAGATTGACTCTACAAGTGACAGGAGCGGTTCCTGTTTATCATTGAATGCTGAAAGTGTAATCGTTTGGTTTTTATTATACCTTTGAAGCAGAAAGTTTAAAAACTTTGAATGAAATTGTGAACTATTTTCTTGACTCTCATCTTGTTTATGCCATCTTGTGGCAATAAGCAGATCTCGTAAGAATGATCTGGCAAAAGGAAAAATTTTCATGCTTTAGCATATAACAAAGGGGAAAAATATAAACAAAAGCAATGAACTTTATTTGCATTGTGGATATGAGCTTATAGCCTACAGGGTTTGATAGGCCCTTGCCATGCTCCATACATTTCTTCAGAAAACCCTGTTATGGGAAGTGGTGTTTTATTGTATACCTGACAACCCAATGCACACCAGGGCAGTTTTGTGCTGTGGATAGCCAACAGCCCAATACATGAACAGTGGCATGAAGTATAGAGCTGTGTCACAACTAAAGACAGTCAGAACAGTTGTATATTGTGGATAGCTCAGACAACCCAATTGTATGCATGTAGTCTGCGTGTCCGAGAACCGAGAACAAAATCAAGAACAGATGGAGTTGTGTATTTCCATTTTATCACATGTGTAAAAACAAGATATGCATGGGGTAAATACTTTATGTAGTCAGTTACATCATGGTCTGCACATTGCAGAAAAATGTTCTTATAGTAAGGTTATTAAAGGAAGAACCCTGTGCAACACTTTCAACAAAATAAGCAGTTTGCCTTTAGCATACAAAGCTCTACAGTGGTACCTGTTGTATGCAACCACTGCAATGAGCAGCCGCATTGCTTTTTGTGGTCACTAGGCTCAGATATAGGAGTCGATTTAAACTCAAAACTCATTTATTTTAGCCAATCAATACAATGATGTTTTCAGTATTGAGATACATGTACATAATGATATTAATTGATGTGGCTAGGGGACTCCTATTTAGACAAATACATGTCGCTCTCATAGGAACCACCTTCAAGCCTTAAACATTTGAAACAATATAGATGGCAGTTACTTAAAGAATAAATGTCGAAAATAAATGAACCCAGTGAAATATTACAATAACGATCACCAAACAACCAGGGCTATGCTGTTTCACCATACAATTTTGGCTATGTAGTTATGCTGTTTCCCTGGCCCAAGTATAGCTTCCTGACAATTTGAAATAGAATGGTGTGTTTGAGTTGACTTTACTACAAAATAATGGCACACGTCCACTGCTTTCTAAATAAAATCTTTCAGCCAGGGTTGATCAATTTTTATTACGGAAGTATGGGCTGAAACTTTTTACCTCTGTTGACCAAAGGTGTCAGAGCTTATGCGACCATTGATGTTTGTCCCTCCATCTGCCTGTAAACTTTTACTTGTTAGCACAATGCCATCCACAGTTTTCAAGTTAGCCCAATATAAGTTGCAGGACTTATAGGGATGTATGAAAATCTGGTCCCTTTTGATATTGGTGGCGCCACTTACATTATTATGTAATAAAAGGTGCAAAATCTGAAAATCTTGCAAATACTCGTGCATCTTTAATTTTCTGCTGATCTTCACCGAATTTGGTGGGATTGCGGGGGAGGTCAAAGTCCAAGTTTCTAATGATACTAGTGATGCCACCTATAATTTGACAGAAATTATGAGCCAAAATGTGTTTTAAGATGTTGCATTTGTAAAATTCCATTTTTGGAAAAGTAATTAGATTTGACTTGCCAAATTTAAAAGATATATAGACCATGGCCAAAGGTAGAATGTTATGTAATATCAGTGAATTTGATATATTTTTGTGAGGTCAGCGTGCCTGTAAAGTTGAAAAAGTGATTTTGTAGTTGCAGGGTGTAGCTTGGACATCAATGGCAAAGAGAATTGAACCTTCAGAAGAAAATTGCACCCGATTACATGATACATAAAACTGTACTTGGTGACCTACTTTATGGGTCACTGTGACCCAGTAATTATGGAGTGTGGCACTTGTCCATGTTTATTGTGTTTCCTCAATAACATGAAAAGTTTTTACCCGATTTGAACAACAAACAGACTTAATATGAAAGCTGGATGTGGGGCATATATTTGAGCAATAACAATTTTTTTAACCCTAGTTGAAGGTCAAGATCAAATGCTCAGTTTGAATATATGGGTCATCTCATGAATGCTCTGCACCCCACAATTTTTTAGATAGGCCCATATGACATTAAGAAGTTATAAAGATCAAAATCTTTGTCAACATTGATGTTGGTGGCGCCACCAACATCAATGTTGACATTGATAGTATCATGTAATACACAGGTCAAAATGTGAAAATTTTGTGACAGCAATACCTTCCACAGTTTTCAAATTAGCCCAGTATAGCTCTCAGGACTGACAGGGTGTATGTATATAAAAATGAAGGCTCCTTTCGGTATTGGTGGTGCCACCTACGATATTATGCAATATAGGGGTCAAAATATGAAAATGTCGTGAACACTCTGGCATCTTTAATTTGTAGCAGAACTTCACCAAATTCAGTGGGGTTGTGGGGGAGGTCAGAGTCTAAGTTGATTGTGATACTAGCAGTGCCACCTATAATTATGTCTCCCCGTGCAACAGGGGGGACATATTGTTTTTGCGCCCGTTTCTTCCGCTTCATCTTCTTGTTCTTCTTCTTCAACATATTGTTGTGTGCATTGGGGACGCGATAACTCAAGGAAGATTTGACTTGGGAAGTTGAAAATTTTTGTGAAGATGTTCCTATATAAAAACTTGCTTTGGATTGCAGAAATGTGACCGTGACCTATTTTTCAAGGTCACATGGGCATGTTATGTAAAATTGACGTGGACGCAATAACTCCACAAGGATTTGACTTAAGAGGTTGAAATTTTGCATGATTATGTACCAAATTATGAACTAGTTTGGGAATGTAGATGGGTGACCATGACCTATTTTCAAGGTCACATGGCTACTTTTAAAAATCATTGCAAATGCACTCGAGAAAGATTTGACTTAAAGAGGTTGATATTTTGTGTGATTATGTTTCTGTGTAAAATTTTTGTAAGACTTTGCTTGTAATTGTAGATGTATGACCTTGACCTATTTTTCAAGGTCACGTGGGCATGTCATGTAAAATTGACACGGACGCAATAACTTCGCAAGAATTTGACTTAAGAGGTTGAAATTTTGCATGATTATGTTTCATAATATGAACTAGGTTGGAATTGCAGATGGGTGACCTTGGCCTACTTTTAAAGGTCACATGGGCATGTCATGTAAAATTGACGCTGACGCAATAACTCCGCATGGATTTGACTTAAGAGGTTGAAATTTTGCATGATTATGTACCAAATTATGAACTAGGTTGGGATTGTAGATGGGTGACCTTGACCTAGTTTGAAGGTCACATGGCTACTTTTTAAAAATCATTGCAAATGCACTCGTGAAAGATTTGACTTAAAGAGGTTGACATTTTGTGTGATTATGTTTCTATGTAGACTTTTATAAGACCTTGCTTGTAACTGCAGATGTATGACCTTGACCTATTTTTCAAGGTCACATGGGCATTTCACCAATAATCAAGGTATTGAATTGTCAATAAAAAGTGTACCTTCACCATATCTGTAGATCATTGGAATCAGTATGCCTATTATTGAAAATAAGGGTGACAATAGTAAGGGCGCACAGGGAGACATTTGATTTTCTGTTGGAAAATCAGCCTGTTCTAGTTTGACATAAATTATAAGCCAAAATGTGTTTTAAGATATAAAATTCCACATTTTGGAAAAGTAATTGCATTAGATTTGCCAAATTTATAGGATATACAGACAATGCCCAAAGCTAGAATTTTGTGTAATATCAGTGACTTTGACTAATTTTTGTGAGGTCACCATGCCTGGAAAGTTTAATGAGGTGATGTTGTAATGGCAGGGTGTAGTTTGAACATCAGTGACAAGGGCCTTTTTTTTTTTTTTTTTTTTTTTTTTTATGTTTCATGAAATATATTCAGGGCTGGTAGAGCTACCGGAACCACACATATATTTCTGTAAGGTGTTAGGCAAGTTGGACATTTGTTCAAACATATTTGAAATGGATGTTCTTTCCCCCTTTACACGTTACCTCCTTTGATGTTCTTTCCCCCTTTATACGTTACCTCCTTTGATGTCAGTTTAATGTGTTACCTGTGCACAGCTAGAGGCACTTGTTTGATGATAAAAATGACAAAGGGATCTAAAATATTTCTCCTGTTGAAATCTTGTTTGAAATATGTAAATCCCATATGCTGTAATTTTAGAATATGTTAATAGATATGCCAATCTTTGTATGATGATAAAAAATGACAAATGAACCTAAATGTTTTTTCTGTTGAAATCTTGTTTGAAATATATAAATCCAATGTGCTCCAATTTTAGAATATATTTTATAATACATTTGAGCATCAGAAGTGTATAGATATGCAAATCTTTATTTTAAATTTAATTACTAAACACTTTGTCTGGATGTTTAGCCCTACAATTTGACATGTAATATAAATAAATATGTGTAGACAAAAAGAGTGTTGCCAAGGGATGTGAAATATTTCCTGTTGAGAAAGTAGGTCAATTCGAGGGAGATAAAAACAATGAAGAAAATTGGATAAGGATAATGAATAATCTCCAATTAGGAAGTGGTCAGGAAGAACCATTGACCCCTTTATGTCTGCAAAGGAATATTAGGTGTATAGGCCAACATTTGATTGCTATTTGACTTGAAGAAATGGATAACGTGGATTTTGATTTATGGAAGTGGCCCAATTAAAATTAGATATCTCCGTGGCAATGCAAGAGGCTACCCTCTGCCCATGTTCCCATTTAAGACCTTACATTTATTTTGATGTTATACTGATGTATTGGCAATATGAATTAAACAGCATCATTATGATTTTCTGTTACGGAAATGAATTAATGTTATACAGCAGTCTCTGTCTTGAGATCATCCTAGTATTAAGAGACCACCTGCCATAAAAGTCCACCTTTTTAAGAAACTGGCCTTAGTATTTTTTTTTTTTATTTATACCTCCTGAGGGACCACCTGTCTTGAGAAACCAAAATTTGGTCACCTATGGTGGAGAGGTATATCCAGAGAGGTTTCACTGTACAATGAACGGTCCCTGTCATCAGGGTCCACCCCTGCTAAAGTGGTCTTAAAAGCCAGCTCTTCTCTCATGACAGCTAGATTAGCATAGGACTTGGGACACTGTGAAGCGGTCTCTTATAACACAAGGCTCTTGTGACAGGGGCAACTATAATTAGTTATGGGATAGTTAAAATAAGAAACCTGCATTCTCGGAAGAGGCACAAAAAGGAGTGTTGAGCATGTACATGTCTACAAAGGAAAGCTGGGTATACAACTCTCAATCCCTCATAACTAGGGAAGATACATAGGGAAGACTTCAAATTGCTGAAGTTGGCTAATTAAAGCTTGATAGTTATCTCCAATGGCTAATATGTTACTCTCTGAACACAACCCACTGCTATAGTGCACATAAACATATATGTTAAAACGAAATTGGTTTAGAAGCAATGTGAATATATGAGAGCACTGTTACAAAGATAAATTAAAGTTGGATATCCTGTATTCAATTTTAATTGATCTTTGATGGTCCTCTATAGGCACCAGTATAAGACGGCACATTTGAATACAGTGGTCCCACTCTTATAAGGCCCCCCTGTAGAGACGCCACCCCTTCTACTAAGGCCAGCTCTCCATGCAGCAAGTATGGCAGCTTCATGTATTTTACCCCTCAAGAGAGGGCACCCCTCTCATAAGGCCACTTTTCTAGTGCATTTGGGGTGTACTTAGGGGGACCACTGTATATCAGGAAATTTGTTGTGGGCATGTTTGTGTATAAAACTAACAATAATCTCATGCTGAATTTTAATTAAAAGGGGTGTTTTTTTTGAAACCAAATATTCATGATTATTAACGAGAGAAACATGAGCTACATATTTTCAATCACAATACTAGTGTTTCATTGTTTTCATGTTAAATTTAATAGAGGAATATCATGGAATGTAACTCCCCAGTTTAAGTATGGCCACTTTGTCTTTTTAACAGTCAACGGATACCATTTTTAGTGAAGTAAATTTAAATTGTATTACTTCGAAGACAAAGTGCAAGTACCCAGTTGTTCCTTTTTACCCTCGTCACATAAAGTGCCGGAAGGTTTTGTTGTCCACTGTGTTGTCTGTCCGTCATGTAGACATAACCGCAATATCTCAGAAAATATTCACTGCAGCTTTACCAAATTTTTATCAGAGATGCACCTTATAATGGACCAGCTTTGTTTTGAAAACCAGCTTCCTCTGATTATTATAAACTTTTTATGAAACTTTGAATGTATTCAGTTGAAGGCCGTTTGAGTGTCCTCAACCTTGACAACGTACCACGGTATTTCAAAAAATATTCAGTGCAGCTTTACCAATTTTTTATCAGAGATGCACCTTATAATGGACCAGATTCCTATGTGTAACCAGCTTCCTCTGATTGTTTTAAAACTTTTTATGAAACTATCAATGTATTAATTTGAAGGCCATCTGAGTGGCGTCAACCTTGATGACATTACCACGATTACTCAAAAAAAAATTTGTTGCAGCTTTAGCAAATTTTTGCATCTTATGATGGCCCACATTCCTATTGAAAACCAGCTCCTTCTTATTAGTCCCCCGCCCACTTGGTGGGGGACTATAGGTTTGCACCTCTTCCGTCCGTCCTTCCTTCCGTCCGTCCGTCCTTCCGTCCGTCCGTCCTTCCGTCCGTCCGTCCGTCCGTCCGTCCTTCCATCCATCCGTCCGAAGCTTCTCCGGGCCATATTTCCAACACCATAACACCCACAGCTACTAAATTTAGTGTGTTTGTACTTCCTAGGATAGAGGTGTATGGTGTGCCAAACGTAGGTCACTAGGTCAAATATCTGGGTCACAGAATACATATGCATGAAAAATCTTGTCCGGGCCATAACTTTTTTGTCCTTTTACTTAGAGTCATGAAATGTTACACAAATGTGAAGCTTAGTCTAAGAAAGTGTCATAAAGCAAAACTAGGTCACTAGGTCAAATATTTGGGTCACCGATCGATATGTAAATATACAGAAACAAATTTTGTCCGGCACATATCTTCCCTATATTAATGCTACCTCTTCAATTTTTTTATGGTGGGTAGACCTTAGGTAGTAGGTGTGCATAGGCATTGTTTTGTGTGGCTAATTACTTGCATTAATTAATTATTTAACAAAGTTTGTTAAGCAAGACAAATTTTGTCCGGGCCATATCTTCTAAACTATTAATGCTAGCCCTTTGAATTTTTTGTGGTGGATAGACCATAGGTAGTAGGTGTGCATAGGCATTGTTTTGTGTGGCTAATTACTTGCATTAATTAATTATTTAACAAAGTTCATCACATTGCACAAGATTATAGTCCCTCATAAGGGCTAGCTTAAGTTCAAAAATTAATTTTTCGTATTACACAATTTTAGTTTGTGTGTCCATCTGTCATTATGTCTGTCTGTTTGTCCAACCCATTCTGGGTGAGAGCTAGAAAGCTTTTTGAATTAGGACTTCCGATTTGCACATACTTGTGCACCACTGTAAGGCCTTTGTTGATTTCAAAGCCCAATAACCTTGACCTCTTTTTCAAAGGTACAGGACAGTATTTCAGCTCTGCAGACTTAAGGTCACAAAGCTTATAGCATTGCTCATGTCGGTCTGTTTGTCATTCTGTCCATCCATTAAATTTTTGGGTTGTGAGGGTGATACACTCCACAGTTTTCAAGTTAGCTTAATATATAATGTGCAGGACGTATAAAGTGTATTAAAATCTAGGCCTCTTTCAATACTGGTGGCACCACCTGCAATTTTATGTAATTTTTGGCAGATCATCACCAAATTCTGTGGGACTGTGTGTGTGTGTGTGGGGGGGGGGGATTCAAAGTTTGAGTTGCTAATGATACTAGTGATGCCACTGATAATTTGACTGAAATTATGAGCCAAAATGTATTTTAAGATATAAAATTCCATATTTGGAAAAAGCAATTAGATTAAACTTGCCAAGTTTGTAGGATATATTGACCATGTCCAGTGCTAGAATTTTATGTAATATCAGTGACCTTGCCTAATTTTGTGAGATCACCAAGACATGATTTTGTAATGGTAGGGTGTAGCTTGGACTTCAATGGCAATGTAAGCACAGCACCAGGCCCATGGGCCTCTTTTATTACATAATCTGGGTGGCCTTGATTGTCTCTCCCAAGGTCACTGAGGACATAAAGTTAAGGACTCATTCATTGTTGTCTTGGCACATGCAATATCCATCACAGGAATTGCACAAATAAGCTATGATTACATGTGGAGTGAAATACCATCTGGTGGACAAATGAGACACTAAAATTTTGTATGCTTTATCACTTGAGTATTTGCAACTTTGAAATGAAGATGTAGGTGCAGCCACGGTGCCAGCAGAGCATTAGGCCCATGGGCCTCTTGTATTGTATTTGGTTTCTGGGTGATAATGAGAAAACTTGCTGAGTAAGGACTCCCAATAGCTCACAATTATGCATGAATGTACTTGATTTCTGGATGACATCTTCAGCACTTTGTTAGTGTATGTGGCTGGCCTTGACCCTGTGTCCAAGGTCATTGACCCTGTGTCTAACATCCAAAACAATACACATGTACATATACTGTGGAGGATTGCACACTTTTGTACCTGCACTCCTGGACTTTAAGTACTGCAAAGTTGTAGATGCTTCATCTATATAAGAATTATATTCCGTTGCATGATTGTTATGTTATTTTTGTAGTGCTCATGACTACAGTTATTCCAAGTGAGACCTGTGATTACCAAGGTTGTTGAGGTGGGGTATCATAGATCCAGCAATCTCTGATTGTGTTTTAATTTTGAAAATAATTTACAACTCCAGGAAGTCAACAATGTGCATACATGAACACTAATTTACACCTTCATATGCCTTGAAGGTATCTCTTGTTGCATTTGCTGATGAGAGCATGTTTTCAAAGTTACCAGGTTGCAAAAGTGAATAAACTGGAATGTGATACATGCAGCCATGCTCACTGTAATATCCTCACAGAACAAACACAACTCTGGAGGCCTGCTCACTGCTATGTCCTCACAGAACAAACACAACCCTGGAGGCCTGCTCACTGCAATGTCCTCGTAGAACAAACACAACCCTGAAGGCCTGCTCACTGCTATGTCCTCGTAGAACAAACACAACCCTGGAGGCCTGCTCACTGCAATGTCCTCGTAGAACAAACACAACCCTGAAGGCCTGCTCACTGCTATGTCCTCGTAGAACAAACACAACCCTGGAGGCCTGCTCACTGCAATGTCCTCGTAGAACAAACACAACCCTGAAGGCCTGCTCACTGCTATGTCCTCGTAGAACAAACACAACCCTGGAGGCCTGCTCACTGCAATGTCCTCGTAGAACAAACACAACCCTGGAGGCCTGCTCACTGCAATGGCTTCAAAAAACAAACACAACCCTGGAGGCCTGCTCACTGCAATGTCCTCGTAGAACAAACACAACCCTGGAGGCCTGCTCACTGCTATGTCCTCGTAGAACAAACACAACCCTGGAGGCCTGCTCACTGCAATGGCTTCAAAAAACAAACACAACCCTGGAGGCCTGCTCACTGCAATGTCCTCGTTGAACAAACACAACCCTGGAGGCCTGCTCACTGCAATGTCCTCGTAGAACAAACACAACCCTGGAGGCCTGCTCACTGCAATGTCCTCGTAGAACAAACACAACCCGGGAGGCCTGCTCACTGCATTGGCCTCGAAGAACATACACAACTCTGGAGGCCTGCTCATTGCAGTGGCCTCGTTGAACAAGCACAACCCGGGAGGCCTGCTCATTGCAGTGGCTTCAAAAAACAAACACAACCCTGGAGGCCGGCTCACTGCATTGGCTTCGAAGAACATACACAACTCTGGAGGCCTGCTCATTGCAGTGGCCTCGTTGAACAAGCACAACCCGGGAGGCCTGCTCATTGCAGTGGCTTCAAAAAACAAACACAACCCTGGAGGCCGGCTCACTGCATTGGCCTCGAAGAACATACACAACTCTGGAGGCCTGCTCATTGCAGTGGCCTCGAAGAACAAAACAACTCTGGAGGCCTGCTCATTGCAGTGGCCTCAAAAAACAAACACAACCCTGGAGGCCGGCTCACTACATTGGCCTCGTAGAACAAACAACCCTGGAGCCCTGCTCATTGCAGTGGCTTCGAAGAACAAACGCTTAAATGAGCTGACTGGGTCTTTCCTGTTTTGGTTCAAGGGTGATGCGCCTGATCGATTGGTTCAGAATATAGGGAGAGCTCTGTACAAAGTCCCATTATAAGTGGATCAGCCAAAAGTCTAGTCCATCAGACTCTAACTAATAAAAAGACTCTGTCCACTCAAGATACAAAGAATGAAATAATGAACAGATATGTCATCAAAGTGAAGCAGAACAATGCAAGTGTATTAAAGATAAAATAGATAAACAAATGCAAATGAAGAGAAATAAATGAACAAACCTAGAAGAACAATGTTAACCCTTAAAGTGTTAATCACTGCTATAGCTGCTTTCTCATTACCATTAAACGTATAATGGTTAAAAGAGTCAAATTCCTCATGAAGATACCTTTCATTCAAATACCAGCAAGCCTTGTCTGAAGCAAAAAGTAGTCTTAGTCAACAGCTTTCCTCGGCACACTTTGCGCGCAATGCGCCCCGAGGAAAGCTGTTGACTCAATCTTAAATTAGCACTTTAAGGGTTAAAGTATGTCAAATTATAAACTTAATTAATATTTTGTAAACAGTGAAATAAGAAGAATGTAAAAGTATGTGAAAATTGTAAGTTTAATGTTTTGTAAATGATGATATATGCACTACTGTTACGATAAAACTGCAGTACTTTGTGCACTTAAAACCTATCTTTCATATAAGAAAAGAAATTTTGCTGTCAAGTAGGCATGCAATTTTGACTGCTTGACTGTGCAAGTTGTGCTATGAGTGCAGTTGTATACTCATAATACAACTTGTTTCACTGATCACACATAAATGCAAATTTATTGTGTTGCAAGCAATAGAATAAGTACACAAACCAACAATGATTTCAAATGATGTAAAATATTAAAATGTTTTGCAAGCAATGAAATTAGTGAAAAAGAAAAAAAAAACATCATCAAATTGTGAAAATTTGTAACTTTGATATTTTGGAAATAATATAATGAGGGAATGAACAAAAAGAAGAATGTAAAACAATATAAAATCATAAGTTGAGTAAGTTTAATGCATATTTGTTTGAAGAAGTTTCTTCAGCCTGTTTCTTTATTGTTTGAGGAAGTTTCTTCAGCTCGTTACTTAGTTGCAGTGAAATTATTTAATTATGTACTTTATATCATAAATGTGTGTGTGTGTGTGTGTGTGTGTGTGGTGTAATTAAGGTTCTTAAACATCTTTTCTGAATTTTGATCTAATGAAAACATTGTCACATGCAAATTACTCATCACACTTGATATTCCTTTTGCTAATTTTATTGAAATTGGTCACTGAAATATTTTACTGCATGTATTTGGAACCAATTCAGGAAATAGACCTGACCAGTAGTTTATTTTGAAAGTGGAACAGGCCATTTGATTGTCTGTATGAGCCAACTTGTTGTATGTTAAATAAGATTTGCTTTGAAATGTAAATTGTATGAATACAATGAACTTTACTGTGTATTTATATATACCTATATTTTTCAATTTTCTTTAAAAATATGAGTAAAGAGTTCGTTCTTTGGGGGATTTTATTTTAAAATGAGTTTGATGACCTGTGGAAAACTGAAAATTTAAATGGTAAATGTTACAGATATTTAAAGGTGGTACACGTGTTGTATGTGAGGTAAATAAGAGGAAAGGGAGTCATCAAATATAGATCGTGTAACTGAGTCAGCTGTAAACAAGACATAGAATATAGCCCATGTCAGTGCATGTAAATATGAACTACATTTGTTCATTTTGACCGATAGATATAAACAGGAAGATCAATGTCCCCCCCCTCATGTCATCAGATCCAAAAATAGATATCAACACTGTGCCACTGTGGTTATATAGGTCATAATTTACAAGAACTTAACCCCTTCACTCTTAAACCAGCCAAGAGGGGGCTAGGCCTATGTGCATGACCATTGTATGCCACATGTTTTGCTCCTAACGGAGGAGGGGTACATAGTAATCACTTTTTCCATGCATCTGTGTGTCTGTGCATTAGTCGGTCCACTTTTCATGTCAGGGCTATAATTCGCTTGTCCTTCAACTCAGGTTAATGAAACTTTACACACAGGTGCATCTGGACATAAGGGTGTGTCATGTACCAAAAGTAGGTCACTAGGTCCAGTATCTGGGTCACAGTGACATATTCTTGTAAAATCATGTCTGGGTTACAACTCCTTTACTATGTAAGTTAGATCAATGGAACTACACACAAATGCATCTACACATCAGAGTCATGTGTCATGCACCAAAAGTAGGTTTTTAGGCCAAGTATCTGGGTCACAGTGACATCCTTGTAAAATCATATCTGTGCTGTAATTCTTTTACTATTTAACTTAGTTTCATGAAACTTCACACACACATAAATATGTTGACCTAAAGGTGTTTCATGAAACAAGAGTAGTTCACTAGGTCAAGTATCTGGATCACAATGATACAATCATGTAAAAACTATATTACACTCAATGTTTGGGCTGTAATTCTGTTGTCCTTCAAATAAGATCAATGAAACTTTACACATAGGTGCATCTAAATATAAAGGTGTGTAATTAACCAAAAGTAGGTCAGTAGGTCATTTATCTGGGTCACAGTGACATATCCTTGTAAAATTATGTGTGGGCTATAATTTCTTTACTATTTAAATCAGTTTCATGAAACTTCACACACACACATATATCTAGACCTAAAGGTGTGTTATGTATTAAAGTAGATCACTAGGTCAAGTATCTGGGTCACAGTGATATATTCTTGTAAAATCTTGTCTGGGCTATAATTCCTTTACCATGTAACTTGGATTAATGAAACTTAACACACAGATGCATCTACACATAAGGGTGTGTCATGTACCAAAAGTAGGTCACTATATCAAATGTCTGGACCATAGTGACATATCGTTGTAAAATAGTGTCTGGGCTATAATTCCTTTACTACTGAACACAGTTTCATGAAATTTGATGCCATGAATATATCTTGACCTAAAGGTGTGTCATGAAACAAAACTAGGTCACTAGGTTAAGTATCTGGTCAACACCATTCATTGCTGGGCTATAAATAGCTTGCCCTTCACCTTAGATTAATGAGAATTTACTTCACACACAGGTACATCTAGACATAAAGGTGTGTCATGTACCAAAAGTAGGACACTAGGTCAAGTATCGGGGTCAGAGTGATGTATTCTTGAAAATTGTGCCCGGGCTGTAATTCCTTTACCATTTAACTGACTTTCATAAAAATTGATACACACATATATCTTGACCTAAAGGTGTGTCATGAAACAAAAGTATGTCACTACATCAAGAGTCTGGTTCACGGTGATACATTTATGTGAGGCTACATTACACTTCAAGCCCAGGTGATAATTCTGTTGTGCTTTCACTTAGAATCATGAAGCTTTACACATCTGTGTATCTGGACACAACAGTGTTTCATGCATTAAGGTAGGTCACTAGGGCAAGTATCTGGGTCACGGTGATAGGCTATTTTTATTGACTGCAGTCATTCCAAAATGAGACCTGACATTAGCAAGGTTATAAATGAGGCGAGGGGGGCATGGATCCAGCAATCTCTGATTGCTCTTTAATTTGCACTACATTCATTCAGCAAATAAACCTTCCGTTATCACTAATCACACGTATATTTTGGATACTACCTCTTCAAAATATCCAATCAGACTAACCCAGGGACTTGACAGCCATTTTGAAAATTGTGGATTTCGCACCCAATGGTTTGTAAATGAGGATAGTATTGGGACAAACTTGGGGGATTTATTGTATATGAGTTTAAAACCAAAAGCATATATTTTGCGATCATTTCAGAGCCTTGATAATGATATGATATATGCTGTGGTCTTGATTCACATTGATATCCCAATCAAATGTATATTTGTGTTACTGTCCCACAATGCATTGCGCCATGTTCAAAATGGCAGTCACTGACATACATTTGGCAGCTCACGGTATTGTGTCACATTTGGATTTGTAACTGACGATAATAACTGCTTCAGACACAACCAAGCAGGCAGATTAAAGTTAAGATAGTGAGTCATGTTTTAAAAGTACTTTTAGGACCATTTGCCATAGTAACTAGAACAGACTCCTGGAACCTTGCGAAATATTACGATAGCAATCAGTGAACAACCAGGGCTATGCTGTTTCATCGAACAACCATGGCTTTGCAGCTGTGCTGTTTCCTCATCCCAAGTTAACCCTCCAGACAAGTTGAAATAAAATGTCTGTGTTTCAGTTGAATTTATGGCAGAATAACGGCACATGATGGCCACTTTCTTGATAAAATCTTTCAGTGAGGGTCAATCAAATTTTATTAGGGAAGGGCAGCTTGAAACTATTTTTTTTTCTTTTCATGTTTCATAAAATTTATTTAGGGTCAGGCATTTTCAGTACGGTTGGTTGGGTTACTGGAACCACACACATACTTTTGTTAGGCCTTAGGTAACTTGGACATTTGTTGAAACATGTTTAAAAAGGATGTTCTTTCCCTTTTACACATTACCTCCTTTGACGTCAGTTTAATTGTTTAATTTGTTAGCTGGGCACAGCCGTGGCACTTGTTAATAGATGAGAACAGGGAGTTTGTGCATCCCTGCCATTATTAGCATTGCATGTTAAAAGACAACGAGAAAAAAATGAGCTTGTCTAGACAGATAAAGATCGGCCCTCTTGTGAATTCTGAGTTCACTGGAACATCTTATCATCCAAAGGAGATATACTCATTATTTGTGACTTTCAAGTGTTTGCTCAGCTGATTTTCACTTTTAAATGTAATGCATTGCTGTATGTGTGTAACTCCAAACTACTTTGTGTACCTGAAGCTGTGTGGTTGTTTGCTGTCTGCAAACTTATTATCCCCCGCCCACGAAGTGTGGGAGGGGATATGGTAATGGGCACCGTCCGTGTGTCTGTCCGTCCTTCCGTCCGTCCTTCCGTCCGTCTGTCCATCCGAAACAAATTTTGTCCGGCCCATATCTTCTACATTATTACTGCTACCTCTTCGATTTTTTTTATGGTGGGTAGACCGTAGGTAGCAGGTGTGCATAGGCATTGTTTTGTGTGGCTAATTACTTGCATTAATTAATTAATTAACAAAGTTCGTTAAGCAAGACAAATTTTTGTCCGGGCCATATCTTATAAACTATTAATGCTTGCCCTTTGAATTTTTTATGGTGGGTAGACCTTAGGTAGTAGGTGTGCATAGGTATTGTTTTCTATGGCTAATTACTTCCATTAATTAATTAACAAAGTTCGTTAAGCAAGCTCAAGATACAATACAAATTTTGTCTGGGCCATATCTTCTAAATTATTGATACCAGCTCTTTGACTTTTTTATGGTGGGTAGACCTTAGATAGTAAGTGTGGATAGGCATTGTTTTTTTGTGGCTTGTTACTTGCATTAATTAATTAATTAACAAAGTTCGTTAAGCAAGACAAATTTTGTCCGGGCCATATCTTCTAAACTATTAATGCTAGCCCTTTGAATTTTTATGGTTGCTAGACCTTAGGTAGTAGGTGTGCATAGGCATTGTTTTCTGTGGCTAACTTTCATTAATTGATTAATTAACAAAGTTGGCTAAGCAAGCTCAAGATTTGTCAGGGCCATATTTTCTAAACTATTAATACCAACCCTTTGAAATTTTTATGGCTAATAGACCTTAGGTAGTAGGTGTGCATAGGCACTGTTTTGCGTGGCTAATTACTTTCATTGATTAATTAATTAATAAAGTTAATTAAGCAAGCTCAAGATACAACACAATTTTGTGTGAAGCATAACTTTGCAACTAAAAGTGGTAACGCTTTAAGATTTTCAGCGTTGGTAGACCAGAGGTATGAGGTGTGCATGGGCAGAAATTTTTTTGACTAATTACTTTCCTTCATTAATATATTAATTAACAAAGTTCATTAAGCAAGCTCAAGATGCAATACATTTTGTCCCATGATTACTGTGGGCGGGGGATATGGCTAGCGTCAGCGGCTACTTGTTGTTTTTCAAATTTGTATTGTTGGCTTACCAAAGACTGTGGGAAGGGTTAATCTTCAGGTCACGATGTTATCATTAGATTTTCCATCAGTCAGGATTTATGTGGATTAAACATGCTTGGCTTCACTGGAGACAGTTTGCAAAAAAAAAATATGAAACCATTTCAATATATGCAGTATGTATATTAATTTCCAGCCACAAAGTACGGGTTTGATGCTTTTTTGAGAAATTTAAGTTCACAAATGCCAAACTGATATTCTTCTAGCACTCCAGAGCCATATATAAGAAAAATTTCCGTATATCTTTATTAAGTATACTGTATTTCCAAAATATTAGTAATATACCGCTTGTCCCCACAGGTACCAACCAGTATCTCGCCATATCTCACCAAGCGAGACCAGGCAGTCAGGTATGCAGCTGGGGCGTGAACTTACTATGAATATCTCCCATTGCAGGGTTTACAAGTGTCCTGAGTTTTAGTTTGAACTGACTTGTTAGTTAAGCTAAAAGTCAGAATGGTGGGCAAGGTGTTGATTTGCATGTGAAATTACTTCAGTAAAGCCATGAAAGGTATTCTATCAACTGACAAATGCATAATTTGTGGAAGACAAATTTCTGTTTTAATTTCAATGAGTAAGTCAAATGATTGTCTTGATTTGGCAAGATGTATTATAACCATAGTGTGAAACATCATGACACATGCCCTGTATATTTAGCTATTTAATGATTCTTTGTGAAGTTTATCCTTGAAGATTAAGTGAGCTACAATAAGTAAATCACTATTGTATTGGGCCCTACTAATGTTTTTCCAATTAATCAGTTTTAATGATTAATCTCTTATTTCTTTCAATTATGACCATCAAACACATTTTTCCATGATCAACCTTCAAAGAATGAAATATGAATGTAACGCAAAGGTAAACAATACATGTATATGGTACATAAGACTCCATGAAGCACAGAAAAAGAGTGCTAAAACGCCTCACCACTATGTCATTTATCAGTTTAGATTTCCCAAAACGTTTTGGGAAACATGGTTTCAGATCCCCTTAGCCCTAATTCATGCATATAGCATTCACCAATAGTCAATCATCAGTCTCAAAGATGAAGTGATCAGCAGACATAAAGAATGGTTTGATCAGCTCCTAACATGAGGCCCAACCTATACCAAGGAAAGTTTGGGGTGACTAAGGTGGTGGTGTTGTATCAAAATGATTCATTTTCACTCTTCTTGCATCACATTCATCCAGTCCATTGATATACTTGTATTGCATACAAATGCAAATTTCTCTTACTACATGCATTTTTGTTATGTCCATTGAGGGCAGAGCATGACACCCACGAGCCTCTTGTTTTTCATTTGGATGGTAACAAGCTGCAGGTCCACCCATCCAGATCTCATCCAGCTTTGTAACTATTGGGCTCATTGAAAAAAAAAATTGAGCCCAGAGTTCAAAATGTAACATTTAGTGGCTACATGTATATGGTAACCAAATTAATAGGGGTCATAACCTATTTAATAGGGCCAGGTCATTTTTACATGGTAACCTATTTAACAGGGTCATTTTCATATGATAACCTATGTAACAGGGGGTCATTGTTATATGGTAATCTATTTAACAGGGCGTCATTGTTGTGATCTCTTGTTGGTGGTCAAAGAAACCAAGTGGCTGCCACAAACATGACACATATAGGATTGTGGACTCTTTGCCCGGATTCTCACCTGATGACTTATTTGTTTCAAGTGACTTTAACAGGGTAGGTCCTTGGTCGGGTGTATGTGTAAATGATAGCATCCATATAAAGTCACAGAGACTTGTGTTTGATTGGTTAGGGACTTGTCCGGCTTCTTCAGTTCACTGTTGTGCCATCAGTCGGTCACCAAGGTTTCTGCCAGAAGATTCTTTCAGGGTCCATAAATATTCTGATATGATGCATATTCTATTGAAGACAGCTTTATAATGACTTTCAGGTATATCGTAGGATCAGATAGATTAAAATATCAGTCAATTTTAATTTTTTTGAAACGGTAGGCAAAAGTACTCTAAAGATTTTATGGGTATTTTTAGTACCGTTTTACCCTCTGGGTGAAACCCTGGTGACGAGTCATTAGCCCACACTCTGATCTTGTAGAATTGTGGTTTTCCAGATTAAACAAAGTTGTATGTCACAAGCCATTATGGCTTCAAATACTCTATAAATAAGGAACAGGGCTTGTTGGGGAAAGTCAGCCTGGATATGACATCGATACACTTGTTTTTTTCCCACTTTAACTATAATTGCCTTGTGCTTGTGCATTTTACATACCCCATGTCTAAGGCCGGTAAAAATTATTTTATTACGCATATGTACATGTAGGTACTACTTCACTGCATCACTCGTGTCTCATCCATGATCCATACTCAGGGGACTAGTTTTTAGCTCAGCTGACTTGTCAGTCAGCTGAGCTTTTGTGCGGGGCCGTCGTCTGTCGTCCGGCGTCCGTCCATCGTCTGTCTGTCCACAATTCACATTTTCGAGTTCTTCTCAAAAACCGTTGGCCAGATCCACTTCAAAGTTCGTTGGAATGTGCCTTGGGTGGGTCTCTACCAAGTTTGTACAAATGGTCAAGGTCCAGAGAATTTTGGATTTTGAATGAATTTTTTTGTTCTTTTTTGGGTAAATCTTAAAAAATCTTACCCGCTGAACCAATTGCTTTGATATCAGACAGGAACACTCCCTGGGACTCCTAGTTCTTAATTTGTTCACCAGGTGGCACTGCAATTTTTTTCTAATTTTTTATGAATTTTTGTGTGTTATAGCTATTTTTGACTTCTTCTCCAGAACTGTCTCTCAGATTAAGCTGAAACATGGTGGATATGTTCCTTGTAGAAGGATCAAAGAAAGTTGTTCACCAGGTGGCACTGCTGTGGATTCCTGATTTTTAATGATTTTTTCAATTCGGGTACTTGTTGGTCAATGCAGCTTTCCCATTGATTACTATGCAAGTCAATGGACATTCTAATGCTGATTCACATTTTGACTTCTTCTCCAAAACCATCATCCAGATTGACTTCAATCCTGGTGGGGATGTACCCTGGGTGAGTCTGTACCAGTTTTGATCAAATGGTTACGCTCCAGTGATTTTTGATGAGTTTTTGGTTCTGTTTGGGGCAAATCTTAAAAAATCCTCTTCTTCAAAACCGCCCACCCAATTTCTTTGATGTCCCACAGGGACACTGCCAGGGACTCCTAGTTCTTAATTTGTTCACCTGGTGGCGCTGGGATTTTTTTTTCTATTTTTTTATGAATTTTTGTGTGTTTTTGCTATATTTGACTTCTTCTCCAGAACCGTTGCTCAGATTAAGCTGAAAGGTGGAGGATATGTTCCTTGTAGAAGGGGCAAAGAAAGTTGTTCACTACGTGGCACTGCTGTGGATTCCTGTTTTTTAACGATTTTTTCAATTCAGGTACTTGTTGGTCAATGCAGCTTTCCTATTGATTACTATGCAAGTCGATGGACATTCTAATGCTGATTCACATTTTGACTTCTTCTCTAAAATCGTCAGCCAGATTCACTTCAAACTTGGTGGGGATGTACCCTGGGTAAGTCTCTACCAAGTTTGTTCAAGTGGTCACGCTACAGTAATTTTTGGAGTTTTTAATGAATTATTTTGTTCTATATTGGGGCAAATCTTAAAAAATCTTCTTCTCCGAAACCACCCACCCAATTACTTTGATATCCCACAGGGACACTGCCAGGGACTCCTAGTTCTTAATGTTTTCACCAGGTGGCGCTGCGATTTTTTCTATTTTTTTATGATTTTTTTGTGTGATTTTGCTATTTTCGACTTCTCCTGAACTGTCACTCAGATTAAGCTGAAACATGTTGGATATGTTCCTTGTAGAAGGGTCAAACAGAGTTGTTCACTAGGTGGCACTGCTGTGGATTCCTGATTTTTAACGATTTTTTCAATTCAGGTACTTGGTGGTCAATGCAGCTTTCCTATTGATTACTATGGAAGTCAATGGACATTCTAATGCTAATTCAAATTTTTAGCTCAGCTGACTAGTCAGTTAGCTGAGCTTTTTTGAGGGTCCGCCGTCTGTCCGTCCGTCTTCGTCCACAATTTACATTTTCGACTTCTTCTGAAAAACCGTAAGCCAGATTTACTTCAAACTTGGTGGGGATGTACCCTGGGGGAGTCTCTACCAAGTTTGTTCAAATAGTCATGCTGCAGTGATTTTTGTATTTTTTATGAAATTTTTTTGTTCGTTTTTGGGGCAAATCTTAAAATATCTTCTCAGAAACCGCTCACCCAGTTGCTTTGATATCTCACAGGGACACTGCTGGGAACTCTTAGTTCAGAATTTGGTCACCAGTTGGTGCTGCAATTTTTTTCCATTTTTTGTGATTTTTTGTGTGTTTTTGTTATTTTCCACTCCTTTTCCAGAACCGCCACTCGGATGAAGTTCAAACTTGGTGGATATGTTTCTTGTAGAAGGGTCAAACAACGTGCTTCAAAAGGCTGACTTGGTTCAATTTTTTCATTTTTTGAAAAAGTACAAAATAAAAACAAAAATTTGCGAAACCTGAACATGGAGATTTCTTGTAATGGAAACAAGGTAGATAATTTTCGCCATATTTATGTCACACTCTGTAGAAAAGTACCTTTGACAGGTCTCCACATATTTTGTTCAAATGGTCACACTGCATTGATTTTTGCATAAACGTTTGGGTAAATTTTTGAAAATAAGCAGATGCATGTCAGCTGAGCACAGGATCATCATGATCCTCTTGTTTTTTTGGTTTTTTTTTTGTTTGTTTTTTTTTTTTAACATTCCATGACAATCTGAAATTTATGTCTTGCTATTTTCTTTAAGACAAGTGCCTCTGACTGTGCCCAGGTAACAAGTTAAACTGACGTCAAAAGAGGTAGTGTGTGAAAGGGGAAAGAACATCCATTTTCAACATGTTTCAACAAATGTCCAAGTTACCCAAGGCCTAACAAAAATATATGTGTGGTTCCAGTAACCTGAGAGACCCTTCTAAAAAGGCCCAACCCTAAAGTTAATGGAACAAAAAAAAAGTACTTTTAAGCCGCCCTTCTGTAATAAATACTGGTCGACCCAGGCCAATGCTATAAACTCAGTCAGAGACCCAAGTGGCATAAACATGACCTGCATGGTCAAAAAGGCTGAAGGCATGCTGGGGGGTCGGGGGGGGGGCATTCCCACCCCCACCCCCACCCCTGCCCCCTGCAAAATTTTGAATTTGAGCATGCAAAATGGTTTATCTGCGGAGTTTCGAATATCTTGCCTTCACATGGTTGATGAAATCACAATATTTTAGTCATTATTGTTCTGATTTGGCTATTTTCCCTCAGATTGTACAAAAATCTGCTGAAAATTTGCAAAAATTATTAAAAAAAAAAAATTAAAAAAAATTGCCATGTTATCAATTAAGATAAGATAAAAAAAATACATCAAGATAATCACTAGGCCTGAATGTACTTAACTTTTATCACTGAATGTTGATTGATAATATTTTATGCACCCATATGCCCGGATGGTGCAATATAATTGCTGAAAGCACACTGAACTATGATGCATGAAATGGGAGTACCAAACACCTAGGGTATCTTGCCTTGGCTTATTTCCATGGTGAACCACAACATGAAAATAGCAGAAATGCAAGTTTGAAAAGAGATTAAGTTGCTTGGACAGGTTTGTAGCTGAAATGCTTCAATTATTTATGAATTAAAAGATTGATCTAAATTTTCAATAAATTAATATATAAATAAATATAAGCACCAAAGGCATAATTTTTATACTCCAGGGACCTGCTATATATATATATATATATATATATATATATATATATATATATATATATATATATATATATATATATATATATATATATATAAATTGCACGTCCCTGATAACACTAAGATACTGAAACTATAAATTTATAAAGCTGTCCTCTCCAGTACTCCCATCTCATGCATCAAGAATGATTTTACCCTATTTTTGAAAATGTTCTGACATTCACTCTCTTTGATATACCGTGGCAGGTTCTGCATGGGAATAGGTATAATCATGGTACAGTAGTACCTGCAATTATCGACCCCAGTCCCCACGTGGTCAAAATGGCCAGATTTCCTTGGCAAGGGTGCTTTTGCAATGTTAAATGACCTGACGCGCAAGACCACAGTGCTGTCCAATTGCAGCAGCCAATTTTCATTCCCTGGATCATTTTTTAATAAACTTCTGCACATGAGAAACACTTATTTTGGCTAAATTCTGTAGCATTTTTCAAGAACTGTGATGCAAAAATTTGCTACAATGCTCCAGTTGGACAACCTTGGACCAGCTGCAACACATGACCTACCGGCAAAATCACCTCACAATTAACCACCCGTTAAAGAAACGGTTGTTCAAATCAACCATAACCCAGTTGTAAGACAAAGTTAACAGAAAAGCTGGCCAACGTGTGCCGCTATTTTGCAGTAAAGTCAACTGAAACACAGCATTTTATTTCAACTTGTCTGCACGGTCAACTTGGGCTGGGGAAAAAGCATAGCTGCTGCATATAGCCACTATGGGTGTAGTATCGGTATCTAGTATTGGTAGGTTTCAGGTGTCCGTTCTCCGAGTCATCAGAGCAAATGGTCGTCAACGTATCGTTAAGAGATGACTTACAGTGTTAACTTTAATCTGCTTGCTGGGTTGTGTCTGAAGCAGTTATCATTGTTAGTTGTATATATCCAAATGCAACACAAAGGCATGCATGCACACACATTGAGTGCCCATTTAAACATGGCGCAATGCATTGTGGGAAATGAAGATCACAGTGAATCGTAGCCACATGTTTTCAGCACGGTTCCATATGTCTGTTCTCTGAGTTACCAGGGCAAACGGTCGTTAAAGTACTTTTAAAACGTGACTTACTATCTTAACTTTAATCTGCCCACCCTGTTGTGTCCGAAGCAGTTACCATCGTTAGATAAAAATCAAAATATGACACGGCATGCTCAAGTGCCATTTTGAACATTGCACAATTAATGCAGTGATTATGGGACAGTCTCACAAAAGTACACTTGATTTGGATACCAAAGTGAATTGCGACCATAACATATGTATCATTATTGATGCTCTGAAATAATTGCAAAATATGTACTTTTGGTTTCATATATTATAACCCTCTTCCCACCCCCACTCAGCAAGATCGTCCCAATGCTCTTTTACAAACCATTGGCACTGGGTGCGGAACTCACTATTCTCACAATGGTAGCCAAGTCGATTTGTTATTTTGAGGAGGTAGTGTCCAAAATATATGTGTGATTAGTGTTAAGGGAAGGTTAATTTGTCGAATAAATGTAATGTACAATATATAATGGGACTCTTCCAGAGTGAGCATTACCTGAAAATGTAAATACAATGACAAACAGTGACCAGTTGTAGGCCCCAGAATTAGGATTTTGTATCAGACAGTGAAGTGGCCCTCAGGCAATAAAATAAGGGTCATCAATAGGCTGAGTGCCAAGTGCCCCACTGCATCAAAGACGAAGCTCAATGGAGAAGGTTGCCCCGATAGTGAATACAGGTCCGAAAGTACTGGCGAGTTTTTATATAAGTGGTAATTAATATGAATGTATGGGAAATTATTAGAGTATTGCTGCCACTAGGGCCAGTACTTTTCCGCAATCACGGAAAACGGACAGAATTTACGGAATCTATGATCTCAAACGGAATTTATGATTTGGAATGGAAATCGGCAAATGCCACGGAAATTAAGCGGAATTTGTGAATTTTGGCTCTCAAATAATTCAAAATCACCACACATGTCATTGCATAAAGCAAAACACACAGAATTGGATCCAAATTTGATGAGTCGGCGGCGTTATCGATACCACGTGGAGCAAAGTTACTGACAGGCCGGACACCCGCGCGCTGTAGACCCCATTACTACCATATCTATATACTATTCATTTGCATGGCATATAGATATAACGCGCAACAGAAGTACAATGATAATAGCGCCGTCTGTAGGTGGAGGCTATCAACGTACATAGTAAACAATATGGAGTCACTTTGCCGCTCGTCGATGGCTCAACATTTTCCAGAGGCGATAAGATCAACTGTTTTTCCTTTTTACCTCAGCTGACCTAATTGTCAGTCAGCTGAGGTTTTTTGAGGGTCCGTCATCCGTCGTCCGTCCGTCCGTCCGTCGTCCATCCGTCCGTGCGTCGTCCACAATTCACATTTTCGACTTCTTCTGAAAAACTGTCAATTCACTTCAAACTTGGTGAAGATGTGCCTTGGGTGGGTCTCTACCAAGTTTGTTCAAATGGTCATGGTCCAGTGATTTTTGGATTTTTAATGAATTTTTTGGTTCTTTTTTGGGCAAATCTTAAAAAATCTTCTTCTCCGAAACCGCTCACCCAATTCCTTTGATATCACACAGGAACACTCCCTGAGACTTCTAGTTCTTAATTTGTTCACCAGGTGGCGCTGCAATTTTTTCCTAATTTTCTATGAATTTTTGTGTGTTGTAGCTATTTTCGACCTCTGCTCCAGAACCGTCACTCAGATTAAGCTGAAACATGGTGGATATGTTCCTTGTAGAAGGGTCAAACAAAGTTGTACACTATGTGGGAATGCTGCAGATTCCTGATTTTTAACGATTTTTTCAATTTGGGTACTTGTCGGTAAATGCAGCTTTCCTATTGATTACTATGGAAGTCAATGGGCATTCTTATGCTAATTCCCATTTTGGACTTCTTCTCCAAAACCGTCATCCAGATTAACTTCAAACTTGGTGTCAATGTACCTTGGGTGGGCTTCTACCAATTTTGTTCAAATGTTTATGCGTCAGTGATTTTTGGATTTTTAATGAATTTTTTGGTTCTTTTTTTGGGACATATCTTAAAAAATCTTCTTCTCCGAAACTGCTCACCCAATTGCTGTGATATCACACAGGAAGACATCTAGGGACTCCTTGTTGTTAATTTGTACACCAGGTGGCGCTGCAGTTTTTTTCTAATTTTTTATGAATTTTTGTGTGTTATAGCTATTTTCGACTTCTTCTCCAGAACGGTCACTCAGATTAAGCTTACACTTGCTGCGGATTCCTGATTTTTAACGATTTTTTCAATTCTGGTACTCGTCGGTAAATGCAGCTTTCCTCTTGATTACTATGTAAGTCAATGGGCATTCTAATGCTAATTCACAGGACAACTGACACAAAATTTACTGTTTACTTGATAACTTGAGATCTGTTTTGAGTTAGCCACACGTGTTAATTATTCTGTATGAAGGTCATGCTGAGACAGTACATGAATGACCTTGACCTCGTTTGTGGGGTCACCATGCAACATATATGAATTTTACTCCTCATTATAACTTGAGAACTACTTGAACTTTGATGTTGCACATGTAAGTGTTCTTCTATAAAGGTCAGACTTACTCAGAACATGGTGTCCTTGATCCTTTCCCAAGTTCAAAGAGCTGCAAGTGTGATGAATGTCAAGATCAGCTGAGGCACGGGCTGTTCACACAGCCCTCTTGTTTATAGACCAGTGCTAAAATCGAGCCCTAGAATTTGTGAAACGGAAATGAAACGGAATCTGTAGTTTCCCAAAACGGAAAAACTCTCATTTTCAAACGGAAAAATACAGGCCCTATGCCACTAGTCGCAACGTTAAATTTACTAGCTTGTTTACCTCCTTGCTTAGAACTGAATAACTGTAAAGTAGGATTAAATATTTACACACTTGACTAAGTTGAGATGTGAAGGTATGTCTTTTCTAGTATTTTGGGGAATTTCCACAACAAATTACGAGGTAGATGGGAATAAAAATAGAATGTAGCTTCTGTGTAGAACAATAGAGTTCATTAGACATCCACGGAGAAAAAATTTTGTCAACGTAATCGCTTTCGATGATTAGTAGCTTTGGCAAAATGTTTTCTCCTCAGATGTCTTATAAACTTTATCGTTATACATAGAAGCTACATTCTGTAATGTTCTTCAGAGCTGTAAAGCTTCTGGGGGCAAGGTCTGTGTGCATTGTGTCTTGCTGGTCAAACCCCCCCACCCCCCACCACCAAAAAGTCCGCTAACTTACTATAAGAAGAATGAAAAAAAACTACATAACAAGTTAGAAATTCCCCAATATTGTAGTGATGTAAGTGGGCAAAAACATCTTGTCAAAAGTTGCTGGATATATTTGTCTCCATACTTGCCCCATGCCTTGGTTACATCTTCGCATTTTTCTCACTCTCAACGTTACACTGTCACAGTCTTTTAGTTGCAAGTTTGGGTGCCATTTTAAAGCTAAAACTAACATCTTTTTCAGTATGTTTCTTTACTCGTAGCTGGGTGTGAAAAAATTGTCTTAAGATGAGACAGCCGTGGTTGTAAAATTGATTCTGGGAAAACAGGAGTTGTGCCACTGAGTTGGGGCCTTTCAGTGTCTTTACATTTTATACAATGATGCCTTTGACCATATTTTTTAACTTTCAGGTGATCTTGACCTAATTTTTAAGGCCATAGTCATCTTGCCACTTCTTGTTAATGTTTTTCATGCAAGTTTCTTTCAAAGTTGTCCCCCAGCTCCAGGAATGCAGGATGCTGGTTTACTTGTCTCAGTCTTTGGCTCAAAAAGCATCAGATTCTTTGCATTCTAATGCAGCAGTTCAATTTAATCATGCCTGTCGACAAAGTGTCTGTTTTGGGTCAGGGTTAGGTGCTGAACTAATGAAGCTCTGTCTAGGACTGCATCCAAAGTGCCCTTGAGTGTCAAGACTTCACCATATTATGGCCCCTTGCAATCCAAGATCTAGGACTCATAACCACATAGATATCCATGTTACCTGGCACCACAAACTCTTTCACTGCCAACTGTGACTTAAGGCAAAGCCCTTAAGATGAACTTTGAATTATCAAGTAGGTACTATATTAGTATTCTTTGTAAAAAGACCTTTCAGTGTGCCTTATAGTCCCATAGAATTTAATGGTCCAGGTTAACAGCTCTCCTCAGCACCCTCTCATTGCACCCAAAGCGTGCTGAGGAAAGCTGTTGAGTCAATCCGAAATGTTGCGCTGAATGAGTTAATTGGTGGCGATATAGAAACACCTGTACCTTTGAGTTGATCAAGTCTTTGTGACATTTTGTACTTCACATTTCCTGTAAGCAATGCAGTGCTTCCAGCCACAGTGGCTACAATTCTGTAACTGCTGCTCAATTCCAGCAAATTAATCTTTTGTGCTGTCACCAGTTCTATGAATCATATTCCATTCCGTCAAATTTTGTTCCTTCAACAGTGCTGTAGCTTTATTCCATTTGAGCAAATTCAGCTTTTGTTCTTGCATAGCGCTTACTTCTTGCTGTTGAGGAGGCGACCAGACCTTGGATTCTGTGCCTGAGGTCTTACAAGTGAAAAATATGATAAATTTATGTCAACCTGTATGGGATTCTAACCCACTACCTTCGGCATACTCACCTAGCCAAATGTAAAGTCCAACACGCTGACCTCTAGGCCATCGGGGCAACCCCAAAAAAGGTTGACCGAGGACCCAGGGTGATGTTATAGCAGGTGTGGCTTGTACATTGACACGGTAGGGCACTTGGCCAACACTACGGAATTTCTGCACACACAGGCTGGACTCCACCTGCAGGTCAAAACAGAATTCTTGACATTGACACGCACACCTTAGAAGCAGACATCATGAACATTAGACCTGTCGGAATCCATAGCAACATTAACAAAGAAGAAATCAAAGCTCTTAAAGAACTGTCCACAGATCCCAATATCATTATTAAACCTGCAGACAAAGGAGGCGCAATCGTCATCCTGAACAAAACAGACTACATCAATGAGGCCATTAGACAATTAGGTGACATAATTATTATCAACCTCTAGTCTGTGACCCAACTAAGAAATTTTGTTCTGAAATCAACAAATTTATCGAAGCCATATATAAAAAGAACCACATCTCCAGAGACATTAAATTAGCATTAGTTACGGAATTTCCACACACACCATGCATATATTTTTTACCAAAGATCCAACAAGGGTTGGTACCAGGAAGACTGATCGTCTCTGCCGTAGGGGTTCCTACAGAAAAGATCTCTAAATTGGTGGACTTTTACATCAAACCTCTGGCTCAAAAAACGAGGTCCTACATCAAAGATACTACTGATTTCTTAAACAAAATTAACGCTCTCGACATCGATCCTACAGACATCATGGTCACACTAGACGTCAGCTCTCCATACATCAATATCCCACACAGAGAAGGTATTATTGCATGTAGAGAGGCACTTAATAACAGGGACGACCAAACACCGCACACTTGGCTTCTGTTAAGACTGTTACACTTTATCCTCACCAAAAATGCATTCACTTTTGATGATAGGCCTTACCTGCAGATCAAAGGGACCACCATGGGAACGGCATGCGCACCCAACTTTGCCGATATCTTCATGGCCAAACTAGAAGAAGGACTCATACACAACTCACCTGACAAACCAAAGGTATGGATTGGTTTCATTGATGACATATGGATGCTGTGGCCGCATGGTCATGAAAAACTACTTACCTTCATTGAATACATCAACAACACGCACCCCACCATCAAGTTCACGGCCGAATATTCCGACCAAGAAATACATTTTCTTGACGTCACCGTGATAAAAGAAGGTCGTCTACTTCGTACCAAGGTATACAGTAAAGATACAGATGCACATACTTACCTCCACTACACTTCTTGTCATCCTAAATCTTGCCGACAAGCAGTACCTTATGGACAGTTCCTTAGAATTAGACGTATCTGTTCAAGAGATTTAGACTTCCACTCACAAGCTAAAGAACTTAGACAGTTTTTTCTTGGGTTATCCAAATAGATTACTTAATCAAGCCATAGAAAAGGCCAGCAAACTAAACAGAAGGTCTCTACTCAATGCCCCTGACAAAACATCACACACAGACACACTGAACTTTATCACTTTATTCAATCCCAAAATACCGATCACACGGGTTCTTATTAAACGAAATTGGAACATACTCAAGCCCCACCAAGACACTACCGTCATTCATAATAAGCCATTACGTATTATTTACCACAAAGGAAAAAATCTACGGAACCTATTGGTACTCTCAAATCTGACGAACACAATACTTCCATGAGGTTGTTTTAAGTGTAATAATAATTGTCCTATGTTCCCATATATTAGCACACGTACTGATTTTACCTGCACGGCAACCAAACGATCTTATCAGATAAAACAACACATCACATGCCAGTCGAACAATATTATTTTTGTAATTGAATGCAAGAAATGCCACATCCCATATGTCGGCCAGACATCAAAGACACTTAACATCAGATTTCACGGACACAGCTTTGACATTAGAAACAAGTCAATTAAGAGCGTATCTAATCACTTCAACAATACATGCCAATTCTCTGACCTTTCCATATTTGGAATCCAGAGAATCCACCAAAATGACAATGCATTACGTTACAATGTGGAAGCGGCGTGGATCAATGAACTCAACACAATACAACCCTTTGGCCTAAACAGACGGGAAGAGACGTACTAAAAATGTTTACGTGCGACCTCTGCAGATCCGAGAAAAAATTTAAGCACTGGCATACCCTTAAACGGCACATCGCCAGCTTCCATAAGTATCCAGAAAGAAGATATAAATGCCTGATGTGCAAATCAGCCTTCAAGAGGACGGACAACTTTAATGCGCACGCCCGGAAAAAACATCCAGGTCAAAGCCTTAAACCGATCTTTACCGATGCCTTTCAGTTGGTCAAAGTGGAGAAAAAAGCGCCGACAATAAAAATCCTTGACACCAAAAGGACACCAACGGTAATATTCAGGACGATTCAGAAATGTGAGAATACTAAATCAGGAATACCTGTCAAAGTACTACCTACCGACGGCACCAGGATACTCATCACTAGCAGATTTTAACGGCGGCGTTTGGACATTTCGGCGGCGGTGGGCGGTGGATGGCGGCGACCAGCGGTGGATGGCGGCGACCAGCGGCGGTCTGCGGCGACCAGCGGCGGTCTGCGGCGACAAGCGGCGGTCGGTGGCGATCGCCGCTGTCCGCCGCTGGTGGCCGCAGACCGCCGCACTCATTCTCACCTGCTGTGGAGTCTCAACAGGAATGGGCGGCGGTGGGCGGCGATACTGCCTATTGCCGCCGACCGCCGCCGAACGCCGCTCATCGCCGCCTTCTGCCGCAGACAAACTCAAATCAGTCCAGGGAGCATCTGTTTCTTTCAGTTGTAAGCTAAGAGAACAAATATATGCACCTTTTTAACAAATGTGTGCACTTATGGACCCAGGCTGGGTGACAATAAAAGTCAATATGTATATACACACACACACACAATGTAGGACTATCTACTATATGCACACACACACACACTGTGTATGGGTGTGTATGTGTATATATATATATATATATATATATATATATATATATATATATATATATATATATATATATATTTATATATTATATGTGTGTGTGTATATATATGTATGTATGTGTGTGTATATATATATATATATATGTATGTATAGATATTTCATAAATTATTAATCAAGACATCATTATCAGAATAAATAGCTTTAATTATGACAACAGCATGCTGACTGCAAACAAAAGCTTACTGTCAGCCAAAAACACACAATAGTATTACACATGCCAAACTACAATTGCAGAATTTGAATCTTAAACATACACACATGACTTCTGACTGTGTGTGTGTATATATACATATTGACTTTTATTGTCACCCAGCCTGGGTCCATAAGTGCACACATTTGTTAAAAAGGTGCATATATTTGTTCTCTTAGCTTACAACTGAAAGAAACAGATGCTCCCTGGACTGATTTGAGTTTGTCTGCGGCAGAAGGCGGCGATGAGCGGCGTTCTGCGGTCCAGGGCGGCGGTCGGCGGCAATAGGCAGTATCGCCGCCCACTCCTGTTGAGACTCAACAGCAGGTGAGAATGAGTGCGGCGGTCTGCGGCCACCAGTGGCGGACAGCGGCGATCGCCGCCGACCGCCGCTTGTCGCCGCAGACCGCCGCTGGTCGCCGCAGACCGCCGCTTGTCGCTGCCATCCACCGCTGGTCGCCGCCATCCACCGCCCACCGCCGCCAAAATGTCCAAACGCCGCCGTTAAAATCTACTAGTGCATCTTGCCGATAATTAGGATGCCAACAAAAGAAGACATAAATAAACATTTTGAGAAGAAAAAAATGGATATGGGACTAGAGCTGAGCAACTCTGAAAGTGAAACGCCAACTCCGTGCACCAGTGAATATGATATTAAACCAGAACAATTTTTGAAAGAACATAAGAACTTTATCCCAAACAAGTCGAACAGTCGTCCCAAATTGTTGCCTAATAATGATACCCCCGAAGAACAATTCTATAGGAAATACAATAGATGCAAATCTGCTTTCCTTCTCCCACAGAATCCCAGGACAACGAAGAAGATATGCCCGTCAGATAAAGACGCAAAAGAAGAACAGATTTATTATGATCCCATCCCGGAATACCTGAGGCAGCTCCATTAAAAAGACTATACTTCTTTAAATGAACACACTTTTTAATACCAGTAAATCGTCAATAATAATTTTACAATTATGTACTTCATCACTATCACTGAACTGACACTGAACATTTCATAATAATAATATACAAGGATCATTTAACATATCTATTTAAACAAGATCGTCGTGAATTTAATACTAGAAACTATATGGACATTTATTATCAAATAAGTAAGAAAACAACGCAAGTACTATATTTATTTCAAATAACTTTTATTAATGTACGATATTCTCAATGATACTGATTGTGAAGTCCCTTCCGGTTATAAACCGGAAGTCAGACGCAACCTGAAAAAAAGTGTACTTAAGCTATAATTTCATTAAAATATTTGACTCCCGTCCTCCCCTGATGAAGGCATAATAATGCCGAAACCGGTTGGGAGGGAGTCCATATACATAAATATAAGGTGTCGCAGTTTTTTATTTCAGTTATAGACTTATGGTTTTCCTGTTGGTGTTGTTGATACGCACCCAAGGCCAACACTGAAAATTACCATTGGTCTGAGAGGCTCTTGACAAGGGGTCCATGCATGCATGCTCTTCCACTCCGATCTTTTACATATGATTTTCACAGACAGTGTGTGTGGGATGGTTCAGAAAAGAATCCTCTTATATTAAAGTTTCCCTATCTTGAGTGTAACCTGCTTTCCATTCTGCTATATGTGTGTGGGTATGGGTGTTTTGGTATGGGTATGGGTGTGGGTGTGGGGTGGGGGTGGTGAGTGGTTGTAGCCATATGATATTACAAAACATACTTGAAGTCCTGATGAAGTTTACTCTCTGATTATACTTACTAGCTCAGAGCGAATATGTGCCAAATTTGAAAGTTAATAAAAGGAGCCAAAAAAGTAATGGAAAGATGTCCTTATGACACAGTAAGGCATCAGGACAGGAAGTGCTGCTTGCCCTGGCCTAGAACTTAACCCCAGGGAGGCTGAGTCAACAGCTGTCCTGACACCATGCTGGATACAATGTTGCA
Organism: Hermodice carunculata; assembly: GCA_964020975.1. Lineage (NCBI taxonomy): Eukaryota > Metazoa > Annelida > Polychaeta > Eunicida > Amphinomidae > Hermodice > Hermodice carunculata. The sequence goes on from OZ026619.1 coordinate 21,608,627, forward strand.
ACAGTGGACAGATGAAAGCTGCTGACTTGTGCCATATTCATAATGGCAAAACAGAAGCAGATACACATTGATGCCATCAGAAGCTTACTCGTAATTTTAATGGGAAAAATTGCATGGTGATGAGTCAGTGTTAGGACCCTTAGAGTTTAAATGTCTGCAAAGGGTAACCAAGTGGGCTGGTGTTTGTTGCTGGTTGGTGCTGCAGATGGGCTTGTTTGTTATCCAGCTCCAAAGCAATTGTACCTGTATACAATGAAGTGAAACGTGTCCTTAAAGACCATCCAAAATAAAGACCAAATTGTGGTCTTTGATGACATGGTGTTTCCTAGGTGTTTTCTTTCAAGGCCAAATGCAACAAAAGTCTAAGTACTTAAAACAAACTGCGCTCAATTACGATAAGGGTGCTAGATTCATGTTCCTTATACAAAGATCTTTGATTACCAGCATGCCTGTAATATTGCATGGGATATAAAACGTCCAGGTCAGCCCAAAGAGCAGCAAGGAAGGCTGGTGACTCAGTCAAGACTATGGCACTGAAAGAGTTAAAATGAAAAGTACTAAGTGCAAACTGGCTTGAAAAGGTGGTCATGCAAGACAGGTGGTCACTTGAGACAGGGACCACTGTACTTGAGACAGGGACCACTGTACTTGAAGACATGGCTCAGTAGGCAATAGACCAGCATGACCAGATGCTGTGAATTTTAGTGTCTATATTGGTGGGCATGATGAGGTATATGTGGGCAAGTATGTTATTGTCTACATGTATATTGGTGGGCATGATGAGGTATATGTAGGCTAGTGTTATTGTCTATATTGGTGGGCATGATGAGGTATATGTGGGCAAGTGTGTTATTGTCTACATGTATATTGGTGGGCATGATGAGGTATGTGTAGGCTAGTGTTATTGTCTATATTGGTGGGCATGATGAGGTATATGTGGGCAAGTGTGTTATTGTCTACATGTATATTGGTGGGCATGATGAGGTATATGTAGGCTAGTGTTATTGTCTATATTGGTGGGCATGATGAGGTATATGTGGGCAAGTGTGTTATTGTCTACATGTATATTGGTGGGCATGATGAGGTATATGTAGGCTAGTGTTATTGTCTATATTGGTGGGCATGATGAGGTATATGTGGGCAAGTGTGTTATTGTCTACATGTATATTGGTGGGCATGAAGAGGTATATGTAGGCTAGTGTTATTGTCTATATTGGTGGGCATGATGAGGTATATGTGGGCTAGTGTTATTGTCAATATTGGTGGGCATGGTGACGTATATGTAGGCTAGTGTTATTGTCTATATTGGTGGACATGATGAGGTATATGTAGGCTAGTGTTATTGTCTATATTGGTGGGCATGGTGAGGTATATGTGGGCTAGTGTTATTGTCTATATTGGTGGACATGATGAGGTATATGTAGGCTAGTGTTATTGTCTATATTGGTGGGCATGGTGAGGTATATGTGGGCTAGTGTTATTGTCTATATTGGTGGACATGATGAGGTATATGTGGGCTAGTGTTATTGTCAATATTGGTGGGCATGGTGAGGTATATGTAGGCTAGTGTTATTGTCTATATTGGTGGACATGATGAGGTATATGTGGGCTAGTGTTATTGTCAATATTGGTGGGCATGGTGAGGTATATGTAGGCTAGTGTTATTGTCTATATTGGTGGACATGATGAGGTATGTGTAGGCTAGTGTTATTGTCTATATTGGTGGGCATGGTGAGGTATATGTGGGCTAGTGTTATTGTCTATATTGGTGGGCATGGTGAGGTATATGTGGGCTAGTGTTATTGTCAATATTGGTGGGCATGGTGAGGTATATGTAGGCTAGTGTTATTGTCTATATTGGTGGACATGATGAGGTATGTGTAGGCTAGTGTTATTGTCTATATTGGTGGGCATGGTGAGGTATATGTGGGCTAGTGTTATTGTCTATATTGGTGGGCATGGTGAGGTATATGTAGGCCAGTGAGGGATGCTGCAATATTTAATTTTCATGTTTCTCAGTATTTACAATGCAGAGTACAGTGGTCCCTGTCTTGAGAGACTATTCTAATGGGCGAACACCTGTCTTAAAAGACTGCCTTTTCAAGCACTTGGTTGGGTACTTTTGTCTTATTGATGCCCTCTATGAACAGTCAACTGTTTTGAAAGACCACAAGTTGGTCAACCCCAGGAGTAGTCTTTCAAAACAGGTTTGACTGTACATCCTGTTTTGCAATCCCTCCTCTCTTCTCCAGAACAAGCAGAAAGAATACTTTCCACACTTAATGATAATGACTTTTTAAAAGTTTTGTTGACATTGGGAACGTAAAATTTGTGGGAATTTAGCTATTTTCTGGTTTTTTTTTTTTTTTTTACCATTGGCACATAAAGTGCCAGAAGGCATTGTTGTTCCCTGTCCTGCCATCTGTCTAGCCATCTATCTGTCAACTCTGATGAGGTCACCAGGATATCTGAAAAACAAAAACAAACACCCCCATAGTTTTGCCATATTTGTGTCCAAGAGGCTACGGAGGCAGGAGCAGATATATTCAGGGAATGTCACTTCCTTTTGTCTTTTTTTTGTAATGAATTTTCAAAAGTATCAATTTGGACATTGACAAGGCTATCTAACTGGTGCACAAGACAATGACATTACTGTGATATTTGAAGAAAGACTGACTACAAATTCACCAAATTTTTATCAGAGTTGTTCCTAGAGATGAACCAAATGTCTTTGGCTGTGTCTTTTGCCCCAGCTGTTGTGCAGATAGGTTTGGTCATGCTTATTTACCCAGATGTTTTACCAATAAGGTTCAACCACACTTATTTACCTGCTGTTATGCCAGTAAGGTTCTACCACACTTTATTTGCCCAGATGTTGTGTTAGTAAGGTTCAACCATGCTTGTTTGCCTATCTGTTGTGCCAGTAAGGTTCTACCATGCTGAATTTGCCCAGCCATTCTGTCAGTGGAAGTTTGGTCACAACATCTATCTACCCTGCTGTTGTGGCAATAGGGTTCATGCACATTTGCCTGGCTTGTACAAAGAGGGTTCAACCATGGTTACTTTGCCTGGCTGTTGTGTCTGTAGGGCTCATCCTTATTATTCTCCTAGCTGTTATGCCAATAGGATTTGAGCATGCTTAATTTGCCCAGATGTTGTGCCAATTTGTTTTTTGTCATAGAATCTATCTGGACAGCTGTTGTACCAATAAGGTTTAATATTTAAAGCACTGAAGCATATATATTCACCCAGTTGTTGGGCATATAGCCAGTCCCAATGTTTATCGGAAAACCAGCTTCCTCTATATTTAAACATTTTTTCATAGATATTAAAGGTTTTCATTTGGAGACCAGGTGAGTGGTGCTCCAGCTGATGTTGTTACCACTATGTCTCAAGAGGGATTAACTGGAGCTTCACCAAATTGTAAGGAGGAATTTTTTAAAGACATGCTTTCTCTGATTGTTTGAACATTTGAATGAAAGTTTTTACAAATTTATGTGCCACTTTCCCTCCCCATTTTGGATGTGTTGGTCCGTCTTATATGGTGCATGGACAGGAATGCATTGAGTCACCGTGACCTTTTCTTGGTTACAGTAGTCAAATGTGCCAATGCATATATGAATGACCTGGACCTTTTCTAGGTCACAGCAGTCAATTGTGCCAATGCGTGTGTGGCCTGGACCTTTTCTAGACCACAGCAGTCAACTGTACCAATTTGATGCTGTGTGTCACTGTGTAATGTTGGAAAGAGCTCTGCCGAAAGGTATCTCTGTAGTGCCTGCCATTCCAGAATGATGAAATTGGTACCAAAATGATAGTTTTTTTATGAGAAATATAGATTAGACAGTGTGACAGATCTGTAAGACAGGAAATCAGAGAGATAAAGACTCGGTAAACAAGGTTTGAACATGTGTGTTTGACACAGACCATAGCTATAATTGGACATATAACATTGCCTACCTGCCTGGTATTCCGAAGTTTGACTGATGTGAAGCAAAGCTTCTGATCCCAGGGGCATAATCGGCGTGTCAATTAGACATACCCCATGCTTAACAACAATCCTAATAACAGGAAAGAAGTTCCTGGATACTCCTAATAGGGTTTTTTTCCTCTTTTTTTTTTTTTTTTTTTTTTTTTTTTTGGGTGGTGTTTTTATCATTTTGCCTTGACACAAATGTTGCAAGTTTTTATGTCAAAAGCCTACATCTACAGGCAGAGCTGGTTGTATTTGTTGCATGCAGCTCTAAATTCTGTGTTGGCAGTAGATCTCATTCATTTTAGCTCAGCTGACTTGTCATTAAGCTTAGCTTATGAAATAGGTGATGATCAGTCATCCATCTGTTTGTCTGTCAGTCCATGTATTGCGTATTCACCACTGTATTTTGGACTTCTCAAAGACCTTCCTATCTACTTCAAGTTTGTTTGGGTATGTACCTGATTGTGTCCCTACCAATTTTGTTCAAGTGGTCATGCTTCAGTTACTTTGGATTCTTTAGTTCATTTTTACACCAAATCTTTAAAAATCTACTGCTCTGAAACAGCTTAGCCAATTACTTCCAAATTTTATAGGAACACGTCTGGGGCCCCCCAAACCTTGATTTGTTCAACCGGTGGCACTATGATTTTTTTCCTATTTTTATGGATTTTTTTCAACTTCTCCAAAACCATCACTCAGATTGTTCTTAAAATTAGTGGAAATGTAGCTTGTGAAAGGGGTTAAATGAAATTGTTCACTAGGGAATGATATTCTGGATCCCTGATTTTTTACAACTTTTTCAATTTTGGCATCCGTTTGTTAATGCGGCCATTCTTATTGATAGCCATGCAAGTCCATGGGGATTGCAATGGAAATTCACATTTTTTTTTTTTTGAACTTTTCCAAAACCATTGACCAGATTCACTTCAGATCTGGTGGGGATGTACCTTGGGTCTCTACCAGGTTTGTTCAAATGGTCACATTCCAGCAACATTCATGATGCTCATAAACAAAGGTGACCTTGATCTCATTCTGAAGTTAGCACAGGACTGTCACAGTCCTCTTGTTTCACAATCTGACCATTTGAATAATATTCAATGCACTTTGGGATCATGCTATTGCCTTTGCTAATCAGTGGCTGGTGTACTAACGCTGGTATGATGGAGCAGGGCCCCATTTGTGATGCCATTCCTCCAAATACACAAAATTCAAGTTGAGTGCTCAGTCCAGATATGAGACTTACCTTTGAATGTTTTGCATTCTGAAGGCTTTTGGTATTTCATTTTCATGTTAAAACTATATCCAATGAAGTGCATAAATGTATATTGTAAAATAAAGCCAATGAGGTATATAAATGTATGTTCTAAGATATACCCAATGAAGTGTATAAATGTATAATCTAAAAGTATGTATCCTGCTGATTATGATAAATCTCCAGTCTTATGGGCAGCAGAAGCAGAGGTGGATTGAGTGTACATTTCATGTGTCACTGCTGTTTACATCAGACTCTAAATTTGAACGCAAGTTTTTTTTATTTGTTTAGTTTTTTGTTATTGTTTGTTTGTTTTTTGTTTTTTTGTTTCTGTTTTTGTTTTTTAACAACATTCATGGAATTACTGATGTCCTTTTGGTCTCAAAAGAAATTAGAAAAAAAAACTTGCACATGGAACTGTCCTTCAAATTGTGTATACATTTATTTTTTCCCCCAATTGACTGTCATTACTTGGCAAATTTGTGTTTTTTGAAAGAAAATCCAGACTTTGTCTCATATACAGCAACACTGTCAGGAAATAAATTGCTTTTATGCAGAGATGTGGAGAGTGGTTCCATGTCTGCATTGTTTCCTTCTTTTGACACTAATACAGTCAAATTCATGTTGTAGATGCCTGTTTGAAATTTACATTTGACAATGATGGCAGTGCTAATAGTAAAGGCACTATCTTACTTTTATTATCCCCCACCCACGAAGTGTGGGAGGGGATGTGGTAATGAGCACCGTCCGTGTGTCCGTCCGTCCTTCCGTCCTTCTGTCCTTCCGTCCTTCCATCCTTCCGTCCTTCCGTCCGAAACAAATTTTGTCCGGCCCATATCTTCTACATTATTGATGCTACCTCTTCGAATTTTTTATGGTATGTAGACCTTAGGTAGTAGGTGTGCATAGGCATTGTTTTGTGTGGCTAGCTACTTGCATTAATTAATTAATTAACAAAGTTCGTTAAGCAAGACAAATTTTGTCCGGGCCATATCTTCTAAACTATTAATGCTAGCCCTTTGAATTTTTATGGTGGGTAGACCTTAGGTAGTAGGTGTGCATAGGCATTGTTTTGTGTGGCTAATTACTTCCATTAATTAATTAATTAACAAAGTTCATTAAGCAAGCTCAAGATACAATACAAATTTTGTCCGGCCCATATTTTCTACATTATTGATGCTATCTCTTCGAATTTTTTATGGTGGGTAAACCTTAGGTAGTAGGTGTGCATAGGCATTGTTTTGTGTGGCTAGTTACTTGCATTAATGAATTAAAAAATTTCGTTAAGCAAGACAAATTTTGTCCGGGCCATATCTTCTAAACTATTAATGCTAGTCCTTTGAATTTTTTATGATGGGTGGACCTGAGGTAGTAGGTGTGCATAGGCATTGTTTTGTGTGGCTAATTACTTCCATTAATTAATTCACAAAGTTCATTAAGCAAGCTCAAGATACAATACAAATTTTGTCCGGGCCATATCTTCTAAATTATTGATGTCAGCCCTTTGATTTTTTTATGGTGGGTAGACCTTAGATAATAGGTGTGCATAAGCATTGTTTTGTATGGCTGATAACTTCCGTTAATTAATTAATTAACAAAGTTTGTTAAGGAAGACAAATTTTGTCCGGGCCATATCTTCTAAATATTAATCCTAGCCCTTTGAATTTTTATGGTTGCTAGACCTTAGGTAGTAGGTGTGCATAGGCATTGTTTTGTGTGGCTAATTACTTTCATTAATTGATTAATTAACAAAATTTGTAAAGCAAGCTCAAGATTAGTCCGGGCCATATTTTCTGAACTATTAATACCAACCCTTTGACATTTTTATGGTTAATAGACCTTAGGTAGATATGGTAATGGGCACTGTCTGTGTGTCTGTCCGTCCTTCCATCTGTCTGTCCGTCTGAAAAAAATTTGTCTGGCCCATATCTTCTACATTATTAATGCTACCTCTTCAAATTTTTTATGGTGGGTAGACCTTAGGTAGTAGGTGTGCATAAGAACAATTTGAAAATGTCCACCATGATTACTGTGGGCGGGGGATATGGCTAGCGTCAGCGACTACTTGTTCCTATCTTGTTATGTTATTCAAAATCCCTAGCATAATCTTCAAAATATGTACTTTCAGATCAATAACAAGACAAGAACAAGCACAACAACAACAACAACATAATGAATTTGTTTAACCTACATTCCTTGGGAAATACACATATACACTAAATACATGTAAATATGACACTACCAATTACAGTATAAAATTAATAAATGTTTGTATCGTAATACTGTAACACTGACACAATGAATCAAAGAGTACAAAGTAGTACAATGTAACTTTCTGTAACTGTTTACACATTCAGAGATACTATAAAGCAATTTCGGTACAGCAGGGCTGTCCAACTGGAGCATTGTAGCAAAATTTTGCTACAAAGCCCTTCAAAACTGCTACAGATTTTCTCCAAAATAAGTGTTTCTTATGTAAAGAAGTGGAAGAAATGCTACAAGGAAAGAAAATTTTGCTACAGAGATTTTCAGCTGGACAGCACTGTACAGTGTGTGGGGATCGTTACAAGAAAATCATGCTATCAGTGCGTCCTGCCCTCAGTGTTGTGACTTAAATAGAAAAATGGAAAAGAAACTGATAAATTTCAGAAGCAAGGGCAGACAAAAAAATGCACTATGTTTGTGATTTAAAACATAAGAGACTGTGACTGTGAAATGTGCAAATAAAAGCCATGGTGACCTGTAGGTATAGAATAACTGTTGTATAAACTGAAGGCAGAGTATGTACAAAACACACCGTTTTGCTATATTTGCATCATCTATATTAGCCAACATGTACATTTTAGGAAAATCCTTTATGCAATGCTAGACACATGTAGAATCATGATTGTCTAACAAAAACCAGATATTGCCATATTGCTAAAAGCCACTTCGGAGGGTGCTTTTCACCCCCATTTCTCCTTGTAAGCCTTGGCTGCTGGCGTCAGACTTGACCTGGACTTCAAACAACACCCAGTAACTCAACCTAATTGCTATTATGTAAATTATGAGATAGCACTCTAGTCAATAGATTAGGGGTTCTAGTTAGCTTCACCCAGTAACTTTTCTATTCAAATTTAACAAAAATGTGGTAATCATGTTAATTTTAAGAAAAGCTTTATTGAATAGACACATTGATCAGTCAAGCACTAGGGCACAATGCTGGTAATCATACCAATATTTGGCAATCACACCATACAGTTCTAATACATGTATTAACAGTGTCTGGTAATCATGCATTCATTATCATGTGCCTTTACTTAACCTAAGAAAAGTTGTCAGTGTGGACATTTCTATTGTTCAGAATCTGTCATGTCAGTGTGAAGTACTTTTCCATTGTCTGTTGTTGCAAGTAGAGCATATTTTGGAGTACACTGCACAACACCTACAATTTTAAAAAAGTGTTTTAACTCATTCCATACCAGTCCCTGATTTTTCCATATATTTACCTAGATTTAAGATACCAATTGCACATTTAAATTCTTCATGAATAGCACTTTCATTCAAGTACCAACATGCCTATAGTCGTAAGTCAGTGCCAGAACCACTGACCAAGGCCTGTAACCATAGTATGGAATGAGGTAAGGCACCATTTGTGTTCCATAATATGTGGAAAAGACTGCATGTTTTGATCAAGTTCAGGAAAAGTATCAAATATAAACAAATTCTGATGTCTATAACTTATTGCCAGATGTGGTGCCTTCACTATAGACATGTGGCCTTGCCACTGAACAAGCCTGAACTTTCTGCCAGGCCTGCTAAGTAAAGTCTCTTTAGCACCTGCTCAGCCAGCCATGGTACTTCAAGTAGTGGACACTGGGTCAGTTTCACTGCTACATAATATGTTTTGGGTCTGAAGCCGGCTGGAAATCTTATATGCTAGAGCATGGTGCCAGAAATGTCAGACTTGACCTCTCTTGATGATAGAAGGTGCTCTTTAATTTGTAATCAGGGTATATTGATATAAGAAAAAGCACAATTGTGCTGCCATCTAGTGGCTAAAGACCGACAAGCTGTACAGAATTACCATAAAAACATAATTTGAAACAATGAAATCATCATAGAATTACCAAAAATAGGTAAGATTACCAGCATTGTAGGCTGGTGTCTGACTGACGAGCATAAAAACTTGTCTGACAGACAATATTGTCTGACAGAAAGTGAATTTTGCATCTATGTTGTACCAGGCAGTAAAGTAAACTGGACACAGGCAGCAGTTCTAGTAATTAAGATATTAGGAGAAAGTTGACAAACAAGCTGGTTGATAGTGTGCAGAGTGAGCAGTGTCTGGCTTCAAAGAGTGTTGGACGTGGGTGGGGAAAAAAGAAATGAGGGTAAAAGATCTATTTTCATGGTATCCGAGGTGTACACATCATGATAATTGCTATTCAAACAATGTTGAAAAACTATTTGTATGTGTTTTTACTTTCATGGTTTTGTGCCATCAGCAAAATAAGCAAAAATAAGAATGCAGCAAAATTAAGCAATTGCCAGTAAGAAACTGTGTTTGTAGACTAGGATGGTTGCAACTGACCCCTTCCTGGGCTGAACCAAATGGAGAATAGGATGGCATGCTTGTTGTTTTGCGTGTTAACCCTTAAAGGGCTGATTTAAGATTGAGTCAACAGCTTTCCTTGGGACACTTTGCATGTAATGCATGCAAAGTGTCCCAAGGAAAGCTGTTGACTAAGACTACTTTTTGCTTCAGACTAGGCTTGCTGGTATTTGAATGAAAGGTATCTTCATAAGTAATTTGAACCATTATATGGTTAAAAGTAATAAGAAAACAACTATAGCGGTGATTAGCACTTTAAGGGTTAACAGAATCTGCCCAGGTTTGGTCTGCTGTTTGCTAGGTAACTTTTGAGCTGGAAAAGTAAGCTTGGCCAATTAGTCAGAAATGTTGCAGTGACAGACTTCAACTAAGGACTTGATTCCGACACTTCATATTGCTAAGTACTGGCTTGGATGACATAGAAAAATTGAATTAGGTGTGAAGCCACCTGTGGTAAACCTGCAAGAGAAGGGAGCCATACTCAATTGATTCATGACAAATAGAGACAGCTGTACAGGTGCATGTGGAGCCCTTGAGTTTTCAACCTCAATTGTTGACAATTTTTTTCATTAGTGTACCATGAAGTATAAAATGTTTGTCTTCTGTCTGTATAAATCATGTAGGCATGAACTCCCATGTTCACATGTATGAAGTGTGAAAACTTGTAAGTATACTTTATACCATATAGAATGAATTGCAAGTAATTCCTTAATATTTGGTAATGAGGATAGGTCATGTCGATAGGTAGAATGTGCTTGAAGCAAAACCATTTTGAGAAGGCCATATTTGTATTATAAAAACCCATGAAAGTGTTGCATATACTGTAACTTTGCTTAATTTTGCTGTATTTTTATTTTGCTTCTTTCATGAATGACACAAAACTGTGAAATAAAAACATGATGCTGTGGAATTTGACAGAGGTTTTATTTCAGCTATGTCCAAAATGGTGGAATTAAAACTTCATTTAAATGTGTGAAATGCATAAGCCACCGAAATTTATACATGTGAAAATAAGTAGCTTAAGAGTAGAGCTTGGAGGCCACAGGCCCATGGTTCCAGACACACTGATTTACCTTTGCAAGTTGGTAAGGAAGCTGAGCCAATCAGCTGTGGCCTAAAGGTAGTCTGCTGCTGATTGGTTGTTCCTTGTTCTACTGTGGGGCTCTTATTATTTAACCACTGACTGGTTGGAATATGGTTGGCTGCACTCAAGAGAGTGTTGACTTGGGTATAGGCTAAGAGTTGAGTATATCCAGGTTGCACTAAGGAGAGTGGTGACTTGAGAAATGCACACACACACACACACACTGCATGTATTTGACATTCAGGCTCTTTTGACTGTTTTTGGCAGGAAAATGGTAACTCTCATTAACTCTTTTGTAGTAGAATCGGGTTGCATCAATAATTTGCTCATACATTTTGTTACCAGAAAGAGCAAAGCAAAGCTGAAATTGATCATGATTTTATAATCACAATAATTTTCACTGATTAATGTTCAAAATATTTTCAACATATATACTTTAACTGGGATAAAGAGATGGTAGACATTTTAAACTAAGTTGGTGGCTGACAAATCTTGCAGTAGACCTGTCCTTGTTGACCATGGCTAAATTTTAGAACCATATTAGCTAAGTGCGTGTGATTTCAAGTGATCAGATATAGACAAAGGAGGCCAAGTACTCTAAAGGCTGTATACTAGTCCCGTCTTGAACGATCCCTCCTATGAGCGACCACCTGGTTTGAACGACCGTATTTGGTCGGCAAAGTTGTTTTTCTTCAATACTTTACCTCTTATGAATGACCATCTGTTAAATGTGACCAGCGACCAAGCAAAATGAACAGATTTTGCAACGACATAAGACAAATTTGAGCCATAATCCGGCCACTATGCCTCAAGCCGGCCAACAAAATTCACGCACGCAACTCACCCATTGGTATGAAATTTACAAGATTCTTGTCGAATTTATTGAGTGCAAATAGTAAAGGATTCTTTTCTACAGTAAGTTTCTTTAAATAAGTATTTGATTTGATAAATCAGTATCTATTCCTCCTTATTTCAAATTCTCACGAGCATAGGATCTTTTTATTTATTTACATTTTTGCACTGGCACAATGGCAGTGAATGTGGCATACTTCCCATGTATTGGGCCTTTCCATAGCGAATCTCCGAGGATTTCGATCGGCCATGTTTCTTTCCCTGTATGTTGAAATATTATGGATTGTTTTCTGAACTAAACTACATTCCCACTCATGATTGTTCACATGATCCATCTTTAAGTGCTTTGAGTAAAAATGCACAACACAGGTTGCCGAAGCTGGATCTCCGGAAACGTCTGGAATAATCTTCGTCGTCTCCCAGAGATCTTGGACCCACGTGGTCATCACTTTTTTGCATGCGAAACCTAAGCTAACCTTGGGAGTTATCGGAAAGCCACAGAAATATTATTTAGTTTTCTCATTTCTAATTGAACAATGTTTGACCATAGTATATTCTATAAAATAAATGATAACTTTCACTAGGTCAAAATCACATAGAACCCAGATCAAACACGTGCTTGCCTGAGTGTAGGAACGTCACTGATGAAGTGGTGGGTTCTGTTTTTACCACAGTTCAAAGGGAGGTAAACATGATGCCCAAAACACATGTGGTATAAGTGGGAAAATGCAGAGTCTTATTTTGATCCATAACTTATGAATTATGGTGAGTTAGGGTCCACCGAACGTGTAGAATAAAGGATGAAATCTGGCCTACAACAGGTAGATCTGTTGCAGTGTCAGTGTAAATTTATCCATTCCCTGTGGTAGTCTCAAGACATGCTAGTTAATTGTCCATTCTATCAGGCCTACACTCAGGGGGGAATCTTTCGTGATTGGCTCCAGCAGGGATTGGGTGCAGTTATACTTGACCCAGTGTTGCCAACCTGCCAAACTTAAAATCCCGGAGATAAAAAGTAAAATTATGGGAGGTTGATAAATTAATATGAAGTATAAAAGGGAAATATTGATGAAATTCCAGGAGGTGACTCAAAATTATCAAAAATCCACACTTTTTCAAGTATTTTCAGCATAAAATTCCGGGAGTCTGCTGAGGAATCTGGGAGGGTTGGCAACACTGTTGACCCGCCAATGCCCAAGTTTTATCCAGCTCCCTCACTGCAAAGACAACAATATTTCTAAGTGCTATCATGATAGGACTGTCACTGTATGTTCATACAAAATATTTTAATTAAAAAAAGGAAAGAAACTGAAACATATAGCAGAGCACATTTCATGGCGGGCGGTTTAATAGGTGATTTGAGCAGGAAAGGGTTAATGTGTCTTCACAGTGCCTGAAAGTAACACCAAATAAAAATATAAAATACGATGGAATTTATCTCGTGTCTCCTCTAAGTCATGCAATGTACATACATTCTGTCAGTTCTGGGAATATTTATCTGTTTTCCTACATATAGTAAATGGCTTGATGGTCTAAATCTGGTAAAGTATATACACAAGTCAATGGGCAACATATCTTACGTACTTTTCATGAGCAAAACTCATCTTGAACATTCTACAGCTCATTAGACAGAGCTCGCACTGTGGGGGAAATTAACGCAGTTCCAGCTTCATATAAATTGATCCTTGGCATGTTATGAGATTGCTTGAGAAACTGTTTTATTGTGAATGAGATTGATTGTCCACCGAAATGGCATTCCCGAGTTCTGCAATCTTCTGTCAACAACAGGGATCCCTGGTGATACGTTGATGCTTTTTTTTGCTGTTTGTTGTACACAGATGGTGGCAGATGTATTCTATTTGCTGGTACATTTGCTAAAAATTGTATCGTTATTATCTCATTCCCCCTTAAACTGGCCACTGCAGCTGGTCGTCAAATGTCATCTGCTCCGTGTTTTTTTTAAAACAAATATCAATGACAAGAAAGTGATTTGAATGAGAATTGTAACTGCATGAGGCCTATCAAGGTATCAAGATAGCATGCCCCAGGTCAGCAGATTCTCTTTGCGTGGGTTGGGGGCTAATGTGAAGCACCGGCCAGCAGCCCACACCAAGAAAGGTTGTTGACTCACTCCTTAATTGAAGGGCTAAAGGTTGAGCACTGTGGCCTGTGAAGGTATTATGTATACCTGGGATGGCAGACTCTGGTCACTGTATATTGTGTGGGAAGTTGTCAAGGGCTTCACTTCCACAACCAGTTTATGGAACTGCAGCTGAGACTCATGTAGTCTTTCTGTCACCACATTACAATGTGGTCCCATGTCTGTAGACTGCCCAGCTCACTGTAGTCTTTGTGTCACCACATTACAATGTGGTCCCATGTCTGTAGACTGCCCAGCTCACTGTAGTCTTTGTGTCACCACATTACAATGTGGTCCCATGTCTGTAGACTGCGCAACAAAATTGGGACTGAACCACACAGCAATAAAAAGTCCCAACTGCATATGAATGGGTAAACCTATGTTTCTGCTTGTTTTCAGCTCAGATTATATTGCCGTGTGTGCTGTCTTGCTGTGGCTGTGTGCATGGATTCTCTTGTTGTTAGGTACATGTATATAATGTCAATGTTTGGGCTTCTGTGGTTCAGGTTATGTTGTGGTTTATTGTCATTGGCTGGGTTGTAGGATGTTAGTCTGGCATGATGGTGCTTCTTTCTCTTGAGAAGTTGAAATTGTGCATAAAACAAATATTTCTAAATGGCTGCATTTGCAGAGGCAGGTGTTGTATTTTCAGGATATTTTTCTCTTTCTCTCTTTCTCTCTCTCTCTCTCTCTCTCTCTCTCTATATATATATATATAGATATGTATATATATACACTGCTCCTACAAATCCATCTGCCCCTCCATCCATACAGGCGGAATGATTTACTCGTCCAAGTGACGAAGAATTAAATAGTGCTGGACAATATACAGCAAGGTCTACGGACAGGCAAACTGCTTGAGGAGTAAAGCAGTCCACTTCCATGTTTATATGTTAGCTGCTACATCTGTGTGAAAATGTCAATAATTCCGTAGCCTTGAACTTGTAAATTGTGTTCAAAAGTCACATTATTGTCATGCTTTCCTTTCAGTTTCGTTCACAATAAAATGTTCCAGTGCTCCTTGTAGACATACGCTAGTTCTATATTTGTAGTAAAGTGCTATAGTGGCGAAGTACATCCTTAACGTTTACATGTGCCATATGAAATCGACACGATTGTGGAGCTATGAAAAGTAACATTGCCATGCACCATGACCTTGTTATCCAAGGCAGTTCTTTCGAAAATAGCGCTAGATGGCAGTAATCTTCATCTACGGACTGATGGGCCTAGACCCGATGTTGATTGTCTGAAAATTATTTATTTGGTCTAACATTACATATGATCACAATAATGATCTTTGTTGTGCGAGTGTGATTTTTTTTTTAACAGTCTTATAAGGAGGTTCATCATGATAGAAAAGTGATTAAAACCTTTAACTCAGGGTTTGTGCCTTTGGCTCGGGTGTTGTGCTGGTGGCCAGGTCAAGGTACAGGCACAAACCCCTCATTGGCAGTATTAATCCCTTAAACTAAGACCTCCAATGCTGGAATCTGATTGGCTGATTCCCCAACCCATGATAGGATATTGGTCAAAAATGAATGATTTGAAATGAGATTTTGACCGTCAGCCAGTTTGGACCAGTATGCAGAGGCTTAATGTGATGTTAAGATTAATATTGTAAAGAACTTGGGTTTGGTGCACAAAAAAAAAATAAATAAAAATAAAAAATAACATATACTGAGACTTTTTTGCTGTATGTATGTCATTTTTGTGCATATGTTGGGCACCTAAAGCTTTAAGAAAGTGTCAAAGTTCCGCAAGACATGACTGTTGGGTCATCTTAGGTGGTCAGTTCAATGTATGGATATTCTCTTGAACTTGAGGTGAATTCATATGAAAATTAGACTGACTTTCGCCATGTGTTATTTGTTGGGCACCTAAAGTCCTACCAAATTATTGAAGTCCCACAAGACATGATTATGGGTTTAACTGACATGGCCAGACCAAAAGGAGACATTCATATTTACCTGCGATCCTGCTCACTTCCTGTGTTGCTGGGGCAACAGACTGATGCTTCCATCATGATCAGGGCAGATTTGTATTATATACTACATAAACATCCATAAATAACACCTTCTCAAACAAGTTTTATCGACAATATGTTCTTTGTCTGGCCTTATGGTGAGACTACCCTACACACGTTTCTAGCTTTCATTAACGAATTCCATCGGACAATCAGATTCACTCACGAGTCATCCCACCAAGAAATTCCTTTCCTAGATGTCCTCGTCAAGCTCAACAACGGCAAGGTACAAACTAGTGTATATCACAAACCGACGGATGGCCATAATTATCTAAAATTTGACTCTTGTCATCCTCGACACTGCTTAAGAGCCATCCCATACAGTCAGGCTATACGTATCCAACGTATTTGTTCGGAAAAAGACACCTTTTTACTCCAGGCTTCTATTCTCAGGACACACCTATCAAATAGTGGGTATCCCAACAAAATAATTGATGAAGCCATTAACAAGGCGGCTACTTTAGATCAGGACAATCTTTTATCATACAAAGACAACGATTCACATACGCGACCCACCGTGAACCTAATTACCATATACAATCCCTCATCCCCCAGAACACAGAATACGGCTCAAAAAAACTGGGATTTATTAAGTACACACCCTGAGACCATCAATATTCACCGCCACAAAACAGGCATCACATTCAGACGCCCACGAAATTTAAGGGATTACTTGGTCACTACAGACATATTCCGCCCCGTTTTTACCTGCGGCAGCAGACCCTGCGGCAAACATTGCACCACGTGTCAACACGTGATCAACACCGACACTTTTAGATCACATACAACCAAAATTACATATCACATCTCACACAGTATCAATTGTCAATCATACAACATTATCTATCTCCTCAATTGCAATGTATGCCATCTACAATACGTTGGACAGTCGTCGCAAACACTCAACAAACGGATACAACAACACAGATGTGACATAATACACAACAGAGACACTTCAGTAGCATCACACTTTAATCAAAACAACCATTCTATCAACGATTTAATAGTCATTGGTATCTGTGTCATCTATAACAACAGTACAGCAGTCCGTCTTGCCACAGAAAGCACGTGGATAAGCGAATTACGCACTCTTGTACCGTTAGGTGTTAAAGTAAATAAGTAACGTACACTCAATTGTTTCACTTTCACCTCAGTAGGCCACTTAGCAACAGCGGACCAAACGTTGTTAAAAGACAAGCTCTCCACTTGATCTTACCCATATTGCTTACGATCTTGACAACACAACATGGGCATAGAATGGATCATCTGCCAAAAAACTTTCAGCCTTCCTTGGTCCCTCAGGAGGTATCTGAGAATCCACGACAGGGAAACGAGACGTCTGACGTGCCCAGAATGCTTGTGCCACTGCAGCAGGCGTGATAACTATGACCGCCATCTAAAATCAAAACATCATGGCTAATGTATCGCGCCTGTCCGCTTCAATCCAAGACTGGTAGTCCAGATACCACCGGCAGAGAGAAAAACATGGGAAGCCACGGGAGGACAGAAGCCCGGCTCGCATAGTATCAATAAAAAAGACCAAATCAGCCACCTTTCGTGTCATTACAGGGGTCAGAACCGCAATCATTCAAAAACAAGCGAGACACCAGATCTCATCATGGAAAAGCAGTAACTTATCAGACAGTAGCAGTGAGGAAGACGTGGACAACCCCCCACCTGTCAACCCTATCACCATCCCCTCCGTAGATAGTGGCGACGAAACTCCATGCCAGGACGAACTCTGGTACCCAAGAGGCCCTAGTGCAGAAGCGAAACTGGCACAAGTGGAGGAGGCTATCCAGGAAGTATTACGGAAAATCACCAGCATCCTCTGTCCACAGCCTTCTATTCTCTATACGGACTTGGCCTTATCAAGCACAACTAGTGAATCAGTGACTTTTTTTCTACGTTTGGACGAAGCTTAAATTATGGACACTCTTCTGGACTAAAAATTTTCAGCATCTGTGCCTATCATTCTGATTTATTATCATGAACTTTGTCACTTAAAAAAAGTCGCATTTTCCACCCGGAATACATCTTTCTAACTTATGGGATTTACCTGGATGGGGCACTTTAGATCACCACTTGATAAATTTAATCAGTCTCTTACTTTTCCTTTATGTCAATCTGTACGTGCAACCACGCCTCCATAAGGGTATGACGTCACTATCATATATTGACGGCGAAAGTAACCATCTATGACGTGAACATTCATATATCAGCAATATGCACCTCATTTTTAATGTACTAACAGCAAATAAAGTTTATTCTTGAGCCTCCCTTACCCCTGAGGAAGCCCGAGGAGGGCGAAACATGTTGGCGGGAGGCTCTCCTCTTATTTATCATAGCTCCTGGACTTGGTTGGTGTTTTCTCATATTTAATTTATGGGTTCTGAAACAAAAGACAGCCCATTTCTAATTATTTTAGGCATCCTTTATGTTTCAAATATATGTTAACACATTTTCTTAAGATTATTGTGTGTTTGTGCTGTTCATTTTGTTGAGAAAGTACTTTTGACCATGCAAAATACATTGATCTGCCCTGATGCAGGTGGCTCCCTCTTTTGCTCAATAGGTGTTAGAGTAGGGCCGCATTTAGATATGAATACATCCTATTTATGGATACTCTGTTGAACTTGGGGTGAATTCACATGAATTCACATGATTTCACATGGAAATATGCCTTCACTATGCTGAAATAATGATAGAAAAAAGAAGTGCAGGCAGGACCCATTCTAGTGTGTATGTAATTAATAGAGGGCGCTGTGTTAATAAATGACCCATTCTAGTGTGTATGTAATAGACGGCGCTGTGTAAATCAACTATCCACTGTAGGGTGTACGCAATAAAGGGCGCTGTGTAAATCAACGACCCGTTCTTGTGTGTACTTAATAGAGGGCGCTGTGTGAATCGACCATTTGTTGCACAGGTAGACCTTCTCAAAGCAAATTACTATATGTTGTGTATCCCTGTGTATTAATCCACACAAGTATTGCCGTAAACATGTACCAGCATGGCTTACCTAAAAAAGTAATTTGCATCAGATTTCATTTGCCCAATTGCATGTTTTGAACAGCTTTGATAAATCCTAGTGTTAAGTTATATGATGGTGGATTTATCAATTAATAGTTTAGTAAGAATGGTGTCATAGAGAGAAAAAAACAACACAGGTTTATCCGTGAACAAATTACTTCCTTATTGGTGGTTGTGTGAATGTGTATGTATTCCATGATGCACAATGGTCCCCCTGTTATAAGGCCGGCCCAAATGCAGCCAAATAATGGCGTTATAAGAGGGGTGGCCTCTCTTGAGGGGGAAAATACAATGGAATTACCATACTTTCTGCACAAGAAAGAGGGGTGGCCTCTGCTGAGAGGGGCCTTATAAGAGGGGGACCACTGTATATTAATTGTTTACATGAAATAATGACAATCAATTTCAAGGGGGTTTTGGGAGTGTAATCAAAATAATTTGCCACTTTCCCATTTCACTGAAAATAAATTTCATCACAGCTTTGGGTCGTTTGAAATAAATGGGCTCACTTGCAAATCACAGAAAATTAAATGCTGGTCAATGGAAGGTATTCATACTTAACTTAATATCTGCAGACCCGCCCTTGTCTCCTCAGTTGCTAGGCAATGGAACTATGCATCCGCCATGATGAGGGCACTTGTACCAATTATATTATTTGACCATCCAGAATATATCACTTTTTTTAACCAACTAATGAAATATTCTAAATACATGTATGTTTATCATCTTGAATGTTTTAAAACTAAGTAAATGGCAGCACTGGATCCCAGTTAATATTATGAATGCTTCCTATTACAAATCATGGTAAATAAAAAATCTCAATTGTGCATCCGAGAGATGACCTCCTGCCCCTCTCATTTTTTAGCCCCGGTGATACATATATTCTACTGTATCAGACTAATTGCACACCAACTTTGGCCCTCAACTATAAGGCTTATAATTTTGTTATGTGAGGGTGTTCTTGTTAAGAGAACTACACAGAAAGATCAAGGCACTTACTGTAGTATTTACAAGCTTCCCAAGTCTGGACCACAGAAATGTAATCTGTGCAGCTCATAATTGAGATGCAGTATCCATCATGGTTAAAGTTGCATTTTGTCCATTCTTATTAGCCCGTAAAGTGCTGATTTAAGATTGAGTCAACAGCTTTCCTTGGGACACTTTGCCCGCTGTCCCGAGGAAAGCTGTTGACTAAGACTACTTTTTGCTTCTGACTAGGCTTGCTGCTATTTGAATGAAAGGTATCTTCATGAGGAATTTGACTCTTTTAACCATTATATATTTAATGGTAATGAAAAAGCAACTATAGCAGTGATAAGCACTTTAAGGGTTAATATTGGCAACAACTTGTGATCCTACAACTATTGTTAAACCATTCCACTAAATATTTTTACAAGTGGTACCACCAGAAAAGAATCTTTAAAATCTCTGGTCACTTTTCCATGTTAAGAGGGAGAAATGATTAATCAGTATTTATGTACAGAGCAGTGCTTTATGTTTCAGGTTATCCAGGAATGAGAGCGAAAAACAGCGAAGGGACCGTCTCAACATGTACATAGCAGACCTAGCCAAATCAGTTCCTCTGGCTGTATCAGCCAACCATAAACTGGATAAATCCGGCATACTGAGACTAACAGTCAACTACCTTAAGATACATCAGAGTAAGTTGATAAATGCCTAGGGCCAATGATTTTCCGTTTTTTCCGAGACTGAAGCGGAATTGTGCATTTTTTTCATCCTTGAAATGGAATTTGATATTTTCTCTTATATGAATTATATATTAATATATAGCAGTGAAACGGCATTTGGAAATTTTTTGCTGATGAAACGGAATTCCTCTTTTTTTTGAAACAGAAAATCATTGGCCCTAAATGTGGCATATAATGACACTACATGTATACGCCAACTACCTTAACATGCATCACTGGTGTAGTCACCAGCTTTCCTCAGGAAAGCTGTTGACTAAAACTACCTTTTGCTTTACACTAGGCTTGCTGGTATTTGAATGAAAGGTATTTTCACGAGGAATTTGAATCTTTTAACCATTATATGTTTAATGGTTATGAGAAAATAATAGCACTTTTAGGGTGTAAGATAGGTCACAGCAAGTGTGTCACCAGAGTGATACAGAATAATGTGATGTTCATAATACTTGGGGTAATATAACACACATCAACAGCAAACTGCATTAATTTTGTAAAATGTGCATTTTTATACACACTTTGAGATTAGTTTTTATGTATAGTGATATATAGTGAGAACTCTTTATAATGACACCGTTTGTTCCCCAAGAAATGTGTCAGATAACTGAGTATGTCAGATAAATGAGTCTAATAACAGAAAATAAACTTTTGCCCATCAAAATTTGTGCTATTAAATTGAATAGGTCGGATATCCAAGTGTCATTATGATGAGGTTTCACTGTAGTACTAACATAGGTCAGATATCCCCATAATTATGGCTATTCTCCTCAAAGGCTTGCGTCATATACTTTATTTTGTTCACCGGCTAGCTGTGGGGACTATGCAGTGCCCGGCCAGGCTGAGAGTCTGGCCGGGACCCTTGACCTTTACAGGTCACATTTAATTGCAAAAAAATGTACAGTGTTACAATACCCACAGTTTAAGCCCGACATGAACCAAATCAGATGAAAATCGACCAAGTTATGGCAAGATGAAACTTTCATAGGGCCAAATGACCTTGACCTTTGCACTTACATGTTCTTACAAAAATGTGCAGTGTTGCAATACCTAAAATTTGAGTCCAACACGATTAGAATTGGATGGAAGTTGGCTTAATTATGGCTGGATGAAACTTTAAAAGGTCCAAATGACATTGACCTTTAGAAGTGACGTGTAAGTTTGAAAAATAAGCAGTGTTACAATAGCTACAATTTGGGTCCAACAAGATCAAAGTTGGATAAAAATTGACCAAGTTATGGCTAGAAGAAAGCCACCATGGAAAGTGGCCTTTGACCTTGAAGTGGCCTTAACCTTGAAATGACCTTTGACCGTGAGATAACCTCTACTTGAAGTGAACCTTGGCCTTTAAAATGACATTTTGACCTTCAGTTGACCTTTGAACATGACATGACCTTTGACCTTGAGAGGACCCTTGACATTTCAGATAACCTTTGCCTTGCTGTGATCGAACTCCTATACACTAGGAACTACATCTTCTACAGTATATAAGATATTGAATATTTTAAAACTTCAATTAGCCCTCATTTGCATAATTTTGAAAAGCATGAGCTCTTATTATAAAAAGGTGAGACTACATATATAGAAGTATAATTGTGCAGAGTTTCATCGCATAGTTGGACAAATTTGCGGGGGGGGGGGGGGGGAGAGAGAGAGAGAGGAGAGAGAGAGAGGAGAGAGAGAGAGAGAGGAGAGAGAGAGAAGAGAGAGAGAGAGAGAGAGAGGAGAGAGAGAGAGGAGAGAGAGAGAGAGAGAGAGAGGAGAGAGAGAGAGAGAGAGAGAGGAGAGATGAGAGAGAGGAGAGAGAGAGAGAGAGAGAGAGAGAGAGAGAGAGAGAGAGAGAGAGAGAGAGAGAGAGAGAGAGAGTACATGTAGGGATTATAGTGATGACCAAAGTATCGGTATTGAAATTATGGAGAACAGAAAATTGTAGGCATTGTTGCATTGTGATGACCAACATATAGGCTTTTTGGTGACCAATGTATAGGTCTTGTGCTGACCAGCATATCAATACATACACCAGACCCTATGTACTCTCACTGTAGCTGAGGGTTCTGCACCTTGCCCCATTGGCGTGCCAGCATCCCTGTCCTTTCAAAAGTTTCTTGGTTCTCTGCCCCAATCCATAAATCTGTGTAGAAACTGCAAATGAAATGGAGATTCTCATTCAACTTTTGGCCAAAAAAAACAACAAAACTGAGTTTGTTCATTGTAAATTTTCATTGATGTCTGTTACTGTCCCTTTTGGAAAGAAAAACCTGCGTGAAAATGTTGCCATTCCTGTGATGGACATGTCTTAAGCTTCTCTTTGAACATGCAGACTCCGGGTCCCTTAGCATTTCTTGCTATGAAGGGATTGTGCACTACATACATGGTTCTCATATAAAGGAAGATTCAAGGGAAAGTGATTTGTTTTGGTTTTTAATGGAAAAATAGACTCGTGAGGGTTACATTGCATGAGTGCAGTGTTTTGTAGAAAATAGACTTGTGAGGGTGAAACTGGATGAGTACAGCTGTTGGTAACTGATAGATGACATTTTAAAGGCTCCTGATTTAAAATGGTTGCCATGATGGTGCCGGAAGTACTGTGTGTGTCTCCATGTGGACAGTGCCTGAAGTAAAGTGTGTCTCCATGGGGACACAGTGCCTGAGCTAAAGTGTCTCAAAGTGGACACAGTGCCTGAGGTGAAATGTCTCAAAGGGGACACAGTGCCTGAGGTGAAGTGTCTCAAAGGGGACACAGTGCCTGAGGTGAAGTGTCTCTATGAGGACACAATGCCTGATGTAAAGTATCTCTATGGGGGACACAGTGCCTGAGGTAAAGTGTGTCTCCATGAGGACACAGTGCTAAGGTGAAGTGTCTCCATGAGGACACAGTGCCTGAGGTAAAGTGTCTCCATGAGGACACCGTAAGTGAGTGCCTGAGGTAAAGTGTCTCCATGGGGACACAGTGCCTGAGGTAAAATGTACAGTGTGTCTCCATGGGGACACAGTGCCTGAGGTAAAGTGTCTCCATGGTAACACAGTGCCTCAGGTAAAGTTTGTGTCCATGGGGGTCAGTGCTTGAGGTAAAGTGTGTCTCCTTTGGGACACAGTGCCTGAGGTAAACTGTGTCTCCATGAGGACACAGTGCCTGAGGTAAAGTGTGTTTCCATGGGGACACATGCCAGTCTGTGACGGTAGACTCCAACCCTTTCCTAGTTTAAAAAAAGCTGATTCAATACCGTTCCTTGACCCTGTGTCCAGCCAATGCCAAGGGAAGCTGTTGACTTAGGGCATGCCATCCTGAAGGAATATTTTCTGTGATCCTCATCCAAAGTGTTGTCCATTAAACAAGAAATTAAGGACAAACGTTGAAACAGACGACACATTGCTGTAGGTACTTTTGAGCAGCTTAGTGGTTATTCCCATAGGACCTTGCAATCCCACCTGGTAGTAATAATACATATGGAAATGATACAATAGATTTTCTAACTTAGACCCACCCCTAATGCAGACAAGAAAGAAAACTGCTTTCTCTTTGAGATCAGAATAATGCCTCCAACAGATCATGTATAAAAAAAAATCAAAAAATCTAAAAAAAAACTTGAAAGGGGGGAGGGGGTTAATGCCAGAATTGTATTTTCACCAGTTCTTTAAAAAAAAGTTAAAAAATTAGCAGAATTTACAGTGATTTTATTATCAAAACTCAACACAGGAAAAAGAAAAATCATGATGGGTGATAATAGGGGTTTTTACATTCAGATGTTTCAAAAGCTTCACCAAAGCTTCAGATTAACCCCTTTGTTATACAGTAATTTATTTTGTACTTTCATTATGTCTGTGTGCCAACACTGACAAATTGTTTTCCTAGTAATTCTTTACTGTTTCTGTGTGCCAACACAGACATACTGTTTTTCTAGGAATTCTTTCTTTCTTTACAGGCAAATTTTTCCGACATTTTATTTGAAAAGTATTATACATAGAAACTCAAAACTTGGCTTGATTATACTTCCATACATGATGTCTTGAGCTTTTGTGAAGAGCTTCAACATTTTTGAAAATTATGCAAATTAGGGTCGTTTGACAATTTAAATCTTCAATATATTTAAAACTATTATAGGTGCTGATATCAAATCCAACTTCAGTTATTATGCGTTCATAACACTGCACATTTTTGTAATTTACATGGGACCTCTAAAAATAAAAGGTCAAGGTCATTTGGACCTCTGAAATTTTTATCCAGTCATAACTCAGTGAATTTTTCTCCAATTTTGATCATGCTAGCCTCAAATTATAGCTGTTGTATCACTGCATATTTTTGTAATTTACATGTGACCTCTAAAGGTCAAAGGTCAATGGCAATTGGACCTTTGAAATATTCATCGAGCCATAACTTGGTCAATTTTTATCTAATTCCTAACATGTTGGAGTCAAACTGTACCTATTGTAACACTGCACATTTTTGTAATTTACATGTGACCTTCAAAGGTCAATGTCATTTATACCTTTGAAAGTATCATCTAACCATAACTTGGTCAATTTTTATCCAATTTTAATCATATTGGGCTCAAGTTGTAGCTATTATAAAAGTGCAGCTTTTTGTAATTTACATGTGACCTCTAAAGGTCAAAGGTCAATGTCATTTAGACAAGTTTCCATCCAATTATTGCAATCATGCTTGACTCAAATGGTTGGTATTGCAGCACTGCACATTTTTGGTATTAACATGTAACCTCTAGAGGTCAAAGGTCAAGGTCATTCAGCCCTTTAAAATTTTCATCTGGCCATAACTTGGTAAATTTTCATCTGATTTGCGTCCTGTTGGCCTTAAGTTGTTGGTATTGTAACACTGTAGACTTTTGTAATTTACATGTGACCCCTAAAGGTCAAAGGTCAAGGTCATTTGGACTTTGAAATTTTCATGCAGCCGTAAGCTTAATGGAATGTGAAGTACAAAGGACAAAGTTTGTAGCCCTTAATATTTACAACTTTTGAAGGTACACAAATGTATTTGCTTTGAAGCAAATCTTCTTTTCTAGTTGAACATGTTTTGCTAAAGCCTCTGGAATATATAATCCTGAAGCTCCAGCAGTGCAGATTTATCTCCTCACATTCAGTCTGATGCACATTGCATTTTCAGTAATTCTTCAAAGTGACACTAGATGGCACAATAATCAATAAGCATTCACAAGCACCACTTGCATTCATGCTATGTTTGATAGGTAAATTCATCAATTAATAAAGTAGGCCGACAGTAAGAAAAAAAAGACACTTTAATTAAGGAATTTGGTAGCTTGGGCAGAAGGGTATGAAGAAAGGTAAATGAGATGTTTTGATGAAAGACAGGTGTTAGATTATCTTTGATATTTCTGTGAATAAAACAGCTCAAGTGACCATTGTCTCTACAAGGATTGCACATATTTTAATAGGGAACATATAATGTTTGAAACTTACCTTTTTGTGCTGCATATTGTAACAGTAAAATTGTTACCTAGCTATTATTTCATGCTCCCTTGTATTTAAAATGAACTTATTATTACAAAAACTGATTGTAAGGCATGCTGGTAATTTAAAAGGTGAAGCCATATTTAGTTGTTGATTGACAGGTCCCTTTCAGCATTCATTCCTTAGTTAATCTGTTGTAGATTCACAAGTTATTTATTTATGCGGTGCCTAGTATCACTAGAAATCTGCTTGTATCCGCACATTTCGTATTTTATGAGTAGATGCCCTGTAATCTTGTTTGGAAGACCGAGAGCGATCACATCTATTTGCCGTTATTCCATTGCTAAGACGCCATTTTGTTTGTTTACATTTGGCAGTGTTATTCCAAAATGAGGCTAAATATTTCCCTAGAAGGTCGGCTTAAAAAGCCTGGAAAAGTAAATTTTAATTGAAAACTCTTATTAGCAAGGAAACATTGGGATAAAATACATGTCTAACTTTATTGTGGATAAATTTTAGCCTAATTGGATTGGTAGTTTTGAAGATTAAAGAGATGGAAGGCACATCAGTGAATCTGATGAAACAAGGAACAGTGTTTTGGGCCCCTGGGGAGACTATATAAGGCGGGCCGCAGGCTGTTTTGGGCATTCCGCTCTGACAACTTTTTGAGTACGCATCTATTTCTCTTCAAATTTTGGATTCCTTCCTATCTTTTGACACAATTGGAAATGATTCAGGTTTTTTTTTTTTTTTTTTTTTTTTTTTAATTTTTTAGTTTTTAATTTTTTTTAATCCATGATCCATACCAGGCATTGTGCTGGGAATAGCTGATTTTATCTGATGAATTAGTGTAATATATGCACATAGCAGGTAGTGCATCAAAGTCTATGGGCCTACCTTGGATCTACCTTAAAACCCCAGGTCAGAAGTCACTATACTACTTTCTAGGGATTGAAACAATACATGTAGTGCATGCCATCATGAATGGTACATGCAAATCTCAGCAGAATAGTTTTCTAGTAAGAATTTTAAGTAAAAACATTAAGGCAAAGAACAATTTACATCTGGGTCCGTTTGGGCCATTTGAAGGTGAAAGGGTTAAAGTCATCTATGCATGAAAAAAACAGTGTAGTGTGTATGCAGATACTTTATTGTATTGGTGTCTTTTTGCCCAGAACCACTTCCTAGTAGTCATTACCTTATTCCGCAGTCTGAACTCTTTACTCTCCATAAGCTAACCTGTCCCTGTCTGACCTATATGCATATATGGAATTACTATTGTCCATATTGCACACGTTCCTCTGTAAAATTTTGACAGTATCAGCCCAAATGAATTGAAGGGTCTTCAGCAGGTAACTACTCAACATGTTTCGGAGCCTATTACCCGTACATGTCTCTCTGAGTAGCGTTAGTCATCTGGCCAAAACATCCTCAGTCCAAAACATAGCAGAATTTGTATCCTGGCTACTTAAAGTCACTTCCATGGGACATGCATCTCTAAGATGGTCTAAGTGACCAGACCTTAAATCATGTACATGTATGTGATACAGTAGCTGGACTGGCAGGTTAGAACACAACCGTGACTGGACAAAACAGCACTGCACACCAATGACTTAATCAAGTCAATTCACATGTGCTTTGGAAACGAGTTAAGTTGCTCAGTGGCAGACTGCAATGAGGCAGCACTGGATCTTGTGTCCTCTGGGGTCTGCTATGCAGGCAAATCAAAGGGTGGAAATGTGATAACTTTGAGCAATTATTTGAATGGGCAAGGTGCCAAAACGAAAACAATTTTTAAAAAATGGGCAACCTGTTCATAGACAGGTTTAACTTATCATGGAACTGGTATCGCAGCAATATTGATGTCATGTATTTGTATTTATATATTGGGGGGGGGGGGGGGAGGAGGGTATGGAGGAGGGTACCATGTGTAGGTGATAGTACAGCTGGGACATGGGGTGTAGAAATCAGTGTAACCTGCATCAAACAAATGTTTTTATGTACGGGCTACTAATTGTAGAAACTGAAACAGATCGAGGATTAATAGTCAGCGGAACATTACCCAAGACAGTGGTAATGAGAGCACGTAGTTTATCGACCAGAATGAGGTCTGGCGACTCAGATAAACCTGACCCTGTACCCTTACAAATCAACATCATGTCAGTACCTTGTATGTCAGTTTGACACAAGATTGTATGCAGTTGTTTAGTAGTCAGTGCTTTGCCTGTGTTTTGTCAGTTTATGACTGAGACAGTGCAAGTGGCCGCTGTGGCTAATGATATTTGAAGATAAACGTTCCACTAGTTTCTTTGCGACCTGCAACTCATCAGGAACTGTTGGGAACACTGTGAGCGGCCTATATTTATACCGTGGGGTAACAGATCCGTTGCTACGTATGCACGTGTATTGTGATAGCGTAGCTGCGGATTCCTAGTGGATGAAAAAATTTGGTTTCCATGGTAGGATTTGATTCAAGGAATTTTGAATCTCCTGGGTTTTCATTGGTTGAAAACCTAGGCTTGACACCACTGGGTCAGTGGGTTCGAAATTGGATTTGGGCTTGAATGGTCATTGCAAACATATTACAGTGGGGTCCCTGAATAGGGGCTATGGAATGTGTGAAGGCACATTTCCAGAAGTGGATTCCAGTGTTTCCAAATGATTGCCACTCGTGTGGCAATGAGAGTGTACATAATATTATGGGGAGGGGAGCTCTGACAAGAATTTTTTTTTGTTTTTTTGTTTTTGTTTTTTTTTTTGTTTGTCAGTTTGTTTTCAGAGTTGACAAACAATTGGAACCAAAAGTTGTATGTGATTGTCTGTTGTAAAAGACTGTTTTCCAGTGCTTTTGTCAGTAATGTGTCAGATATCTGACAAACTGCCACTGTCAGTTGTGTCCAGTACTTTGTCATTAACTCATTCCATACTATGGTGACAGGCCTTGTTCAGTGGTTCTGGCACTGCTTGGCAGGTCATGCTGCAGCTGCCATAAGGGCAGCTGCTGCATGACTTGCCAGACAATGCCAGAACCACTGACTTAAGCCTACAGGCATGTTGGTACTTGAACGGAAGCTCTTTTCATGAAGAGTTCAAACATGTAATTGTCATCTTAAATCTAGCTAAATATAAGGAAAAGTCAGGGACTTGTATGGAATGAGTTAATGTGTAAGATATCTGACAAACTGGCACTAAAAGGTTGGTTGTTTCCAAGTACCTGTCAGTAATATGGCAGGTCATGTATCTGACCAAAAGCAAACCACTGAAGGTCATTTATTGTCTCGCCAGCGTTAGCTGTTTGCGAGACTAAGCAGTCACTTTCCGGACGTCCGTCTGTCAACCAAAAACTTCGGAGTGGCATTATTTCACTAACTAGACTACATAGGCCTTTCATATTTGGGTACATGATTGATTGTAATCATCACTAGAGATGTGGGCCATCAATGTTACACTTCATTGATTACTTCATGCTTCATTGAGCATTGGAGAAAAACTTCGGAGTGGCATTATTTCAGTAACTAGACTACATAGGCCTTTCATATTTGGGTACATGATTTAATGTAATCATCCCTAGAGATGAGGGTCATCACTGTCACACTTCAGTGATTACTTCATGCATGATTGAGCATTGGAGAAAAACTTCGGAGTGGCATTATTTCAGTAACTAGACTACATAGGCCTTTCATATTTGGGTGGATGATTTATTGTAATCATCCCCAGAGACGAGGGTCATAACTGTCACACTTCATTGATTACTTCATGCTTGATTGAGCATTGGAGAAAAACTTCGGAGTGGCATTATTTCAGTAACTACACTACATAGGCCTTTCATATTTGAGTGGATGATTTATTGTAATCATCCCTAGAGACGAGGGTCATCACTGTCACACTTCATTGATTACTTCATGCTTGATTGAGCATTGGAGAAAAACTTCGGAGTGGCATTATTGTCTTGCCAGCATAAGCTGTTGGCGAGACTAAGCAGTCACTTTCCAGACATCCGTCCGTCCGTCAACAAAAAACTTCGGAGTGGCTTGAATTACGCTGGCGAGACATTCATGCCCCGGGGCATGGCTCTGGTTTTCCAGTAATATGTCAGTAATCTGTCACATATCTGACAAACTGACATTGGAAAGGTCAGTTGTTGTCCAGTACTTTGTCAGTTAAGTGTCATAATATTAGACAAACAGCAGGTTCTGAAAGTTGGATTATTTCCTAGCACTTTGTCAGTATGGTGTCCACTACCTCATCAAGTAACTGGAGATGGTTTTGTAGGCTTAGCAGTCTGCGTGACCTGGTGCCAGTAGTTTTTCAGTTAAAACTGCACTGCACTTGAAGCATCTGAATTTGACTGACTATTTATTGTAGGTCTACTGCTGATAAAATGAACAGACACATTATATACCAATTAATGCCATTGAAGCCCAGGATGATGACCTTGTTTTTGTTTGGCTATAAGCGTCCATGTATATGCCACAATGCGCTTAATGTCATAGCTGCAGGCATAATGTTTTTGTGATTGTCTGTTGATATGCCTGTCACAGTTCTTCTGTGTGGGAGTAGATGAGGTTTCATTTTCTATGCTGTCTCTTAAATTTGCAATTCTGTTCATAGGTCAAAGTATTGTAGGAAAGTGTAACAGAAGAGGAGGTAATTAAAGTGTGTGTGTCAGCACACACTTTTCTGTTTTTCTAGGAATTCTTTATTATGTCTGTGTGCCAACACAGACATACTGTTTTTCTTTCTTTCTTTCTTTCTTTCTTTCTTTCTTTCTTTCTTTCTTTCTTTCTTTCTTTCTTTCTTTCTTTCTTTCTTTCTTTCTTTCTTTCTTTCTTTCTTTCTTTCTATCTATCTTTCTTTCTTTCTTTCTTTCTTTCTTTCTTTACAGGCAAATTTGTCCGACATTTCATTTGAAAAGTATAACACATAGAAACTCCAAACTTGGCACAATTATACTTCTACGTATACAGATAAAGTCTGGCCTTTTTATAATGAGAGGTCATGCTTTTCAAAATATGCAAATGAGGGCTAATTAAAGTTTTAAATCTTATATACTATACAGTCCATTCCACCTAACTTGAGCTCTGGGGGCTATCTCATCAGTTGTGACCACAGTGCTGGTGGGCCAAACAGCCTATCACTGACCTCTTGCCCTGCCACTCAACCCGGCTGCTATAATTAGTGGTGTTTGTAAACAGGTCCACATGTGTGCTGCTGTAGACATTTACATGGGTTTTATTTTCACCTTTGTAGCATCAAATAATTGAATTTTTTACAAAATAATCCTGCTTAAGGGACACCATTTTATTGTGGAGGTGGCCCTGCTATGTGTCTGCCACCCCACCAAACACACATGACCAGTGACAGTGAATGATTGGTACCAAATGGCCAGCTTATTCCAAAGTCCTGGCAAGTGTAACCACATCAAAATAAACCCTACCCTTTCCTCCTTAAGTTTATGGGTATTTTATTACCCCCAATAGATTTCACTCATAATCCACAGCCTTTGTAATGTGAAGTACCAAAGGATAAAAGTAGCATTTAATATTTACAACTTTTGAAGGCACACAGACAGATTTGCTTTGAAGCAAATCTTCTTTTCTAGTTTCTTTCTTTCTTTCTTTCTTTCTTTCTTTCTTTCTTTCTTTCTTTCTTTCTTTCTTTCTTTCTTTCTTTCTTTCTTTCTTTCTTTCTTGCTTGCTTTACCGGCAAATTTGTCCGACATTTCATTTGAAAAGTATTATACGTAGAAACTCCAAACTTGACACAATTATACTTCTATGGATGAAGTCTGGCCTTTTTATAATGAGAAGTCATGCTTTTCAAAATTATGCAAATGAGGGCTAATTAAAGTTTTAAATCTTCAATATCTCATGTACTATAATAGATGTGGTTCTGAGTGTATAAGAGTTCGATCATAGCAAGGTAAAGGTCATGTCAGGGTCATGTCAAGGTCAAAGGTCACTTTTAAGCCAAAATGTCATTTTTGAGGTCAAGGTTCACTTCAGGCAGAAGTCATCTCAAGGTCAAAGGCCATTTCAAGGTCAAAGGCCACTTTCCGTGGTGGCTTTCTTCTAGCCATAACTTAGTCAATTTTTATCCAATTTTGATCATGTTGGGCTCAAATTGTAGCTATTGTACACTGCACATTTTTCAAACTTTACATGTGACCTTTAAAGGTCAAAGGTCAAGGTCATTTGGACCTTTGACAGTTTCAT
This sequence comes from Hermodice carunculata, assembly GCA_964020975.1. Taxonomy (NCBI): domain Eukaryota; kingdom Metazoa; phylum Annelida; class Polychaeta; order Eunicida; family Amphinomidae; genus Hermodice; species Hermodice carunculata. The sequence continues at coordinate 21,640,923 of OZ026619.1, forward strand.
CTTGTCAAAACTTGGTCTGGTCAATTTACATCTGATTTGGTTCATGTTGGGCTTAAATTGTGGGTATTGTAACACTATGCAATTTACATGTGACCTGTAAAGGTCAAAGGTCAAGGTCATTTGGACTTTGAAATTTGCATCCAACCATAAGCTTAATGTGAGGTGAAGTCCCAAAGGATAAAAGTTGTAGCATTTAATATTTACAACTTTTGAAGGCACACAGACAGATTTGCTTTGAAGCAAATCTTCTTTTCTAGTTCTTTCTTTCTTTCTTTCTTTCTTTCTTTCTTTACAGGCAAATTTGTCCGACATTTCATTTGAAAAGTATTATTTGTAGAAACTCCAAACTTGGCACAATTATACTTCTATGGACAAAGTCTGGCCTTTTTATAATGAGAGGTCATGCTATTTAAAATTATGCAAATGAGGGCTAATTAAAGTTTTAAATCTTCAATATGTTATATACCATACAGTGCATTCCACCTAACTTGAGCTCTGGGGGCGGTCTCATCAGTTGTGACCACAGTGTTGGTGGGCCAAACAGCCTATCACTGACCTCTTTGTCCTGCCACTCAACCTGGCTGCTATAATTAGTGGTTTGTGAACAGGTCCACATGTGTGCTGCTGTAGACATTTATATGGGTTTTATTTTCACTTTTGTAGCGTCAAATAATTGGATTTTTTACAAAATAATCTGGCTAAAGGGACACCATTTTATTGTGGAGGTGGCCCTGCTATGTGTCTGCCACCCCACCAAACGCACATGACCAGTGACAGTGAATGATTGGTATCAAATGGCCAGCTTATTCCAAAGTCCTGGCAAGTGTAACCACATCAAAATAAACCCTACCCTTTCCTCCTTAAGTTTATGGGTATTTTATTACCCCCAATAGATTTCACTCATAATCCACAGCCTTTGTAATGTGAAGTACCAAAGGATAAAAGTAGCATTTAATATTTACAACTTTTGAAGGCACACAGACAGATTTGCTTTGAAGCAAATCTTCTTTTCTAGTTTCTTTCTTTCTTTCTTTCTTTCTTTCTTTCTTTCTTTCTTTCTTTCTTTCTTTCTTTCTTTCTTTCTTTCTTTCTTTCTTTCTTTCTTTCTTTCTTGCTTGCTTTACCTGCAAATTTGTCCGACATTTCATTTGAAAAGTATTATACGTAGAAACTCCAAACTTGACACAATTATACTTCTATGGATGAAGTCTGGCCTTTTTATAATGAGAAGTCATGCTTTTCAAAATTATGCAAATGAGGGCTAATTAAAGTTTTAAATCTTCAATATCTCATGTACTATAATAGATGTGGTTCTGAGTGTATAAGAGTTCGATCATAGCAAGGTAAAGGTCATGTCAGGGTCATGTCAAGGTCAAAGGTCACTTTTAAGCCAAAATGTCATTTTTGAGGTCAAGGTTCACTTCAGGCAGAAGTCATCTCAAGGTCAAAGGCCATTTCAAGGTCAAAGGCCACTTTCCGTGGTGGCTTTCTTCTAGCCATAACTTAGTCAATTTTTATCCAATTTTGATCATGTTGGGCTCAAATTGTAGCTATTGTACACTGCACATTTTTCAAACTTTACATGTGACCTTTAAAGGTCAAAGGTCAAGGTCATTTGGACCTTTGACAGTTTCATCTTGTCAAAACTTGGTCTGGTCAATTTACATCTGATTTGGTTCATGTTGGGCTTAAATTGTGGGTATTGTAACACTATGCAATTTACATGTGACCTGTAAAGGTCAAAGGTCAAGGTCATTTGGACTTTGAAATTTGCATCCAACCATAAGCTTAATGTGAGGTGAAGTCCCAAAGGATAAAAGTTGTAGCATTTAATATTTACAACTTTTGAAGGCACACAGACAGATTTGCTTTGAAGCAAATCTTCTTTTCTAGTTCTTTCTTTCTTTCTTTCTTTCTTTCTTTCTTTCTTTACAGGCAAATTTGTCCGACATTTCATTTGAAAAGTATTATTTGTAGAAACTCCAAACTTGGCACAATTATACTTCTATGGACAAAGTCTGGCCTTTTTATAATGAGAGGTCATGCTATTTAAAATTATGCAAATGAGGGCTAATTAAAGTTTTAAATCTTCAATATGTTATATACCATACAGTGCATTCCACCTAACTTGAGCTCTGGGGGCGGTCTCATCAGTTGTGACCACAGTGTTGGTGGGCCAAACAGCCTATCACTGACCTCTTTGTCCTGCCACTCAACCTGGCTGCTATAATTAGTGGTTTGTGAACAGGTCCACATGTGTGCTGCTGTAGACATTTATATGGGTTTTATTTTCACTTTTGTAGCGTCAAATAATTGGATTTTTTACAAAATAATCTGGCTAAAGGGACACCATTTTATTGTGGAGGTGGCCCTGCTATGTGTCTGCCACCCCACCAAACGCACATGACCAGTGACAGTGAATGATTGGTATCAAATGGCCAGCTTATTCCAAAGTCCTGGCAAGTGTAACCACATCAAAATAAACCCTACCCTTTCCTCCTTAAGTTTATGGGTATTTTATTACCCCCAATAGATTTCACTCATAATCCACAGCCTTTATCAACATCGTAAGACCTGTGGGACATTTTTACGGGGGTGTCACATCTCAATTAAACTGCAAACAAGCCATAATCCTGGTATATATTTTTGTCCCCCACCACCAAAGGTGGCATAGGGGGACATAGAGTTAGTGAGGATAGGGGGCCTGCCATCCGTCCATCTGTCCGTCCGTCCGTCCGTGTGTTGAGATATAGAATAATGAAATTTATACCAGAGATGCATCATTCCATGGGCATGTGCACTGTGTATTGTTTTTGACCTTGACATGTTTTCAAGGTCACAGAACCCAAGAACATATCCATTTTCGTGTAGAGCCTAAGAACATATCCATTTACATGTGTCTGGCAGCATATCTCTAGAACCCTTAGAGATGGAATAATGAAATTTATACCAGAGATGCATCATACCAAGGACATGTGTGCCATGTATTGTTTTTTACGTTGACCTATTTTCAAGGTCACAGGGCCCAAGAGCATATCAATTTTTCATGCATCCAGACATGCTTTTTTATGGTATAGCTTACTTCTGTATTCTCATGCTTGGTGGCATAGGGGGACATAGAGTTAGTGAGGATAGGGGGCCTGCTGTCCGTCTGTCCGTCCGTGCGTCCGTCCGTACGTTGATATCATACATATAATTTTATGCCTAGGTGGTGCATCCTTTCAACAAGTGCAACCACTTTGCAACTGTTTGCCCCACTTGATGTTACATTGTATAGGCCCTGTGTGTGGCATTAAAAAATACTGTGGCAGGGGACGTAGATCCTTTGGATCACTGTGCACTTGTACAAGATGTGACATCAAAATGACCCTTTGAAAATGAGGCATCCCTTGACTCATTCAGGACAGGAGTCTTCATTTACTGTCAGTAAAATTTGTATCAAAGGGATATACTGAGTATTCTTATCTTTTAAATTAGGGGGTTCTGATTTAAAATTTCTGACAATCATAATAGAATATAATATCTGCTCATGATTTGTGATATTCTTACCTTTTTATTTGTTTCACACATTGTATTAGCAATGCAAATTTGAAAGAATTAGCAAAGAGCATATCCTTTGGGTTCATCACTGAATGAGTTAATTTTGTCATATACACATTGGCTGCATTGAATGAATAGCTATGTCTGTTTGGTAATTTAATTATAAGTTAATGCTTTCTTTCTGGACACCAGTCAGTTCAGTGGCTCATAAAGAAAACGTTTTGGACTACATTATTTATATACATTTACACAGTCCAGGAAATGCTCAAGATCCCTGCTCATGCATTCTATCATTAAAGTGTGTGTGTGTCAACACACACTTTTCTTTGTTTCTTTCTTTGTTTCTTTCTTTCTTTTTCTTTCTTTCTTTCTTTCTTTCTTTCTTTCTTTCTTTCTTTCTTTCTTTCTTTCTTTCTTTCTTTCTTTCTTTCTTTCTTTCTCTCTTTCTTTCATTCTCTCTCTTTCTTTCTTTCTTTCTTTCTTTCTTTCTTTCTGTCTGACTGACTGACTGACTGACTGACTGACTGACTGACTGACTGACTGACTGATTGACTGACTGAATTTGAAATTTTCAATCTTGAATATCTTCAACAGTATAATAGAGATGTCATTCCAACTTCTACTAGGGGGTTGTTGACCATTGGCACCTAATCACCTAATGAATTAAAAATAAAAGTTGTAGCAATTTAAATTATGTGAAAAAGCACCATTAGAAATTTTAAATCTTGAATAACTTCAAAGCTATGATAGATAGAGATGCCATTCCAACTTCTACTCCTGTTTTATGGAATAGTTGTACATTGCCACACCAATATGCTTTGAAGACACACACACTGATTTGCTATGCAGCAAATCATCTTTCCTAGTTTTTGTATCTGTTTTCTGTCACTTCTGACAAAAAGCAGAAAGACTGTGACAATCTTGTACTCAGCTGACCTTGCATGCAGAAACTGAATTTCCATTGCAATCTCCAATGAGTTACATTATGTAGTAATCAATAGGACTGCATGCATTAACCGACATGTACTCAAAATTGAAAAAGTTGTAAAAATCAGGGATCCAGATTACATGTGTTACTACTTGGTGAACAACTTTGTTTGACAAGCTACATTTCCATCTAGTTGCAGAACAATCTGAGTAAGTTTTTTTGACAAAAAGTAGAAAATAGCTAAAACACACAGAAATTCATGAAAAATAGAAATCAATTGCTGTGCCCCTGGTTCAACAAATTATGGTTCTGGGATCCCCGGAAATATCCCTATTTGGGCAAGTAGTTTTTTGAGAAGCAGATTTTTTAAAGGTTTGCTAAAAATTGACCCAAAAAAACCCATAAAAAATCTAAAAGTCACTGGAGCTTGACCATTTGAAAAAAATTTGGTAGAGACCTACCCGAGGTATATACCCACCAAGTTTGAAATGAATCTGGGTTAAGGTTTTGGAGAAAAGTGAAAAATGTGAATTTCCCTTACAATCCCCAATGACTTACATAGTAATCAATAGAAATTCATGCATTAACAGACAGATACAAAATTCAGGGATCCAGAGTATCACTACCTAGTGAACAGTTTTAATTAACTCTCCCACAAGGTACATTTCCACTGAGTTTCAGAATAGTCCCAGTGATGTTTTTGGAGAATTGCAAAATAGGAAAAACACACAAAGATTTGAAGTGAAAAAAAAAACAGTAAAAAACAAACAAACAAACAAACAAATAAACAAAACAAAAAACAATTTAAACAATAGAAACAAAGCATAGCACCAACTGTTGAAGGAGTTAAGGTGTTCGGGTCCCCAAAAGTGTCCCTATGTAGTTTTAAAGCAATTTGGTCAGGCAGTTTTGGAGAAGAAGATTTTTTGAGGTTTGCCTAGAAATAAACAAGAAAATTCATAAAAATTCCAAAAAAAACCCACGAGACCATGAGAATTTGAACAGACTTGGTAGAGATCATCCCAAGGTACATTCCCACCAAGTTCCAAATGAATGTGGGTGATGGTTTTTGAAACATGCGAATTGTTGATGGAGAGATGGAGAACCAGAAGACAAGCTGAGCTAAATGACGGGTCAGCTGAGTAAAAAGTTTCATAAAGAATTGATAGAAACTTTACAGGAGGCTGTCCAACAATGTTGGCTTGTGGCTCAGGGTGGGCTCATGTGCCTTTATCTTTCAGGCATCATCTCTCATGACCATTCAGCAGTCATTTTCCTTGACCTTTTTGTGGGATCATGTGTCAGTTGACTAGTCTTGACCTTTCAGAGGTCACATGCCTTGACCTTTGCCCTGACCATGCAAACAGATAAAACTAAAGCAATTGTATAATTGGGAAACATTTGCAAGTGATGTCAAAATGTTGAGGCCAGCTGTTGCTACTGCTGGAAAAAAAATACCAACTATATGGTGCCAATGATTTTTCGTTTAAAAAAAAGAGCAATTACGCTTCATCAACAGAAATTCTCAAATTCCGTTTCACTGCTATATATTTATATATAATTCATATAAGAAAAAAATATCAAATTCTGTTTCAAGGAAGAAAAAAATGCACAATTCTGCTTCGGTTTCTAAAAAAAATGAAACTCATTGGCCCCACCCAACATCTGATTCAATTGAATACTTCTAACCCACTACAGTGGTACCTGCTGTATGCAGCCACTGCCGTGAACAGTCGCATTGCTTTGTGGTCACTAGGCTCAGACATAGGAAAATTTACCTGTGGTGATGGCTAGCACAGATGAAACTTTTCTGAATTATGTAACGGGTGGTTTGGAAGGAAACTCACTTCGAAATGTTTTAAAAATTCTACATGATGATAACAACGATACAGACTCCAATGTAACAGACATGATAAAACATTTGCCTTATATTGAAAATGTTGATCAAATATCTTAGGAAAAGAAGCGTTTTAGTGTTCTGAGCACAAATATCAATTTCATTCAAGCCAAATTTAATGAACTTGTACTGCTGGTAGAGGAATTCAAAAATCAAGGCATCGTATTCAGCGCAATTTGTCACCAAGAATGCCAGATTAATTCACAGAATGATTTGTCACTTTATCAGTGTATCAGTCAAGGGTAAAACTGTAGCAATAAAGGTGGATTAATTATATATTTAAATGAGGAATAAATGATATCTATAACCTCTCTGAAATATGGGAAGGTCAGTTTATTGAAATATCACACAGAGACTTAAAGAAAAGTATTTTACTTGGGAATATATACAGACCTCCTAGAAATCTTAGTGAAAACCTGAATGTTTTTTTGGAGGAATTTAGACAGGTGCTTGGAATTTTTGATGATGTTAATAAAGAAATAATGTTATTAGGTGATTTTAATGTAAATTTACTAAAGATAAATGAAAAGCCAATATTTTTTAATGAGTTTTTTGAAGAAATGATTACGCATAGTTTTTTCCTAAAATAACTTTACCTACTAGGTTTTCAGAGAAAAATGGTACTCTCATTGACAATATATTTTGCAAAATAAGTGAAGCATCAATTAATACAACATCAGGTATTTTCATACGAAAATAATCTGATCATCAGCCATGCTTTACTTGTTTGGAAACAGATCTGCATAAAGATAAAAATCCTAAATTTGTGAAATGTTATCCAAAAACTATTGAATCAGTTGATAATATAAAACTGCATTTGGAAAATGCCAATATTATGGGTAAACTAAATCTTTAATATAAACAGTAATCCAAATGATAATTATAACTTGTTGAGTGAAGAAATTAAAGATGCACTTGAAAAATATATGCCATTGAAGCTTGTAAAGTTTGATAAATATAAACACAAAAACAATGCATGGATCACACAAGGTATACTTAATTCAATAAAATTTAGAGACAACCTCTATAAGTGTTTGAGAAAAACTAATCCTAATAGTGTTGAATATGATAATCTAAAAGTAAATCTATCTACCTATAATAAGATCCTTAAGAAAAATATAAGACTGGCAAAGAAAAGATATTATGACTTTATTTTTAACAAACATAAAAATGATATGAAAAAAACATGGTCAACTATCAATAATATACTTAATGAAAATAAATCAAAGAAATCTTTCCCTGAAATATTCAATTTAAATGGAAAACCTATTAATGATGAAAATATAATTCAAATAAATTTAATGAATTTTTCATAAATATTGGACCTGGTTTAGCCAAAAATATCAACAAACTTGAGGACATTAGTTTTGATAAATACTTGAACAATATTGAAAGTGATAATTTTGAATTCAAGGAAGTTACAAGTGAAGATGTAAACAAAGTAATAAATAGTTTGAAAGTCAAAACTAGTTTTGGATATGATCAAATGTCTATGAAACTTTTTAAACAAATTAGCTCTGTCTTGATTCAACCAATTACTAAAATTATAAATCAAAGTTTAAAAAAGGGTATTTTTCCAGACAAACTTAAAATAGCTAGAGTATTTCCCTTATACAAAAATGATGATGATGGATTATATACAAACTATCGTCCTATTTCTTTACTTCCTGTTATATTAAAAATCTTTGAAAAAATAATATTTAATCAAATTATTGAATACTTTGATCAATTTGACTTATTTCATAAAGGGCAACATGGGTTTAGAAAAGGACACTCCACGGAACGTGCTGCTATAGAACTTGTAAATGACTTGATAAGCAAACTTGATAATGTTGAAGTACCTCTATGTATTTTTCTTGATCTTTCAAAGGCGTTTGATATGCTAAATCATAAAATCTTGTTACAAAAATTAAATCATTATGGAATCCGAGGTCCAGCCTTAAAATGGTTTGAGAGTTATTTAAATAATAGGAAACAGTATGTGGATCTTGATGGTGTTAACTCAGAACTTTTAGAAATCAAAACTGGAGTACCTCAGGGCTCTATTTTGGGGCCGCTGCTGTTTATTATGTATATAAATGATATATAAAATGCCAGTGATTTATTTAATTTTATACTGTATGCAGATGATACTACCTTATCAACTACTCTAAATGTTAACTCATCTATAGATGGTGTTACTGAAACTATTTTAACAGAGAACTTACAAAAATTTGTGTTTGGCTTCAAGTTAATGAATTATCATTAAATGTTGATAAATCAAAATTTATGATCTTTCATCATTCAAATAAAAAAGTTAATAAACCATACTTAAAAATTGAATAATATCCCAATAACCCAAGTGTCATTTTTTCACTTTCTATGGCTTACAATTGATGATAAATTGTCATGGAAGGAGCATGTTACCAAAATTTCTAGTAAAATATCAGGAGTTATCGCAATTCTAAATAAACTTAAACATCAACTTCCGCTGAAAGTTAAAATAACCATGTATAACTCACTAATACTTCCACATATAAATTTTGGAATACTTCTATGGGGATTTAAACTTTCAAAAATTGAAAAACTTCAGAAAAAAAAGTACGCTGTATAAATTGTAGTAAATACAATGCCCATTCAGAACCAATTTTGAAAGCTCTCAAACTTTTAAAAATTCAAGACATTTTTACATCAGCTAAATTAAAATTCTATTGTAAATTTATCCATAATAATCTCCCCATAAGATTACTCTCTTTTCAGTTCATCCCAATAAATGAAGTAAACAACTATAACATCAGACATTGTGATAACCTTTTTATTAATAGAGTCAATAAAATATTTGCAAAACAGAGTTTAAACTATGATATTCCAGTCACAGTGAATCAAACAGATAAGAATGTTATAAGGAAAATACATACTCATAGTTTACAAGGGTTTTCCTTGTATATTGAAAATAATTTTTTGAATAATTATGAACAGAGTTGTAATATATATAACTGCTATGTTTGTCAAAATAATTGACAATTGTATTTTCCCACCCATGTTGTGTGTGTAAACTGTATTATATTTTGAAGTTTATTTCGACATTTAATGTTTAAGTAACTGCCATCTATATTGTTTCAAATGTTTAAGACTTAAAGGTGACTCCTATGAGAGCGACATGTATTGGTCTTTATAGGAGTCCCCATAGCCACATCAATTTTTTATCATTATGTACATATATCTCAATATTGAAATCGTCATTGTATTGATTGGCTAAAATAAATGAGTTTTGAGTACTAGGTTCTAGTCTCTTCTCTCTCTCTCTCTCTCTCTCTCTCTCTCTCTCCCCCCTCCCCCCTCCCCCCCCCCCCTTTGTGTTTTCGGTGTCAGTTATAAACAACAAGACAGGTGTCTGAGTTCCAAGCCTCAAAATGTCAGGTGGAGTAATGTGTTTTGACACAGATTCCCAGACCTGAGGGAAAAAAATAATCTGCACAAATTTGTTGACACCTCAAAACTCGGTCATAAATAGGGAACCAAATTAGGTGTACACATACTTTGCAAATGGGAAAATACCCACGCAAAAAAAAATGTGATAAAGTAACAGTGTGCAACTCAATGGCCTTCTGTCATTTTGTCCACACTTGAGAGTGCAAGCTGTCGTCACCATACCTGGCAGCCATGATAATTGTTTCCTGTTGTGGTCCTTGGGGGGAAAATAGGTTACTGTCAATGATTTCTCAAAAAAAAATGTACTGTAGTGGCAGGAAAACAATTCATAAGCCCTGGGATTGCGGGTGACTTTCACTTTTACAGCTACAAGGGATGAGACAAGCTTAGGATTTATATTGGTTTTCTTGAGAATTTGAGTATCAGCTAATGTATATCATCAATCAGCTACCTCACATGCCTCGTTAATTTTTAGCTCAGCTGACTTGTCAGTCAGCTGAGCTTATCTTATGGTTCTCCGTCCGTCGTCCGTCAACAATTCACATTTTCGACTTCTTCTCCGAAACCGTCAGCCAGATCCACTTCAAACTTGGTGGGGATGTGCCTTGGGTAGGTGTCTACCAAGTTTGTTCAAATGGTCACGGTCCAGTGATTTTTGGATTTTTAATGAATTTTTTTGTTCTTTTTTGGGCAAATCTTAAAAAAATCTTCTCTGAAACCGCACACCCAATTACTTTGATATCACACAGAAACACTCCCTAGGACACCTTGTTCTTAATTTGGTCACCAGGTGGTCCTGCAATTTTTTAGCTCTGCTGATTTGTCAGTCAGCAGAGCTTGTAGAATCCGTTTGCGTCCGTCTGTCCGTCCGTCCGTCCGTCTGTCTGTCAGTAGACTTTTTATATTTTCGACTTCTTCTCAAAAACAGCTACATAGAATGTTTTGATTTTGCACATGGATGATCCCCAGGTAGACCTCTACCAAGTTTGCAAAAGAGATGATGATGCAATAATTATTCTATTTTTTATGAATTTTTAAATATATTTTTTGAAAAAAATTAAAATTTCTTCATCTGAAAAACTACGAAGCCAATTGCTTTGATATTACACATAGGGTCATCTGGGGTCAACTAGTTCTTATTTTGGCCACAAGGTGGCGATGTGATTTTTTCCTATTTTTTTATGAATTATTGCCTGTTAAGGCTATTTTCGACTTCTTCTCCAGAACGGCTAAACAGAATTGCGTAAAATTTTCTCAGAATATAGTTGGACATTAGACAATGAAAGTTTGTGAAAATAATATAGATATGTTAATTTTAGGCAAAGTTATGGGATATCAAACTTGACAACTGTAAGGAAGTGCTGCAGCTGTATATATATATATATATATATATATATATATATATGTATATATATATATATATGTATATATATATATATGTATATATATATATATGTGTATATATATATATATATGTGTATATATATATATATGTATATATATATATATATGTATATATATATATATATGTATATATATATATATATATATGTGGCAATACAGTGCATATATTACACTTTTGTATTTACCCTTTTGACTTCTTCTCAAAAACCCCTATATGGAATATTTTAATTTTGCACATGGATGTTGCCTAGGTAAACCTCTACCAAGTTTGCGAAGGAGATGATGATGCAATAATTTTTCTATTTTTAATGAATTTTTTAATTTTTTTTTTGAAAAAAAAAAAAATTTCTTCATCTGAAGAACTACATGGCAAATTGCTTTGATATTGCACATAGGGTCACCTGGGGTCAACTAGTTCTCATTTTGGCCACCAGGTGGCGCTGCGATTCCCCCCCCCCCTTTTTTTTTATGAATTTTTGTGTATTAAGTCTATTTTCGACTTCTTCTCCAGAACAGCATGATAGAATTGCTTAAAATTTTATCAAAATATAGTTGGACATTAGAAAATGAAAGTTTGCGAAAATAATGTGGATATGTTAATTTTTGACAAAGTTGTGTGATATCAGACTTTGTGACTGTAAGTGAGTGCTGCCACTGTACACCGGCAGCCGTTGAAACAGCAAGGTATGTCAATTGATAATACATGTACTACCATCAGCAGAGCTTATAGAATCCGTTTGCGTCCGTTTGTCCGTCCGGCTGTCCTTCCTTCCACAAAATTTATTTTAAGGACAAACTTTGCTACCACTCTACATACATGTATATAGTTGTACAAATCTAGACTGCAGTCCATGTGTTCCAATACTGTAAAAGCAGATTCCAGTCAGCAGAGCACAGGATCATCATGATCCTCTTGTTTCTAATTTTTCATCAATTTTTGTGTGTTATAGCTATTTTTGACTTCTTCTCCAGAACCGTCACTCAGATTAAGCTGAAACATGGTGGATATGTTCCTTGTAGAAGGGCAAACAAAGTTGTTCACAATGTGGGAATGCTGCAGATTCCTGATTTTTAACTATTTTTTCAATTTGGGTACTTATCGGTCAATGCATCTTTCCTATTGATTACTATGGAAGTCAATGAGCATTCTAATGCTAATTCAGATTTTCGACTTCTTCTCCAAAACCGTCATCCAGATTAACTTCAAACTTGGTGGGGTGTACCTTGGATGGGTGTCTACCAGGTTTGTTCAAATGTTAATGGCCCAGTGATTTTTTGATTTTTACCTCAGCTGACTTGTCAGTCAGCTGAGGTTTTTTGAGGGTCCGTCGTCCGTCGTCCGTCCGTCGTTCGTCCGTCCGTCCGTCGTCCACAATTCACATTTTCGACTTCTTCTCAAAAACTGTCAGCCAGATTCACTTCAAACTTGGTGGAAATGTGCCTTGGGTGAGTCTCTACCAAGTTTGTTCAAATGGTCACGATCCACTGATTTTTGGATTTTTAATGAATTTTTTTGTTCTTTTTTGGGTAAATCTTAAAAAATCTTCTTCTCCGAAACCGCACACCCAATTGCTTTGATATCACACAGAAACACTCCCTGGGACTCCTAGTTCTTAATTTGTTCACCAGGTGGCGCTGCAATTTTTTCCTAATTTTTTATGAATTTTTGTGTGTTATAGCTATTTTCGACTTCTTCTCCAGAACCGTCACTCAGATTAAGCTGAAACATGGTGGATATGTTCCTTGTAGAAGGGTCAAACAAAGTTGTTCACTATGTGAGAATGCTGGAGATTCCTGATTTTTAACGATTTTTTCCATTCGGGTACTTATCGGTCAATGCAGCTTTCCTATTGATTACTATGGAAGTCAATGGGCATTCTAATGCTAATTCACATTTTTGACTTCTTCTCCAAAACCGTCATGCAGATTAACTTCAAACTTGGTGGCAATGTACCTTGGGTGAGTTTCTACCAATTTTGTTCAAATGTTCATGCTCCAGTGATTTTTGGATTTTTAATGAATTTTTTTGTTCTTTTTTTTGGACAAATCCTAAAAAATCTTCTGCTCCGAAACTGCGTACCCAATTGCTTTGATATCATACATAGACACTCCCGGGGACACCTAGTTCCCAATTTGTTCACCAGGTGGCGCTGCAATTTTTTTAAAGGAATTTTTTGTATGGTTTTGTTATTTTTCACTTGTCAGAACGGTCCCTCAGATTAAGCTGAAATGTGATGGATATGTTGTTGTGGAAGGGTCAAACAGTTGTTTACTAGGTGGCACTGCTTTGGATTCCTGATTTTTAAGGATTTTCAATTGGGGTACTTATTGTTCGATGCCGCTTTCCTATTGATTACTATGTAAGTCAATGGGCATTCTAATGCTAATTCACAGGACAACTGACACGAAATTTACTGTTTACTTGATAACTTGAGATCTGTTTTGAGTTAGCTACACATGTTAATTATTCTGTATGAAGGTCATGCTGAGACAGTACATGAATGACCTTGACCTGGTTTGTGGGGTCACAGTGCAACATACATGAATTTTACTCTTCATTATAACTTGAGAACTACTTGAACTTTGATGTTGCACATGCAAGTGTTCTTCTATAAAGGTCAGACTTACTGAGAACATGGTGTCCTTGATCCTTTCCCAAGTTCATAGAGCTGCAAGTGTGATGAATGTCAAGATCAGCTGAGGCACGGGCTGTTCACACAGCCCTCTTGTTAATGAATTTTTTTGTTCTTTTTTTTGACAAATCTTAAAAAATCTTCTTCTCCTAAAGTGCTGACTGAATTGCTCTGATGTCACACGGGAAGACACCTAGGGACTCCTTGTTGTTAATTTGTTCACCAGGTGGTGCTGCAATTTTTTTTCTAATTTTTAAATGAATTTTTGTGTGTTATAACTATGTTCGACTTCTTCTCCAGAACCGTCACTCAGATTAAACTGAAACATGGTGGACATGTTCCTTGTGGAATGGTCAAACAAAGCTGTTCACTATGTGGAAATGCTGAGGATTCCTGATCTTTACCTCAGCTGACTTGTCAGTCAGCTGAGGTTTTTTGAGGGTCCGTCGTCCGTCCATCGTCTGTCCGTCGTCCACAATTCACATTTTCAACTTCTTCTCAAAAACCGTCAGCCAGATTCACTTCCAACTTGGTGGAGATGTGCCTTGGGTGGGTCTCTACCAAGTTTGTACAAATGGTCATAGTCCAGTGATTTTTGGATTTTTAATGAATTTGTTTGTTATTTTTTGGGTAAATCTTAAAAAATCTTCTTCTCCAAAACCGCTCACCCAATTGCTTTGATATCACACAGGAACACTCTCTGGGTCTCCTAGTTCTTAATTTGTTCACCAGGTGGCGCTGCAATTTTTTCCTAAATTTTTAAATGAAATTTTGTGTGTTATAGCTATTTTCGACTTCTTCTACAGAACCGTCACTCAGATTAAGCTGAAACATGGTGGATATGTTCCTTGTAGAAGGGTCAAACAAAGTTATTCACTATGTGGGGATGCTGCGGATTCCTGATTTTTAACGAAATTTTCAATTCGGGTACTTGTCGGTCAATGCAGCTTTCCTATTGATTACTGTGGAAGTCAATGGGCATTCTAATGCTAATTCATATTCTCGACTTCTTCTCCAAAACCGTCATCCAGATTAACTTCAAACTTGGTGGCAATGTACCTTGGGTGGGTTTCTACCAGTTTTGCTCAAATGGTCTTGCTCCAGTGATTTTTTGATTTTTAATGAATTTTTTTGTTGTTTTTTTTTTGACAAATCTTAAAAAATCTTCTTCTCCGAAACTGCTTACCTAATTGCTTTGATATCACACAGGAATACACCTAGGGACTCCTTGTTGTTAATTGTTCACCAGGTGGCGCTGCAGTTTTTTCTAATTTTTTAATGAATTTTTGTGTGTTATAACTATTTTCGACTTCTTCTCCAGAACCGTCACTCAGATTAAGATGACACGTGGTGAATATGTTCCTTATTGAAGGGCAAAACAAAGTTGTTCACTATGTGGGAGTGCTGCTGATTTCTGATTTTTAATGATTTTTTCAATTCGGCTCCATTGCGGTAAATGCACTTTTCCTATTGATTACCATGTTAGTCAATGGGCATTCTAAAGCTAATTTACCTTTTCGACATCTTCTCCAAAACTGTCATCCAGATTTACTTCAAACTTGGTGGCAGTTTACCTTGGGTAGGTGTCTACCAGGTTTGTTCCAATGGTCATGTTCCAATGAATTTTGGATTTTTTTATGATTTTTTTTCAAAAATCTCTACAAAAGTTTTAATAGGAAAGTTTTACATGGGAATTTCTTGTAGTGGTAATAACTTTAATAATATTGACCAGATTTACTTCAAACTTGGTGGGGATATGCCTAAGGTGGATCTGTATCAAGTGAGTCTAAATGGTCACGCTCTATTGATTTTTTTATGTTTTAAGAATTTTTATGTTCTTTTTTTGGGGCAAACCTTCAAAATTCTTCTCCTCTGAAAACGCTCACCCAATTGCTTTGACGTCATACATAGACATTCCCAGGGATACCTAGTTCCCAATTTGTACACCAGGTGGCGCTGCAATTTTTTGATGAATTTTTTTATATGGTTTGCTATTTTTCACTTGTTCTCAGAGCCGTCCCTCAGATTAAGCTGAAATGTGATGGATATGTTGTGGTGGAAGGGTCATACAGTTGTTTACTAGGTGGCACTGCTTTGGATTTCTAGTTTTCAAGGATTTTCAATTCGGGTACTTATCGTTCAATGCAGCTTTCCTAATGATTACTATGCAAGTCAGTGGGCATCCTAATGCTACTTCACAGGACAACTGACACGAAATTTACTGTTTACTTGATAACTTAAGATCTGTTCTGAGTTAGCTGCACATGTTAATTATTCTGCATGAAGGTCATACTGAGACAGTACATGAATGACCTTGACCTCGTTTGTGGGATCACAGTGCAACATACATGAATTTTACTCTTCATTATAACTTGAGAACTATTTGAACTTTGATGTTGCACATGTAAGTGTTCTTCTATAAAGTTCAGACTTACTCAGAACATGGGTGTCCTTGATGCTTTCCCAAGTTCATAGATCTGCAAGTGTGATGAATGTCAAGATCAGCTGAGGCACGGGCTGTTCACACAGCCCTCTTGTTAAGCATTTTTTTCAATTTGGGTATTTATCGGTCAATGCATCTTTCCTATTGATTACTATGGAAGTCAATGAGCATTCTAATGCTTATTCACATTTTGGACTTCTACAAAACCATCATCCAGATTAACTTCAAACTTGGTGGGGATGCTCCTTGGGTGGGCGCTACCAGGTTTGTCCAAATGGTCATGTTCCAATAAATTTTGGATTTTTTTATCATTTTTTTTTTTTCAAAAATCTTTACAAAAGTTTTAATAGGAAAGTTTAACATGGGAATTTCTTGTAATGGTTATAACTTAAATAATTTTGGCCAGATTTACTTCAAACTTGGTGGGGATGTGCCTTGGGTGGATCTCTACCAAGTTTATTCAAATGGTAACGCTCTTTTGATTTTTGGAATTTTTATGAATTTTTTTGTTCTTTTTTTAGGCAAACCTTAAAAACTCTTCACCTCTGAAACTGCTCACCCAATTGTTTTGATATTGTACATAGACACTCCAAGGGATGCGTTGTTCCCAATTTGTTCACCAGGTGGCGCTGCAATTTTTTCTTTTTTTTTATGAATTTTTTATATGGTGTTGCCATTTTTCACTTGTTCTCAGAACTGTCACTCAGATTAAGCTGAAATGTGATGGATGTGTTCTTGGGGAAGGGTCAAACAAAGTTGTTTACTAGGTGGCACGGCTTTACATTCCTTATTTTTAAGTATTTTCAACTCGGGTACTTATTGTTCAATGCAGCTTTCCTATTGATTACTATGTAAGTCAATGGGCATTCTAATGCTAATTCACAGGACAACTGACACGAAATTTACTGTTTACTTGATAACTTGAGATCTGTTTTGAGTTAGTACCGTGATGCTGCACATGTTAATGTTTTTGTATGAAGGTCATGCTCAGACAGTACATGAATGACTTTGAACTCATTTCTGGGGCCACAGTGCAACATACATGAATTTTACTTTTCATTATAACTTGAGAACTATTTAAACCTGGATGTTGCACATGTTAGTGTTCTTTTATAATGGTCAGACTTCCTCAGAACATGGGTGACCTTGATCCTTTCCCAAGTTCATAGAGCTGCAAGTGTGATGAATGTCAAGATCAGCTGAGCATGGGCTGTTCACACAGCCCTCTTGTTTTAATGGAACTTTTGTGGTTTTAGAAAATTCCATATGTGACTTGTCATGCCCATCCACTTTTTTCAGTGGTACAATTTCTGGGAAGTTAATGCTCTTTTTGTCATTTCCAGTGAGTTAATTAAAAATTTCTCAAATAGGTGTGGAAAAATGGATCAGTTTTTTGCACTACTGATATGGTCAGGCTTTCAGCAGGTTGAAATTGAAAATGAAACTTCATTTTCACATGAACATATACAAAGTCAATGGACAGAAAGGTAGTGGGAGCTTCCAGGAGAGTGCAACTGGTTGAGCTGGGTTATTGACTAATGGTCAATTTGCCTACACAAATGTGTTACAAAAATGAAGAATGAATGAATATAGGACGAAATGAATTTTTTACCTTTGGCACAAAAAGTGCCGGAAGGTATTGTCCCCTGCATCATCCACCAGTCTGCCTGTCCATCTTGTCAACATTACCACGAAAATGCAAAAAATATTGACTGCAGCTGTACCAAATTTCTATCAGAGATCACCTTATGGTGGACTAGGTTCCTATTGAAAACCAGCTTCTTATTGTAAAATTTTTTATGAATCTTTTAAAGTATTTATTTTAAGGCTGTCTAAGTGGCGCACGAGGGGATGACTTTACCACAATATCTCAAAAAATATTCATTGTAGCTTTGCTAAATTTTTGCTCACCTAGGAGAACCTGATGATGGATTAGATTCCTATTGAAAACCAGCTTCCTCAGATTATTTTTAAAAGATGTGTTCCTTTCAAGGCTGTCTGAGTGGCGTCAACCCCGACGACGTTACCGTGATATGACAAAAAATGTTTACCGCAGCTTTACCAATTTTTTTTGGTCAGATATTATACATCTTATGATGGACCAGGTTCCTATTTAAAACCAGCTTCCTCTTTGTATCTGTAAACTTTTTATGAAACTTTAAAGTATTTATTTAAAGGCCATCTGAGTGACGCACAAGGAAACAACGTTACCAAAATATCTCAAGAAGGATCCATTGCAGCTTTGACAAAGTTTAATTAGAGATGCACATTATAATGGAGTGAGTTCCTATTGAAAACCAGCTGCCTCTTATTAGTTTTAAGTTTGTTATGATACTTGAGAAGTATGTATTCATAGGCAGTCTGAGTGGTGCACAAGTGGAGAATGTTTCTATATCTCAAAAGGGATTCAGCACAGCTTCACCAAATTTTTTGGTGCAGCTACACCATGTTATGGCATCTGCAAAATCTATTAAAAAAGAAAAAAAAATGCAGAATTGAGGAAAAAAGGTTATCGGCACAGAGGGTAATCTGTTATCTGAACCCTATTTTTAAATATTGAAAATAAAACTTACGTATTACAGGAGATCTGTGATCAAATACTGTAGGCCTAAGTGCATAAAGTATTACACCGTTTTAAGAAATACCCAATGATTTTTGTACCAGATACATGATGTGACATTAGGTATGTGCAGGGCTCTGTATAAGTGATACAGTATAAACAATATAGATATGACATAGAATTATGCTGCTTGGTTTTATTTTGCTATACTGTGAAGGGCATTTGACAGGTTTTGATTTTTACCGCTTAGCCTATAAGGTCGAAAGGGTATTGTCACCTATGCATCCGTCCGTGGAAGGTGAGGTGGAAGTTCAGAAGCTAGCATCTTTGTATAACCTCGAATCGGTTTTTACCCCTTGGCCCATAAGGGTGGAGGGGTATTGTTGTCACCTATGCGTCAGTCCGTCTGTCCGTCTGTCCGTCCATGCCTTGTTAACGCCATGTTTTTAAAAATGCTCACTTTACAGAATCAAATTTTTATCACAGGAGGTTATTTAGGTGCTTCAGGTGCCTATTGAAAATTAGGTCACTAGGTCTCATTTTTAAGTCACAGTACTACATTGCAAAAAAAAAAAAAAAAAAAACAGCGTTAACACAATATCTAAAAAAATATTGAATGTCATCACCTGTGCGTCTGTCCGTCTGTCTGTCCCTCCGTCCTGGCCGAGGGGCTTTGCGGTCACTGATGGGCTTCTAGTTTATACTGTGAAGGACTTTTGCAGGTTTTGGTTTCTTATACTGTGATGGACTTTTGACAGGTTTTGGTTTCTTATACTGTGAAGGACTTTTGCAGGTTTTGGTTTCTTATGCTGTGAAGGACTTTTGACAGGTTTTTGGTTTCTTATGCTGTGAAGGACTTTCGACAGGTTTTGATTTCTTATACTGTGAAGGACTTTTGCAGGTTTTGGTTTCTTATACTGTGAAAGACTTTTGACAGGTTTTGGTTGCATATACTGTGAAGGACTTTTGACAGGTTTTGGTTTCTTATGCTGTGAAGGACTTTTGACAGGTTTTTGGTTTCTTATACTGTGAAGGACTTTTGACAGGTTTTGGTTTCTTATGCTGTGAAGGACTTTTGACAGGTTTTTGGTTTCTTATACTGTGAAGGACTTTTGACATGTTTTGGTTTCTTATACTGTGAAGGACTTTTGACAGGTTTTGGTTGCATATACTGTGAAGGACTTTTGACAGGTTTTACCTCATAGCGATGTGAAGAACTTGCAGATTTTGCTTTGTTACACTGAAGATGACTTGGCAGCTTGGTCTGTTATGCTGTGAAGGACTTTTGACAAGTTTGCTTTGTTATACAATGTACTGTGCAGGACTTCTAGCATCTATAAACTCTGCATATTTTGTATGAGTCTTGCATTTAAAATTTGTGGACTGATTTTCTTCAGGTATTAAATATCACCTCATAGAGAAGCACTTCCTTTAGATGATGTGTCATTTCCATCATGCGGTTGTATGGTCTGATGGATCCTAAGTGATACAAGACATTCAATTTCAAGGATCAAGGATATATTATGAGGCGCAACATTTTACAAACTGAGTTCAATACAAACATTCGCTCTTTGTGACTGCAGTCTCTTACAGTTTCACAGTAAACAGTACTCCCACCGCCACCCCCACTCCCACCCCCCACCCCCACAAAAAGGTTTGGGAGGGTATAATGCTTTTGGATTGTGTGCTAGTCTGGCTGCCAAAGGCAGAATCCGTACATCAAACACCAATTCACCTCAACAGTAGCCTGATGCCATTTCTAGCTGATCTGATGCCATTTTGATAACCCTAACCTGGTTTTGAAGGTCACAGGACCCCTGTGTGCACATAGCAGGGGGTAGCCAGTCTGTACAGGACGGTTGTTCCAGTTAAAGATGACACATTAAGAGTTTGTTGACTGGGTGATGATCAGTGTTACAGAAACATATAGAATTCCCCATGGCTGTGTCATGGGGGCTGGATTTAGACAGCATGAGTTTTAAAACCATTCACTGCAAGCCTTCGGCAAGCAGTGAATGGTTTGAAACCAGTGCTGTCTAAGTCCTTTCCCCATGACACGGCCATGTAGATTTTTTTTCTGCCGCAGAGTGTTAAATCCTATGTTTTTGTCAAAACCTACTTGGTTTAACATGTTTGCAGTAGCCATTTCAACTTCATTTTGTTCACTTTCAACATTGCTTTGTTAAAGTATGTCGCTCAAGAAAGAATTTTCAGTTACTCTTTTCTATCACTGCATTGCAAAGCATGCCAAGGAAAGCTGCTGTTGACTCAGTCCAAAGCTTGGCACTGAAAGAGTTCACTTTTTCATAACCAATCACATCTAAAGCTGATCTACCTTTGTCAAATTAGTCTAAATTATCTTTAGGATCCCAGATTCGTATTCCTTGTAAAAAGACCTATCATTCAAGTAGCAGTATGCCTATAGTTCCGCAGAGGATGTCCCAGGTCAACAGCTTTTGTTGGCGCAGATTGGGCGCCGAGAAAAGCTGATGACTCAGTCCAAAATTCAGCACTGAAAGAGTTAAGTCCATTGTCCACACTGCATTCCTTGATGCAGATTCCTTGAAAAGCATAGGTCTGGTACATCTATAGGCTGGAATAGCTCTCATTGAATAACTGAAGTCAGACTGGTTGATTGTGGGCACCGTGGTGTTTGGAACCTCAAGGATTGCATTGGATTACTTTGTATTCATTGTCAAGCCTTGCCTGCATGGCCAGCCTCAGTTACTAGTGTTAGTACTAGTATTAGCAGGAGCCAAAGGTGCTTTCACTCTGTAAGTGCCAAATTTTGGACTGATTCAACAGCTTTTCTCGGCACGCATTGGGCGCAGTGTGTCCAATGTGCTTCGAGAACAACTGTTGACTTGGGATATTTTCTCTGGAACTATGGGCATGCTGGTGCTTGAATGAAAAGTCTTTTTACAAGGAATACATATCTGGGATCCTAATGATAATTCAGACTAGTTTAACTTTAGTAGATCGACTTAAGAAGTGATTGGCACTGAAAGAGCTAATTTTCTCATTGTTGTGAACTCGGACCCTGTGCCCAAGTACACAAGAGTAGCATTGAATCTGTCCATGCAGGCAATTCCGATCCCTGTCCGGGCAGAAGATTACAGTTTAAAAAATCCTTCTGTTTTACATATTGGCATTTTTTTTTTTTTGCGCTCTGAAAAATTAGCACATTAAGATTTTAAAATTGGTGACCAGCACTTAATACATCAAAATGTCACAGAAACATGGAGAAATTTATCTTATACATGTATATAAGCCAGCGTAACAGTTTTTAATCATTGAAATGGGAAACAACACCTGGATACTAGCTTTATACAGGTGATTGTGCTGTGTCCAGGGTCGTCATTGTACGTATTTCCCCAGGTTGTCACCTGGCCTTAAGACAGCATGCCTACATGACCACCAATGAAGGAACTCTCTTCTGCATGAAATCCAACTCAGCTAATTTTATTTAAAAAGAAGCTGCAGCATTCAGAACAGTTTTTCCATTTAACGTCCAAGATTTATGTTATTGTGGTTGTTTATTACATTTTTCCACATATATCCTCTCACCTCTTTTTGTGCTGACACGTCTAAGCTATACAGGTTTATCCTACAAACTCAATGACATGCAACACTTCCATATTAGGATACCAGAAATCCATTAGCCAAGTTATAAGTTCTCCTGGTCCTTTCCTGCCTAACACTTTAACAGAAAAAATTTGACATCTTTAAACATTTACCACAGTCAACAGGTAACTTGAAGAGAGGTTTTCATATTTAGCTGAAGAGATAAAATCACTGCATGGTCTTCAGTAAGTGACAGCCAAAACATGTTTTGGAGCCTGAAAAACATGAATGAGCTGAGAGTAAGGTGCATGACAGTAAGTGCCCTGGGCTAATGTGTGACTGGTTTCGATGATTATGGGCATAAGTGACGTTAGTTAGTGTAAATTTTGCAAAGCTGAGTTGAATTAGAAGGGAAAGGTTTTATTGTGCCGATGCTCCGCGATTATGGGACCAAAAATTGGTGGGGTTACAATTTCTTTGTACATGTAGGTGTAATTAGTTGCAATATAAATAGCAAGGAAGCTCACTTTCCCTTAATGTTGAGATATTGATATACCTGGACTTTGATCTCTGATAGCAGCTCATTGTCTGAGCTTCCAATGTTTCAATTGAAGTTTGCCTGATAACTGTACAGTGTCTCACTCAGACAGATGGATTTCTCTCACTGGGACAGATTGACTTGTGCTGTGGGCATTTAGTCAGTGTATGTTACAGGAACAGGATTCAGAAAATTCACCAGACCAGAAAACTGATCAAGATAATTGATTGTTAAATAACTGTTTAAAACTACCCTCTAGTTTTGTGTGAAACTAAGTCACACCAAACCTTTGGATCCATTTATTTTGGCACTGTTGTGCAGGTTGTACTCTGTGTCACAAATAGTGTTTAACTCGTTCCACCCTAATGACCCTTTTACCCGCTAATATCTAGATGTCGTCTGCTGATTGTACTTTACTAATTTGGGGATTATTTTTCTAAATTTTAGATGAAACTTGCATGGAAGATCATTCCAAATGACATGCTCATGATCAACAGCTTTGCTTGGGGCGCTCTGGAGGCAGAGTGCACCAAGGAAAGCTGTTGACTCGGTCGTCTATCAGGGTTGAATGAGTTTAGACCATATCTGTATTTGTACAACAGGAAACAGGAATAGTTTTGAACAGTTTGTAGTAATATCACAATGGAGGGACCATATTGACAATCTGCATTCATCTTGACTGCAATTTACCCATAATTCATTTGCATCACTGAAAAGAAAATTCACTTTTTATCCCCCGCCCACGAAGTGGGGGAGGGGATATGGTAATGGGCACCGTCTGTCCGTCCTTCCGTCCGTCCGAAGCAAATTTTGTCCGGCCCATATCTTCTACATTATTAATGCTACCTCTTAAAATTTTTTATGGTGGGTAGACCTTAGGTAGTAAGTGTGCATAGGCATTGTTTTGTTTTGTGTGGCTAATTACTTGCATTAATTAATTAATTAATTAATTAACAAAGTTCGTTTAGCAAGACAAATTTTGTCCGGGCCATATCTTCTAAACGGTTAATGCTAGCTCTTTGAATTTTTTATGGTGGGTAGACCTAGGTAGTACTTGTCCAAAGGCATTGTTTTCTGTGGCTAATTACTTCCATTAATTAATTAATGAACAAAGTTCATTAAGCAAGCTCAAGCTACAATACAAATTTTGTCTGGGCCATATCTTCTAAATTATTGATGCCAGCCCTTTGATTTTTATGGTGGGTAGACCTTAGGTAGTAGGTGTGCATAGGCATTGTTTTGTGTGGCTAATTAAGTAATTAATTAAGTTTGTTAATCAAGACAAATT
This sequence comes from Hermodice carunculata, assembly GCA_964020975.1. NCBI lineage: Eukaryota > Metazoa > Annelida > Polychaeta > Eunicida > Amphinomidae > Hermodice > Hermodice carunculata. The sequence continues at coordinate 21,665,129 of OZ026619.1, forward strand.
TTGTCTGGGCCATATCTTCTAAACTATTAATGCTAGCCCTTTGAATTTTTTTATGGTGGGTAGACCTTTGGTAGTAGGTGTGCATAGGCATTGTTTTCTGTGGCTAAATACTTTCATTGATTAATTAATTAACAAAGTTCATTACTAAGCAAGCTCAAGATACAATACAAATTTTGTCCAGGCCATATCTTCTAAATTATTGATGCCAGCCCTTTGATTTTTTATGGTGGGTAGACCTTAGATTGTAGGTGTGCACAGGCATTGTTTTGTGTGGCTAATAACTTCCATTAATTAATTAATTAATTAACAAAGTTCGTTAAGGAAGACAAATTTTGTCTGGGCCATATCTTCTAAATATTAATCCTATCCCTTTGAATTTTTTGTGGTTGCTAAACCTTAGGTAGTAGGTGTGCATAGGCATTGTTTTCCGTGGCTAATTACTTCCATTAATAAGTTAATTAACAAAGTTCATTAAGCAAGCTCAAGATACAATACAAATTTTGTCCGGGCCATATCTTCTTAATTATTGATGCCAGCGGGTAGACCTTAGGTAGTAGGTGTGCATAGGCATTGTTTTCTGTGGCTAACTTTCATTAAATGATTAATTAACAAAGTTCGTTAAGCAAGCTGAAGATTTGTCCAGGCCATATTTTCTAAACTATTAATACCAAACCTTTGAAATTTTTATGGCTAATAGACCTTAGGTAGTAGGTGTGCATAGGCACTGTTTTGCGTGGCTAATTTCTTTCATTGATTAATCAATTAATAAAGTTCATTAAGCAAGCTCAAGATACAATACAATTTTGTGTGAAGCATAACTTTGCAACTAAAAGTGGTAACCCTTTAAGATTTTCAACGTTGGTAGACCAGAGGTAGGAGGTGTGCATAAGCAGAAATTTTTTCGCATTTTTACCAACGATAATATTCCAATGTACATCATGTGTATTTACCACCATGATTACTGTGGGCAGGGGATATGGCTAGCGTCAGCGGCTACTTGTTATGTCTCTCGGTGGAAGCCGGGGGACATATTGTTTTAGTGCCGGTTTCTTCCGCTTCTTCTGCTTCTTGTTGTTGTTGTTGTTGTTCAGGTTCTTCAACACTTGGTTTCCGTGCGATAAGTCTTGAAGAACGTGACAGAATTTGATGAAACTGGGTAGTATTATGTATCTTGACAAGACCTAGGTTGGGATTGTATTTGGGTGACCTTGAGCGAATTCTCAAGGTCACAGGGTCACTTATGTGAAATTGGTTTCCGTGCGATAAGTCATGAAGAACATGATGGAATTTTATGAAACTTGGTATGATAATGTATCAAGGTAAGACCTAGGTAAGCATTGTATTTGGGTGACCTTGACCAAATTCTCAAGGTCACAGGGTCCTTTATGTGAAATTGGTTTTTCTGCAATAAGTCTTGAAGAACTTGATGAAAATTGCTAGAGTAATGTATCAAGATGAGAGCTAAAATAGGATTGTAATTTTCAAGCAAACTTTGCACTTGTTGCAATGGCAACTGTATCTCGGTCAAGACTCTTCATTTTCTTTATAAGCAGATTTCCACCACAATTTCTGTTTCACGATTCTTTTTGTGTTGGGGATTCCCAGATTTCATCTTTTTTTATTCCCCTCTCCCAAGAGAAGCATCTAATAAATATTGATCAGATTAGAGCATCTGTTTGTTCGGTGTTTCTGGTGTATGAGTTACTGAGGGGCAGACCTGACACAAGGGACATTGGCGACATATGTACAGTAAAACCTCCCTATACCGAACACTCGTGGGACCAGAAAAAAGTGTCCGGTATAGTGAGGTGTTCGGTGCATGTATAGGGAGGTTTGCTTACATTGCAAGTATATATTTGGGACTGAGAAATGGTGTTCAGTATAGAGAGGTGTTCGATATATGGAGGTGTTCAGTTAGAGAGGTTTTACTGTACTGCCAGTAGCCCATGACCTTAGGCAGTGCATTCCTGCTAAACATTCCTATTGCTGGGTGCCAGAAGATGTAGATGGCTGGCATGCTTGTAACTGGTACAGTAACAGGTGCTCGCTCCCATGCTTTATTGGGACCATACCATGACCAGGTACTGCAACTTAGCGGTATGATATCGTCAATAAAATGCCTACTTAGCACAGAGAAGACTGCATGGAACGCTGCTTAATAGGCCCAGACTGAGGGGGGGGGGGGGGGGGGTCTTGTCTTGTGTGTGCAAACATCTTGCCTGCTTTATTATGTCTCCCCATGCAACAGGGGGACATATTATTTTTTGCGTCCGTTTCTTCCGCTTCTTCTTCTTCTTCCTCCTCTTCTTCTTCTTCTTGTTGTTGTTGTTGTTGTTGTTGTTGTTGTTGTTGTTGTTGTTGTTGTTGTTCTTCTTCTTCTTCTTCTTCTTCTTCTTCTTCTTCTTCTTCTACACATTGTTGTAAACCTTGCTTGAAATTGCAGATGAGTGACCTTGACCTTTTTTTCAAGGTCACATGGGCATGTCATGTAAAATTGATGCGGACACAATAACTCTGCAAGGATTTGACTTAAGAGGTTGACATTTTGCATGATTATGAACCATAATATGAACTAGGTTGGGACATAGATGGGTGACCTTGACCTATTTTCAAGGTCACGTGGCCTTTTTGTAAAAATCATTGCAGATGCACTCAAGAAAGATTTGTCTTAAAGAGGTTGACATTTTGTGTGATTATGTTTCTATGCAAGACTTTTGTAAGACCTTGCTTGTAACAAATGTAGGACCTTGACCTATTTTTCAATGTCACGTGGGCATTTCGTCAAAAATCAACGTTTTGAAATGTCAATAAAGAGTGTGCCTTCACCATATCTGTAGATCATTGGAATCGGTATGCCTATTTATAAAAAGAAGGGTGACAATAGTAAGGGCGCACGGGGAGACATTTGATTTTCTGTTGGAAAATCAGCCTGTTCTAGTTAAAAGCTGAATCTCTGACCGTTTTTAGCTCTGCTGACCCTAGGTCGCAGAGCTTATGTGATCACTCATGTCCGGTTGTCATTCCATATGTCCATCCATTTCTACGATAACTGGAGAAGTTATTACTCGATCTGAACAAACAGATTATTGTGGAAAGCCGGATGTGGGGCACATATTTTGAACACAAACAATTTTTTAATTCAAGGTGAAGGTCAAGGTCAAATGGCCAGTTGGAATATAGGGGTTATCTTGTGAATGCTCTGCACCCAACAGTTTTTATCTGCTTAAATATCTTGATAGAGAATAAGGCAAGAGATGCCAAATGTACCAATTGTCCGTGCCCCCCCCCCCACCAAGCCGTAATGTTTTCCATCGTTTTAGCAAGTGAGATACAGAAGTATCTGCTGTATGTGGTAATGCCTTATGCCAAGTAAAAGTAACTACATAAAGCAACAGAGAGGTCACTACAGGTATGCAAATATGGCTAACCACGACCTGCGTGGACTTCAAAGGGAGCCCGTATCTGCTCAGCTGTCAACAAGTTGCAACAACTTCTAAAGCATCATCACTGGCTGGCCTGGCACAGGGTTTGTTAAATCCTCAGTGCTGAAGCTGATTGAACAACACCATGCATCGATGGAAAATACTGGCCCAAATTTCCAATGCTATGAAAATTACATAAAAAATTTTGTGAATTTTGCCGCAACGACAGCGCAGAAATTGACAGGTGATCTATAGAGCATATTTTCCACTCAAATTCCATAGAAACTACAGAGAAATTGTAAAAGTAAACAGGTCTTACACACAAACACTGCTGCGGACAAATGTGGTACGAGGGCTGGCTGAAAAGTTCTAAGTCTAAGTGGGATATCTCAGTTGGATTGAAACACAGTTTTTCCACCAACAAGTACAATTATTTAATGAATCACAAGCATAAGCACTTCAACAGTAGTGTGATTAATTTCTTTGTACCAGACCATGTTGTGAAACTATCCATTGAAATCAGCAGAAATGGACAAAACTAGCAATAGGGCAGTCATCAAGTACCTGCAACTGAAAGGGCCAACTCCAACACAGATACATGCCAACATGGTCTTTGTGTGAGGGGATGATGACACTCCCTTTGCCACTGTTAAGAAGTGGGCTGTGGAATTCAAGCATGGCAGGGAGAGCCTTGACGATGACGTGCATCCAGGAAGGCCTTCAACAGCAACCACTCCTGAAATATTAACCGGGTGCATGACATGGTGATGGCTGATTGACGATTGACCGCTCAACATATTGCCAGTGTTGTGGACATCTCTCATGAGAAGGTTGAGCACATTATCACAGCTGCCCGTTACGTTGTTTTGAAGCAAAACCTTGTGATTTTTTGGCCCGATTTGTAACCATGGATGAGACCTGGACTCATCACTTTGAACCAGAAACCAAAATTCAATCTAAACAATGGAAGCATCTGGGATCATCACCCGGCAAAAAAGCCAAGTGGGTCCTTTCTACTAGAAAGGTGATGGCTTCATCTTTACACTTCGGCCTTATGAGGCCGAGGGGTATTGTCGTACCGGGCGCCGTCCGTCTGTCCGTCTGTCTGTCTGTCTGTCCGTCCGACCGTGGTTTTACCACCATAACTTCAGAAATTTTTGAGACAGGACTTTCAAATTGCCCATGATATTACACTTCTATATGACCTACTTTGCGTGCAAGCAGAGTTGACATTACCGCTCTAACTATTGAAAACCTGTATCTAGCAATCTAAATCTTACACACAAGAAGCTTCATAGAGTGATCTAGAAGCCTATTGAAAATAGAGGTCATATCTGTATATTTGACCTCTTTTTTGAGGTCAAAGGTCAAGTGCACAATGGTGGTATTGGTATGAGTAAGGAAGTTTTTCAGTCAATTACATGAAATTTTACACACACAAGTATCACAGCCAAAGAATGTGTCATGAATCAAAAGTAGGTCACTAGGTCAAGTATCTGGGTCACAGTGACCTATTCATTGAAATTTTGTTTACCACTATAACTTCAGAAATTTTTTTGACAGGACTTTTAAATTGCACGTGATATTACACTCCTATGTAGCCTACTTTGTGTGCAAGCATAGTTGACCTTGACGTAATTCTCAAGGTCACACAGTGGTCACATGTGCTAAGCAATGTTACCACTCTAACTATTGAAAGCCTGCATCTAGCAATCTAAATCTTACACACAAGAAGTTTCATAGAGTGATCTAGAAGCCTATTGAAAATAAAGGTCAAAGCTTTATATTTGATCTGTTTTTTGAGGTCAAAGGTCAAGTGCACAATGGTGGTATTGGTATAAGTAAGGAAGTTTTTAAGTCAGTTACATGAAATTTTATACACACATGTATCACAACCCAAAAATGTGTCATGAAATAAAAGTAGGTCACTAGGTCAAGTATCTTGGTCACTGACGTATTCATTGAAATTTTGTTTACCACTGTAACTTCAGAAATTTTTGAGACAGGACTTTCAAATTGCACATGGTATTACACTTCTATATGGCCTACTTTGTGTGCAAGCATAGTTGACCTTGACATAATTCTCAAGGTCACACAGTGGTCACATGTGCTAAGCAACGTTACCGCTCTAACTATTGAAAGCCTGCATCTAGCAATCTAAATCTTACACACAAGAAACTTCATAGAGTGATCTAGAAGCCTATTGAAAATCAAGGTCATAGCTATATATTTAACCTACTTTTTGAGGTCAAAGGTCAAGTGCACAATGGTGATATTAGCGTAAGTAAGGAAGTATTTAAGGCAGTTACATGAAATGTTATACACTCATGTATCACAACCAAAGAATGGGTCGTGAATCAAAAGTAGGTCACTAGGTCAAGTATCTGGGTCACAGTGACTTTTTCATCGAAATTTTGTTTACCACGATAACTTCAGAAGCTTTTGAGACAGAACTTCCAAATTGCATATGATAGTACACCACTGCAAGCATAATTGACCTTGACCTAACTTTAAAGGTCAGACAATGGTCACAAGTTTGCTGAGTGACATTGTGCATCTAGAAATGATACTATGGTACACTTTTCATATTTACTTACAACAAAAGATCTTGAAGGCGGCCGAAGGGTACCACGTTCTTTGAACGGTATTTTTTTTTATTCCAAGGGTATTCTGGTGATTGACTATCTTGAAAAAGGTCAGACTATCAAGGACGATATTATGCTGACCTACTGAGACAGTTGCGTGAAGATATCAAGGCTAAGTGACGGGGAATGCTCACTAAAGGAGTCCTGTTCCACCAAGACAATGCTCCTGTTCACAAGTTGGTGGTCTCCATGTCAGTGATCCATGATTGTGGCGCCCTATTCATTGACCTATGTAGAGAAATAAATGAAAACTGTCAACTTTTTATGGGTCTTTCACAGCTAGGCTTAGAACTTTTCAGCTGAGGCAAAGGGAAGTGGTATAAATTTTATTGGGATGAGAGAGTTGATGATGTGTGAACACCAGCACCACAGCCACACAGGGAAATGCCCATTTCTTTTTTATAATAGATTTAGTCCAATTGTTACTAGTGTGACTTACATGAACTGTTTGTTCCTTTGTATGTTGAACTTAAACAATGTACATGCATTTGCTTAATGCTAAATGAAACAATAGAAGTCAAAAGTGAATTTTAAAGGAACAGAATGATGAAGTATCTTACTTAATTTCTATCAAAATATTGGTTCAAGTGAACGGCAGGATAAAGTTTCACATGTATATTTATGGCAGGGATTACAGAAAAAACAACCCAAAATGAAAAAAAAAATTGGTTTTGGGGTAACTTTGCGGCTGCCTGGTCATTTCCAGGCTACCCTAGAATTGACCTGGGGTCATTTTGGGGACAACTTATCTTCTTGATGATAGAGGTCCATGGTAACTATTAAACTTTAATAGGAAAGTACCTATGGAATTTCATTTGGTATAGTTAATCTTGACCTTAAGTGACCTTGAAAGGTGAAACTCAAGGTCAAACTGACAGATTGACCATGTATACAATTTGTGTTAGGGTTCTAACTCTATTTTCCTTTAACTTGCGATCATGAAACTTGACAGGAATGTGTATCTGGGCAGAGGGGTATGTTATGCATGAAAGTTGGTTACTACGTCAAGTATCTGGGTCATAGTTATTCATGTATATCTTTGTAAAAAGGTGTCTGCATTATAATTCCTTTGAGATGGAAGATCAGAAGCCAGCACCTTTGGATAACCTTGAATCAGTTTTTACCCCTCAGCCCATAAGGCCGGAGGGGTATTGTCGTCACCTATGCGTCCATCCATCCATGCCTTGCTAACACCATATCTCCAAAAATACTCACTTTACAAAGACCAAATTTTTATCACAGGGGGTTATTGAGGTGCTTCAGGTGCCTATTGAAAATTTGGTCACTAGGTCTTATTTTTGGGGTCACAGTACTACATCGCAAAAAAACAAAGCAAAACAAAAAAATGGCATTAACACAATATCTAAAAGCTATTGAATGTAGCTTCATCAATTATTTATGACTATTCGACCTAATGATGCCTCAGACACCTAGTAAAAACTAGGTCACTGGGTCACATATATAGGTCACAGTGCTGCATTGAAGAAAATTGGCCTTGCCACCCCATATCTCCAGAAATGCTTTACAGAGACCAAATTTTTATCAGAGAAGGCCATTGAGGTGCTCCAGGTGCCTATTGAAAATCAGGTCACTAGGTGACATATTTAGGTCACAGTACTACATTGAAAAAAAAACCCGGTTAACACAATATCTAAAAAATGCTGAATGTAGCTTCATCAATTATTTATATCAGTTGGTCCTAAGGATGCCTCAGGTGCCTATTGAAAACTAGGTCACTTGGTCACATATTTAGGTCACAGTACTGTATTAAAGAAAAATGGCCTTGTCATGATATCTTTGCTCATTTGCAGAAGTAAGCTGACCTACTGGAGGGGAGTTGTCATCACTTATGTGTCCGTCCGTCTCTGTCCCTCCGTCCTGGCCGAGGGGTTTTGCGATCACTGATCGGCTTCTAGTTAATATTTTTAGATTGTTTGATACTTGAACTTCATGCTCCCAAAAACTCAGTTGTGTGAACTTAAAATTTATATGAGAAAATTAAGCTCAAAACCTTTGTTACACTGAATAGTTTAAGCAGTGCTGGGCACATTGGTTTGTTTGCATGGGCAGATAATGAACCTTGTCATTGTTTGCATAATTATTGGTCCATGACTCCTGGAAACCAGGTGAGCCACTGGCAAGGGTCACTCACAGGGAACTGGAAGCCAAAAACCATGGAGAGAAGAATGGGCCAGTTCAGACTAATCACTACCATTGCTCTGACAACTTTGAAATTCTTGATTGATATAAAAACAAATTAGCACAATCCAGTTACTGGGCCCCAAATATGGAAAGCTGTATGTGAATTCACATCCAAACAAGCCAAGTGTCGTTACGTTTGATCTTCCCAAGTTAAAAGAAAACTCAAGTTTTAAGCCAAAAAATTACTTTTTTTTTATGACAACATCGCAGAGGTAAAGCTACAAGTTTATTTCACACAATAATAAAAACACAGAACATAAGAAGTAAGTGTGTCATGTTACAGCCATAAATCCAAAAGAATTGGCAACATTTTCTTTCAATTCAATTTTCTCGAAACTTTTTTTTTTTGCTCAACCTATGCAATTTGTATCTTGCCTCACAAACGGACAAATTGCTGTATCACATTAAATTCAACGGAAATCAAAAGAACAATATCATATCCAAGAATGGTTCCAAGGAATTATTTTCCTGACAACCCCTTCCATGACTTTTGGAGCAATTTCTAGGAAGAAAATGAACAATCTGTTAGGAGACAACTTGAAAATTGTATAACTTTGTATTTGTGCTATTTCAGGACACACCATTGGATCCTGGACATATACGTATATATATTTAATTTCTCTGATTTCAATTTGAAAAAAAAAATTGTGTGACTTCTGCATGAAAAATGTGAAAATCCTATCCTACCAAGTCAGAAAGAATGCTATAAAATCACAAAAACTTTCAATGCCACAAAAAAAAAAAAAAAAACAAAAACAAAAAAAAAACAAAAAAAAAAAAAAAACAACAACAAAAAATTTGTTGATACAAATTTATGGATGTGTGGTAATCAGAAAATATATAAGTTTACTGTTCTTGTGAAACAATTAAATCGGTAGTATTAATCCAAAGTTGCCTTTCTCACTGCGCACTGGCCATACATGTAGATATATCACCTTAATAGTCAACTTAGTATCTCAAAACATCATACACACATATAACTTGATGTAAAGGTCTGTCATGTGACAAAAGTAGGTCACCAGTTCAAGTAGCTGGGGCATAGGGATACAATCATGTAAAACTGAAATACACTACAAGTCTAGGCCATTACTCTATTGCCCTTTGACTTATAGAATCATAAAACTTTATCCACATGTGCATCTGGTCATAGGGGTGTGTCAAGTACAAAGCGTAGGGCTCTTAAGGTTAGGTATCTAGGTCACAGTGATATAACCTTGTAAAATAGTGTTTGTTCTGTATTTCTTTCAATCTTTAGGTAACTTTCAAGAAACTGTACACACACACACACACACACATCTTGGCTTAAAGATGTGCCACTGTCCTATAACAAAATTTAGTCACTATAGACCCAGTACCCAGGTCAAGGAAAGTACGATTGGAGTTTAAATTCAATTGGTTTTGGTAATTTTGAAAGGTCTGTTGAAAACTGTCAAGCCAACTGACGTGATTATCAGCCTTGCCAGTTGTCCTGTATTATTCATCCTTTGTTACCTTCCAAAGAGAATGGCATGAGCACAGCTGGTTTGTACTGAATTATTATTGTGAAGCACTGTTTTAGTAATGCAAATTTGAAGCAGAAGTTGATATGATTGAGAATGAAGCCTTGACACCTGGTAACAGCAATGAACTCTATTCAGGACATGGCAGAAAATTATCCTGAATTCAATAACCCCCCCGAAATCCATAGATTAAATAAACTGAATTGCCAATGTGAGTTGAGTGAAAAAAAAATATGAGTATTTGCCACTTTTCTTTTTGTTATGCTGTAGTGGTTCAGCTCAGGAAAAAAAATCTCACACCTGCAAGCCTGAAATCATATAACCTGCACATGGTTGATGGCAATGTGCAGAGACAAACATCCAAAGAGCAAGGCAGGTTAAATCTAGGTGAGGGAACTGTTAACCCTTAAAGTGCTAATCACAGCTATAGTCATTTTCTCACTATCATTAAACATATGGTTAAAAGATTCAAATTCCTGATAAAGATACCTTTCATTCAAATACCAGCAAGCCTAGTCTAAAGCAAAAAGTGTCTTAATCAACAACTTTCCTGGGACATTTTGCACGTCAAGTATATCGAGGAAAGCTGTTGACTCAGTCTTAAATCAGCGTTTTAAGGGTTAACATTAAGATTGCACTGTGCACAATTGGTATAGACAGTTTAGCAATACGGGTAAGCAAGGTATGTAAAAGCTTCAAGATAGTGTTTAACCTTCTAATAGGTATCTGACAGATTTGTGTGGGTAGCATTTCCTGCCTGACAGTAAACACTTGGCCATTTAAAGGTACCAAGCACTTATTTGTGGCAGTTGTGCATGGTGTCATTTTGACTTCGTGAAACAGTCTCAAGTGTGCATTGTATCTTGACCAAAAACTTTTGCCAGAATTCTATTATGGTCAGAAATATTTTGTCTTACCAGTTTAAAGGATTACTACCAGTTCAAAGGATTACATATTTTTCAGATGAGTTCACATGGAGAGACCACACTTGTTCAAAGGCAACAGCAGTTGTTTATTATTTCACTCCAACTGAGTCCAATAGCATGATGTACAAATTAGGCTTTTAACTCATTCCACCCTTATAGATGACTAAGTCAACAGCTCTCCTTGGCATGCTCTGGGTGCATTGCACCCAGAGCATGCCAAGGAATGTTGTTGACCATGGGCATATAATTTGGAATGATCTTCCATACAAGTTTCACCCAAAATTTTGAAAAATAATCCCTAAATTAGTGAAATACAGTTAGCAGACAACATTTAGATATAAGCAGAAAAAAGTGTCATTTTGGTGGAATGAGTTAATATATATATTTTTGGTGAGTAATATAGAAAACTAAGTTGGAAAAACATAATTGATGCAGTTAATGGTGAGCAAGCTGATCAGTGGGTCCTTTCACATGCCTTGATCAGTGTATGTTCTATCTGCTTTAACTCATTCCACCCTGACAGAAGACCGAGTCAACAGCTTTCCTTGGTGTGCTCTGGACGTCAAGGAAAGCTGTTGACCATTGGCATATAATTTTGAATGATTTTCCATGCAAGTCTCATCCAAAAGATTGAGAAATAATCCCTAAATTAGTAAAGTACAATTAGCAGACATTTAGATATGAGCGGGAAAAAGCGTCATTAGGGTGGAATGAGTTAATGGCAGATGTTTATGGTGATCATGATTATAATATTTAATCAGATAAAAACTAGTTGAATATCACCTGAATATAAAAATGTGATGTTTTTGATAAATTAATTCATATAATATGATATGATAATGAACCATTACGTTTAAGCTGAATGGACTGACATGTGTAGCATTGAAATGCATGTTTCATGAGAAGACATTTACAAAGCATAAATATCTTGAGCTATATAGTGCCACCAGGCAAGTGTGAACAGCAGACTAGGATGCCTGATAACAGATCTGTTGCTACGTATGCACGTGTATTGTGATTGCGTAGCTGCGGATTCCTAGTTGATGAAAAAATTGGTTTCCACGGTAGGATTTGATTCAAAGAATTTTGAATCTGCTGGGTTTTCATTTGTTGAAAACCTAGGCTTGACACCATTGGGTCAGTGGGTTCAAAATGGATTTGGGCTTGAATGGTCACTGTTTCTGACATTTTAGGCCAGCTTGTTTTCTGTTAGGTCAAACCCCCCAGGGGCTATAGGTAGCAAGCAGCTACTGACGTACAAAATCCTGTTAAGAAAAATTGTTTTGATAACATGTTTTTGACATAAATGCTTATGACTTTCATTCTTTTCTGACATGCCTAAATGCACATTTACTCAAAATTGACAGTACTTTCTCAAATGTCACAAACCTGACACATTACGTTGATACATTGACTCAGGGTTGGCAGTTAAATAGAGCTTAATTGTTTGAGGGGTAGGTGTCATCACAGAGTTTGTTTTACATTTCTGGTGCAGGATGTCCATTGTTGCAGTCCTTTTTGGGATTTCCCTTGGTTTGTACAGGTGGTCTAGCTGCAACTGTTTATTTTACAATCACTGGGACTGAATATAAGGCCCCAGCTTATTTCCACTTCAGTTATACACTGGCGGGTGGTTTAACTAGGATAAGCTGTCCAGCTAGAAAGGTTACATATTGGTTCAGGGGTAAGTCAAATTGTTCTTATCTGAACCTGTACTATACAAATTTAGTAATTATGGTTTGTTTGACAGGTATTTTTCTTTCATAATGAAGCTCTGCATTTATAAGCAAAACTTCACGTATTTAGCTAATTCATCATTTGCCACGTTCATATTTATTCTTTATTATGTGGGTTGTCTTTGCTGAATATTTAGCTTAGACAAGGAGCCGCTACTCAGAGAGACATGTACGGTAAAAGGCTCTGAAACATGTTAAGTAGTTACATGCTGAAGACCCTTTATGATTTATTTGGGTTGATACAGCCTATGTCAAAATTTTACAGAGGAACGTGTGCAATATGGACAATAGTAATTCCATATGTAAATAGGTTAGACAGGGACAGGTTAGCTTATGGAGAGTAAAGAGTTCGGACTAGGATATTGACTACTAGGAAGTGGTTCTGGGCAAAAAGACACAAATACAATAACATGAAAAAGTACTTTCACATAGGTTTTATTGGGCATCATGTCCAAAAAAATAGTGGAATTAAATCTTCTGTTATATTCCTGAAATGCAAAAGCCGTGAAAATTTAAACACATGAAAGTCCATTCACAGCATAGACCATATAGGTGATTCTGGCATGCCACAATGTGCCAAATGAGTTTGTGTATATTATTGCTGCCCTCTGGTGGTGAGAAAGTCACAGGTGCATGTTGCTGGTTCTGAGAATTGTTCTTGTTTTGGTATTGTGGAAAATATAATAGGTCAACCAAATGTGGACTATCGTCAGACAGATTGCTATTTTCTTTAAATGGCAACAAGCAATCCCATCTTGCAGGTTAATGATTTATTGATGTGCCTCTGTCAGACCACATGTTGCTCTTTGCTGTACACAGTAGAACCTTAGCATTAACCCTTTCCCCCTCAAACCAACCAAAACCGGCTGGTGGTCAAATGTCGTCTGCTTCAGTGTTTTCAACTAATTTCTACAGTTATGAAAAACAATTTGACTGAGAAATGTACGTGAGACTTATCAAGATTACATACCAATCAAAGCTGTTGACACAGTCTTAATTCAAGGGGGAAAGGGTTAAGACCATTTGTGTTTACAAGTGATGGTGGTCTTGATTCTGGAAGTTTAGGGGTCTTCAGTCTATCTAAAACCTTTTGCCCAATCATAGATGTGGATAGTCACAGTGGATGCAACTTAAGGGGTAGAGCAAGAGGGAAAATCTTCCTCCCTGTGGGTGGCAAGGGGGAGAAAATGTGGGAGTGAAGTGACAGAAACATGGGAGGGGGTGGAGTGGGGGTGGACTCTCCTCGTGAAAATTGAAATGGAGCTCACTGGTGCATTTTGATATCTACAACAGGGGGGAACAGGGCGAAAAAGTCGCTAAGAACTGGAAAAGAAGATTTGCTTCGCAGCAACTCTTTCTATGTGCCTACAAAAGAAAGTTGTTGCTTGTACATTTAAATTAAACTGGGAAAAGCTATATGACAGAAAATATACATATATATATTTTTTTTAACCTGTAACAAAATAAGGTTCTTTGCATGAAAATATCTGCAGGTAAAAAGGAAATGCCAGACAGAAAGAAAGAATTCCTGATAAAACAGAATGTCAAGTGTCTGCAAAACCCCCCCAAGATTATTCATGTGATGAGAAACTCGAGCTAATAATAGCATGCTTTTTGTTTGTTTGATTCATTTATGGGTCACTGTTGATGCTACAGCTTGGACTGATGACAAAATGGTCACCATATGGTAGCATAAAAAAGTGGTATGTCTTACATGAGTGTAAAGAACAAATCCTAGGAATATACATATAAATGTAATAAACTGCTTATGACAGATCATGATCTAGCGTATGTCTGGTCTATCCCAATATTTACAAGTTTGCTATTGTTGCTCCTAATATGCATTATTTCAACTTAACTGTTCAGTAATTCTAGCTTTAATGCGGTCTGAGAACTTAGTTCTGGACAAAATTGATGATGGACAAACCTGGGATGTGAAATCAGAATGGCACATCTGCACATAATAAATTTTAAGATCGATATTCAATTTAAATTTTTCAAGTCCCCGTGATTTTTTCAGGTTCCCCTGATAGATATAAATCCAAGTTCTATAAAACTGACATTCTTTGTTTGCTGGATATACCTACAGCCCAAACCTATGAATTGAAGTTGGAATGACACCTCTAGTTATAATAATTTGAAGATATGCAGCATTTAGACTTTTCAAGTACTCCTCATTAGCATCAATTAAAATTCTACAACTTTTGCTGTTTGTGGTTTATTTGACGTGCTCACAGTACCCACCTATAAATTAAACTTGGTATGGCACCTTTACCTAGGATGGGGGGCCCAGTTTTCGACCACTTAAGCTATGTTTGTCTCAAAGTAATCTTTATATATGCATCAAAATATAATGCCAGGAGTTAGTGTCCATAGGAAGAAACAACTCACAAGTTCAGATGTACAAGCGGCGATATAGAGCAGACGCCATGAAGAAAATATCGCGATATTTCCGAATTGGTCGAAAACTGGGCATGGTCGAAAACCAGGCATGTAACTATATAACAGTTTTGAAGATATTCAAGGTTTAAATTTTCAAATGGCACTAATTTGCATAATTTTCAAAAGCTTCACCCCCCCCCCACCCCCATGTTGTTTATAATTTGACCTTGTAAGTTACATGTACCTGCAACAATTGTCGTTAAGAATGGCCCCAGCAAATTGAGGTCAGTTTCTCCTTAGAGATATTGTGGTGTCCCTGTGGTCACCCCCACCATATAAGAGAAGTGGCCCCTGATTGAGTCCCTAGTCAGTGGAATTGTGTATTTTCTAGTGTGGGTCAGGCCTTCATAGTAATTGCTTGGTAACATTTAAAGTTGATGTGCTTGGTAACTTGAAAGGTGCAGTCCCTGTGTAATGTTTGTAACCACAGCCCTAGCTTAGAGTTCCTATCAGCACAGCATGAAAAGACTGATTAATGGAACTAACTGTCTGCGTATGATTGATACAGCAGTGCACTGCACATCTGGTTACGTGGGATGTATCATGTGCACGTGTACCTGTGCAGCATGAAGGATTTATTTTGCAGAGCCCTCTTGTGACATATTGTGTAACTATCTGTCCAGATATATACTGCTTAACATAACGTCTTTCCTGTGGACAAAAGGACCATTAAGCCCATTCTATTGATAACTGCTTTCACTTATTTATTACATTTCTTGCTTTCTCAACTCAGGTACTGCGTCTGGATAATTTGGTGTATTGTCAACCATTACTGGGTAATTGTTCCCATGTAACTCAACAAATCTCCCCCTAGATGCACTTTGATTATGATGTGTACTACCTCAGCTACCAAGAAAATAGATTTTTCACCCCCATTTCTCTTTGCCCTACTCAAGTTCAACGCTCTTTGAAGCCAGGCTCTGATCATTGCACAAGCAATCTCAGCAACCTTGTTTGTTACTTTCTCTTGATATCTTAATTACTAGAACAGCTGCCGCTAGTCCAGTTTCCTGTGCTTTGTGGTACAAAATAGATGTTCAAGCTCACTTTCTGTCAGCCAGTTTTTATTACCCTTCGGCCTTAGGAGGCCGACGGGTATTGTACCGGGCGCCGTCCGTCTGTCCGTCCGTCCCGTGGTTTTACCACCATAACTTTAGAAATTTTTGAGACAGGACTTTCAAATTGCACGTGATATTACACTTCTATATGGCGTACTTTGTGTGCAAGCATAGTTGACCTTGACATAATTCTTAAGGTCACACAGTGGTCACATGTGCTGAGGAACGTTACCGCTCTAACTATTGAAAGCCTGCATCTAGCAATCTAAATCTTACACACAAGAAGCTTCATAGAGTGATCTAGAAGCCTATTGAAAATCAAGGTCATAGCTCTATATTTGACCTACTTTTTGAGGTCAAATGTCAAGTGCACAATGGTGGTATTGGTATAAGTGAGGAAGTTTTTAAGTCAGTTACATGAAATTTTATACACACATGTATCACAGCCAAAGAATGTGTCATGAATCAAAAGTAGGTCACTAGGTCAAGTATCTGGGTCACAATGCCCTGTTCATTGAAATTTTGTTTACCACTATAACTTCACAAATTTTTGAGACAGGACTTTCAAATTGCATATGATAGAACGCCCTGCAAGCATAATTGACCTTGACCTAACTTTCAAGGTCACACAGTGGTCACAAGTTTGCTGAGTGACATTGGGCATCTAGAAATCTAAATCTTAAAACAAAAGAAGCAACAGAGGGTGATCTAGAACGCTATTAAAAGTCAAGGTTATACCTCTATATTTGACCTAATGTTTTTGAGGTCAAAGGTCAAGTGTACAATAGTAATATTTGTGTAGGTAACTATACCTGATACTATGAGACACTATTCCTATTCACTTACAGCAAAAGAGATTGAAGGCGGCGGAAGGGTATCGCGTTCTTTGAACGGTATTTTTACCTTTGGCATAAAAAGTGCCAGATGGTATTGTCGTCCCCTTCGTTGTCCGTCTGTCCATTTGTCTGTCCGTATATCAAGCAACAGTAATAAGAAAGGAATCTGTAACAAGGCATTTGATGAATGGAAAGTTAAAATAATGGAAAAAGTGGGTGAAAGAATTAAATGCCTGAGAAAAGGACCTCTTCAAAAGTGGAGACAGATTAAACAAGTGCTGCAGGATTCACATTGTAGTCAGGAATTGCAAGACTCAATTACATGACAAGTTTGTCATCACACCTATTGACAAAGCTAGTAATAACATTGCACTAACTTGCAAACCATACTACATTAGTACAATACTGAGTGAATTAAATAATGAAAGTTATCAACAGGCACGAACCTCTGATACTGTTACCAAGAGCCAAGTGGATAAAAACAAGGAGTTGAAATGCATTATCTCAAAGGAGGACAAGAAATTACCAATTATTTATGCAATTGTCAAAAAGCATAAAAACCCTGTTAAATTCAGGTTCATCATTGCAGCAAAGAAATGTGTTTTGAAACAAGTTGCCAAACAACTCACCAAAGTTCTCAAACTTGTCAAAAATTCACATGCTAACTACTGCAAAAAAGTGGAAATGTACACGGGAGTGAATAGAATGTGGATTACAGATAGCACAAATGATATTCTATTAGACATTGACAAAATCAACAATAAGAATGGTGCCAAATCAATTCATATCTTTGATTTCTCAACATTGTATACAAAGATTAACTTCACAGACCTAAACAATGTGTTAATTTCAAAGTAGGATAAAGCATTCAAAAGTGGCACATGTCAGTATATTAAAATATCTGGCGCTGAGGCTAAATTTGATAAAGGTAAGAGCAAAGGAATATTTTACACGAAGCAAGAGTGTGCTCAAATGATAGAATACAGTATCAACAATGCATACTTTTGCTTTGGAACCAGAGTCTATCAACAAATAGTAGGCATACCAATGGGAACAGATCCAGCCCCATATATTGCCAACATTTATTTACATTATTATGCATCAAAATGGATGGAGGAATTGGCATAAACAAACTATACAGCTGCAAGAAGATCATATTCTCACACAAGAAGATTTATAGATGACCTGTGTGCTTTAAACAATGGAGATGAAATAAAGGGAACTTAGAAAAACATGTATCCCAAAGAACTAATATCAAATCTGGAAAATGAAAGGGATACAAAAGCTACTTTCCTTGATCTGGATATGAAAATAAAGAAAAACCAGTATGGAACAAAAATATTTGACAAAAGAGACCAGTTCAAATTTGATACTATCTCCTACCCTGATTTGACAGGAAACATTCCAGAGAAACAAGCATATGGAGTTTGTATCAGACAAGTGATAGGTATTGCTAGAAATACCACTCTTTTTAGCGATTTTGTCAATAGGGTCAGAACTTTGTTGCAAAAACTACAACACAAAGGTTATAAAAAACAACAACTACACAAAACTCTGTTGAAATGTTTCCAGAGATATGACCAAATACCTAAAATATACAACATTACCTCAAGAACATTAGTCAAACAATGTCAAGATGGAGCTTGAAATGACACAGTGTAGTCCATAAAGTGTTTAGAGTAGTAAGAGGGAAAGTACCCAGGGTAAAGTATACTTAACCCACCTAGAGAATTTACTGTTGTCTGTCTTGAGTCCAAAAACCCTGATCATACTTACTTTTTGCCGGATTTCTTTCATTTTAACCATCGTCCAGCTTAGTCAAAAGAGGTGGCTTCGAGCTAATACCTTAGTTCACTTTACCTCATAACACCTCTAGTCAACTTTATGGTGCTAAAAATTGTATTACTATTTACCAGTTTATACCAGTGTCGGTTATGGTGGAATAGTGTATGAGGCTTTGGGGTTTCAAAGGAAACGTCCGTTTCGTCCCTACAAGAGTAAATTCTCTAGGTGGGTTTAGTATACATGAATCAAAATGAATGGAGGAATTGGCAAAAACAAACTTTACAGCTGCAAGAAGATCATATTCTCACACTAGAAGATTTATAGATCACCTGTGTGCTTTAAACAATGGAGATGAAATAAAGGGGAATTGGAAAAACACATATCCCAAAGTACTAATATTAAATCTGGAAAATGAAAGGGATACAAAAGCTACTTTCCTTGATCTGGATATAGAAATAAAGAACAACCAGTATGTAACCAAATATTTGACAAAAGAGACCAGTTCAAATTTGATATTATCTCCTACCCTGACCTGACAGGAAACATTCCAGAGAAACAAGCATATGGAGTTTGTATCAGACAAGTCATACGTATTGCTGGAAACACCACACTTTTTAGCGATTTTGTCAATAGGGTAAGAACTTTGTTGCATAAATTACAACACAAAGGTTATAAAAAACAACAACTACACAAAACTCTGTTGAAATGTTTCCAGAGATAATGACAAAATACCTAATAAACACAACACTAACTCAAGAACATTAGTCAAATTGTGTCAAGATGGAGTTTGAAATGACAAAGTATAGTCCTCAAAGTGTTTAGAGTGGTAAGAGGGAAAGTACCCAGGGTAAAGTATACTTAATCCACCTAGAGAATTTTCTCTAGTCCATCTTAAGTCGGAAAACCATGATCATACTCATGTTTTGCAGGATTTCTTTCTTTTTAATCTTCATCCAGTACAGTGGAAGAGGTGGCTTTCAGCTAATACCTTAGTACACTTTACCGCATAACACCTCTAGTCAACTTTATGGTGCTTAAAATTGTATTACTATTTACGGGTTTATACCAGTGTCAGTATGGTGGAATAGTGTATGAAGCTTTTAAGTTTCAAAGGAGACGTCCGTTCGACATTAAAATTGTCACATTTGTGTCACCCATATCGCCAAAAAGCATTTGAGGTACAACCATGAAACTTTGTGGAAACATCTATCAATATATGAAGGTGTGCACCTGGGGTTTTGTTTCTCTGTTGGACTAATTATCTTGTGTTAATTAATCATAAATTAACTTATGGAAAATGTTGATTGGACATTAGACTTGTCACATTTGAGTTGCATGTATCTCAAAAAGTATTTTAGGTTCAACCATGAAACTTTGTGGGAACATCTTATACCAGTTACATGCCATATTCTTTCCAATGCTCCTGGGGGCAATGACAGGTGGGGGCATCCGTGTCTTTGGACACTTTTCTAGTTTTAGTTAAATTTTGCATTCCTAGTGATTACCATGTAAGTCTGTGGGGTCTGCAATGGTTGTTCGCATTTTGACTTCTTGAAAACCGCAAACAAGGTTCACCTGAAACTTCAGCTACAGATACTCCATAGGTTTTGAGAATTTTTTTCATATGATTGTGGATGACTTTTATGTCATAGGTCAAGGTCACAGTGCCTTGCAAATTAAAATGGTTTCCCTGCAACATCTTCAAATGGGTATAATTGAAGTCCATCAAACTTTGTTCATTGTTTACCCAGGTGAGACTTCCCTTAAATTTGCTGAGAAGTGACCTTGAGGTCAAAGGTCAAGGTCAAAGTTTCTGCACAAGAATGGTGGCCCTCTTAGAGGGATGGCAGATGGTAAGAGGGGCCTGTTCAGGGGATGCATAATGTTTTTTGCACAAAAACTTGCCTCTAGTTATGTAGAAATAAACTGCATAGCATTACAAATGGAAGCAGAAGCATGTGCTACCTACATGCAATACTTGTGAGCTTGCTATAGTGTATGGCTAGAGCCTTATAGCATTATTGTGGACCACTTTCCACTGTGTAGCCAAGTCCAAGGAGCTGCATGCACATGCACAAATAGCAGTCCACTACATCTTCCTTAGTTCTAGAAAATTGTTTGAAATCAGCTGACGAATTTAAAGCTGGAAAGCCTCACATAAAATTTTCCTGCACATTGTACCAAATACATGAATGAGCCCAAGAATCAGTCTGTCAACATTTGACCTGCAAGATACCACTACATTAACCAGCCTCATATCTTTATATTTCCTGCCCATTGCCACCAAAGGATTTCCAGGGCAAATGGCATCTGGTTGATGTGTCTTATAGCTTATCACATGTTTGCGCTTGCACTCCCTACAAACACCTGATGTAATATGGCTATGTGATCTGCTTCCTCGTATTACATAGTTTATATGCAAATTAGCCATGTGTTGTTGGGGTAACAATCGTGTCATCAACATGAATAAAACATGGTTTGAAATCACTTTTTATGCATTTATTTCATTATAAAACATGGGATAAATACAAACCAATGTCTCATATCACATTACCTTCGAAAGGGACTTAAGCTGGTTTAACAAAGTACATTATAACCCACATCAACATTAACCTTTTAAAGGTGCAGGGTTAACTGTAAGTGTGATACAGTGAAACCTCATTATAACAACATATTTAATATAATGATACAAATTTTTATGAGAAAAAGTCCATTTTCTTTGTTATTTGATTTATTTATCTGACATATTCAGTTACCGTAATTCCCCGTAGATAACGCGCACTTTTGTTGCCTAATTTATTTTTTTCTGAAGTCCTAGTGCATGTTATTACCCTTCGGCCTTATGAAGTCGACAGGTATTGTTGTACCTGGGGCCGTCCGTCTGTCTGTCCGTCCCGTGGTTTTACCACCATAACTTCAGAAATTTTTGAGACAGGACTTTCAAATTGCACATGATATTACACTTCTATATGGCCTAATTTGTGAGCAAGTATAGTTGACCTTGACGTAAATTTAAGATCACACTGTGGTCACATGTGCTAAGCTACATTACCGCTCTTACTATTGAAAGCCTGCATCTAGCGATCTAAACCTTGCACACAAGAAGCTTCATCAAGTGATCTGGAAGCCTATCGAAAATTGAGCTCATAGCTCTATATTTGACCTACTTTTTGAGGTCAAAGGTCAAGTGCACAATGGTGGTATTGGTACAAGTAAGGAAGTTTTTAAGTCAGTTACATGAAATTATATACACACATGTATCACAGCCAAAAAATGTGTTCTGAATCAAAAGTAGGTCACTAGGTCAAGTATCTGGGTCACAGTGACCTATTCATTGAAATTTTGTTTACCACTGTAACGAAAGAAATTTTTGAGACAGGACTTTCAAGTTGCACATGATATTACACTTCTATATGGCCTAATTTGTGTGCAAACAGTTGACCTTGACGTAATTCTCAAGGTCACACAGTGGTCACATGTGCTAAGCAACGTTACCGCTCTAATTATTGAAAGCCTGCATCTAGCAATCTAAAGCTTACACACAAGAAGCTTCATAGAGTGATCTAGAAGCCTATTGAAAATCGAGGTCATAGCTCTATATTTGACCTACTTTTTGAGGTCAAAGGTCAAGTGCACACTGGTGATATTGGCATAAGTAAGGAAGTATTTAAAGCAGTTACATGAAATTTTATACACTCATGTGTCATGAATCAAAAGTAGGTCACTAAGTCAAGTATCTGGGTCACAGTGACCTATTCAACTATACCTGATACTATGGGACACTATTCCTATTCACTTGCAGGAAAAGAGATTAAAGGCAGCCGAAGGGTACTGCGTTCTTTGAACGGTATTTTATACAGGTACAGAAGTCGGGACACTTTTTTTTCTGGCCCCGTGTTTGTACGTTTTGAACCAGGTTCTCGATCATGGAGTGTACGTGAGATTGTGGGCAGAATTCATATGTGGGCGATAATACAAGCAGTCATCAAAACACGCTGTAAAAACACTCTAAAGTCCCATATTTCTTCAAAAATGGTGTATGTCTGCTTTTAATTACTTACTGTCTTATCAAACAAATCTTAGCAAAAGAACAACTTTTCTCGGATCGTTTTTGTGTTTTGATACCTCGCACTTGGGAGTGTTGTTGAAAGTAGACGTACCAACTTGAAATTGATCACCGCTAGCTGTCGCTGCGACATATATTAAAGGATCATCGCCATTTACAAGTTTACCTGTACTTCACAAGCTCATTATTTTGACCCGCCTGCTCATTGAACTGATCAAACTGGGATTTCCAAATGATTCGATATTTATTTTCCAACAAATTACTGATGCATGAACAAAATCTAACAGCCATGTAGGAGAATGGATGCGGTGTGAGTTGAAGGTGCGTGCATGCAATGACCGACGGTCACACACACAGCCCAGTTTACCGATAGTAACTGTTGGAGTGCATGATTCAGATTAGAATAGAAGTCTTCGACATTTAGATAATTGGAAATTTTGGACAAAAATTGAATGAATTAATTGAATAAATATACATGTAGTACAGAGGGGAAAACGCAGTGGACAACCCAGTCGTTTAACTGCTGGTTACTCCTGTTGATGTGTGGGTTTGCTTGAGCAGCTCCATGGCGTTTGTTTTGGTATTTTTTACATGTGCGTTATACACAGGTATATGGCCTTTTACCTGGTTTCACAAGGCAAAATCGTACCTGCGCGTTATACACGACTGGCATTAACTTTGGGGAATTACAGTATATGACACATTTCTTAGGGAATAGATGGTGTTATTATCACCAGTTTTCACTGAACTAGCATGCAATGCTGTACTTAGAATGTACAGTGGCTACTTTAAGTGTATTTTGACCCACGCTGCTGTGGCATTGGGTGACATAGACGGGGGGACTGTTGGGCTGTCTATCCATCCATCCTACTTTCCGTCCATCTGCAAGGATCTATCGATATTTCCAGATCTGTTTCATGCATACAGTGACCAAATTTTTACTAGAGATGCTTTATTCACTTTTTGTGGGCAATGTGGCTTGTGAATGGCCTTGACCTATTTTCTAGGCCACAAGCCCCAGAACGTGCATGCCTATTTCAGGTATATGGTTCTTATTTCAAGTACAGTAACTATAGAAGCTTTCATACCAATATTTGCACCACAGACTCACTCTATGAAAGTCTTATGCTTTTGCAATACTTTGGTTGGCCTTGACCTTGATCTATTTGCAAGGGTCCCAGAACGTGTCTATTTTAGGGCATCTTTGTTCATGTTTCAAGTATGATTTCACTAATGATGCAGATGCAGTGTGAGTTGTTAAGAAAGGATGGTGTTACGAAGAACATGTACTATACTATTTTTAGCTCTGCTGACTTGTCAGTCAGCAGAGCTTATAGAATCCGTTTGCGTCCGTCTGTCCGTCCGTCGTTAGACTTTTCATATTTTCGACTTCTTCTCAAAAACCGCTACATAGAATGTTTTGATTTTGCACATGGATGATCCCCAGGTGGATCTCTACCAAGTTTGCGAAGGAGATGATGATGCAATAATTTTTCTATTTTTTATGAATTTTTTAATTTATTTTTTGAAAAAAAATAAAATTTCTTCATCTGAAGAACTACCTGGCCAATTGCTTTGATATTGCACATAGGGTCACCTGGGGTCAACTAGTTCTCATTTTGGCCACCAGGTGGCCAAAACCGCTACATAGAATGTTTTGATTTTGCACATGGATGATCCCCAGGTGGATCTCTACCAAGTTTGCGAAGGAGATGATGATGCAATAATTTTTCTATTTTTTATGAATTTTTTAATTTATTTTTTGAAAAAAAATAAAATTTCTTCATCTGAAGAACTACCTGGCCAATTGCTTTGATATTGCACATAGGGTCACCTGGGGTCAACTAGTTCTCATTTTGGCCACCAGGTGGCGCTGCGATTTTTTCCTATTTATTTTTATGAATTTTTGCGTGTTAAGGCTATTTTCAACTTCTTCTCCAGAACAGCATGATAGAATTGCTTAAAATTTTATCAAAATATAGTTGAACATTAGACAATGAAAGTTTGCAAAAATAATGTGGATATGTTAATTTTTGACAAAGTTATGCGATATCAGACTTTGTGACTGTAAGTGAGTGCTGCCACTGTACACCGGCAGCCATTGAAACAGCAAGGTATGTCAATTGATAATACATGCACTACCATCAGCAGAGCGTATAGAATCTGTTTGCGTCCGTCGTCCGTCTGTCCATTTGTCCTTCCGCAAAATTTATTTTAAGGACAAACTTTGCTACCACTCTACATACATGTACATAGCCTTACAAATCTAGACTGCAGTCCATGTGTTCCAATACTGTAAAAGCAGATCCCAGTCAGCAGTGAAGGATCATCATGATCCTCTTGTTCTCTTTTGAAACAGATGCAGAGCTGCTTTAGTCTCTGTGTTTCCATTGGGACTGAAATACTGTACACAGCTTTATTCCATACATGTATACTTTCTGTTGTCATTCTGATTGGCTGTAAGACTACACAGTGTTCATGGTATCCAAAAACGATTTGTATTTAAAATTCGCGTATTATCATTTGATGATAAATAGCAACTGATACATTTTAATTATAATTCTTGATCAAGGTTATGACTTGGATTATTAAATAAAAATACACCATTTCTTCATTTGGTGCAGTAAACCCAGCACTAAATTTTAAAATTTCCCATCGTCATCGTAGCTAGTCCACACCAGAGCTGCTGACACCAACTGTCTATTACCACACACTGTATGTAAAAATCTGTTTTCATTGCTGAACAACCCCAGGTGATGTACGTTTATGTTATCTTGTGAGGGAGACTCAGTATTCAGGGTAATCGGGGCATGTTAACCCCTGTTAACAACACTGAGGTGGCAGCTTTCCTTGGTGTGGGTTATTAGGTGCATTGTGCCAATTAGCCTGTGCCCCTGTTAACAACACTGAGGTGGCAGCTTTCCTTGGTGTGGGTTATTAGGTGCATTGTGCCAATTAGCCTGTGCCAAGGAAATACAGCTGTTAATTGACACCCATGGGGAATACATTAATGATATATTAGGTCTTCTTTACAATTCTTACCAAAAATATTTTCTATTTGCATGAAATTTAACCCTTTCCCCATTAAACCGGCTGGTTGTCAAATGTCGTTGCTTCATTGTTTTTAACTAATTTCAACAGTGATGAAAAACAGTTTTGACTGAGAATTAGAGATAAGCCCTATGAGGATCACATGGCCCAGGTCAACAGCTTTCCTTGGCATGGGTTGGGCACTTGGTGCCCAACCCATGCCAAGGAAATCTGTTGAGTCAGTTTTAATTCAAGGGGGAAGGGGTCAATTAAATAGAGTAAAGTAGATAGCAGTTGACATCTGGTCACTTTTAGGCAATTTGTAGGGAAGAGTGTTAAACCTGTGTAAGGGGGCAGTATGCAACTTTGTAATACAGATATAAGGTGAGACTGTAGTACACCCTTATAATGGAGAAGGTTGACTCAGCCGGGATTGGCAGAGTGTCCCTGTGTGCATGAAAGAACTTCATGTACTTAGGCTGTCAGTTTACCCTGGCTGCTAGCTGTGTAAAAAGACCACTTGCTTGTTTAGTCTACCCCAGTTGTGTATCTAGATAATTAACCCTTTCCCCTTTGAATTAAGACTGAGTCAACAGCTTTCCTTGGCATGGGTTGGGCACTAAGTGCCCAACCCATGCCAAGGAAAGCTGTTGACCTGGGGCATGTTGTCTTGACAGATCTCATCTTCAATTCTCAGTCAAATTGTTTTTCATTGCTGTTGAAAACGCTGAAGCAGACGACATTTGACCACCAGCCTGTTTTGGCCGGTTCAAGGGGGAAAGGGTTAAGGTATATGATAGTAACATGTGATATTATTGTTATCATTTTCGGATGGTTGAGCTGTTAAAAAAATTATTGTTTTACAGTGGTTGAGCTAATAAGACCAGTGCCTTGTACATGTATGTAGGAGTGTTGTAGAATCAGATGCAACATTTTTAAAGATCAGATGACAAGGTAGCGAGTACTTTGTAAATGCTGATGTTGAAGTAACATATACTTACAGCTGTAACCATTTTCCCCCTTCAACCAGCCAAAAATGGCTACAGGTTACTGTAAATAACATTGTAAAGTGACATGTGATTAATTTTAGTGTTAATGAAAAATGATTAGAACAGTGAGCTCATGAAATTCATTTCCAAGCCTCAAGAGAGTTGTCATGACAATTGCTTGCATGACTGATCAGTGCCATATAAACAAGGGGGCTCTGTATGGTCCAAGTTCACCTATTGCAGCCTGGTAGGTCATACTGACCTGGACATCCATGCCTGAGTTGGTTTGAACAGGTCTTGGTACAGATCACAGTTTACCCAGCCTGTAAATGCATTACTTGTTTTCCTTGTTTGGAAAACTATGATGGAAAAGTAAGCACTTGCATGCTGGGTATTAATTGTGTCAGGTTGTCTGACTGTATCTGAAACTTTGCTCAATCTTTGGGAGCAAAGTTTCGCCTTTGAAAGACACTCAAGGTAAAATTTTAGAACAGCAAAAGAAAGCACATAAGTACTTTGCTGCTTGTGTTCAATAGTAACCAGGGGCCTACAATCATCCATACTTAACAGGTATACCAGGAAAATAGGATTTTGACCCCAGTGTGACCTTTTAAGGTTATCCAAAGTCAAATTTAAATGCTATGCCACGTACTGTCATTCACGCAAATAGATTTACTTATGTTGTACCCATATAAAAATGGTGTTTGAAATGTTGATTCAAATACTTGTCAGCATTTAGGACAGCATAATTCTTTATTTATAAAGGAGTAGAACTTTTTCTTTTTTTTGCTACCACTCTGCTTTCCAGTGGTCAAAACACATTTAGACCCTTGCCTGAGTAACACCTCATATTGATGTTGCCCCATGTCCTGCCTGCCCCTTTCTGATGCCCACCCTTCTCTGATTGTTTGACTTGTCAATAAGATGTTGTCGTGTGTATTGAGCATTTACTTCCCATGTGATAACATGGCTACTATCTTGTACCTGTCCTTTTCTTGGTCATATAGCTTTATTAATTCCAGTGAAATATTTACCCTGTATTTTGCTGTCATTCATCATTCTCTTAACCCTTTCCCCCTCAAACCGGCCAAAACCGGCTGGTGGTCAAATGTCGTCTGCTTCAGTGTTTTCAACTAATTTCAACAGTAATGAAAAGCAATTTTGACTGAGAATTGTGGATGAGCCCCATAAGATCACATGCCCCAGGTCAACAACTTTCCTTGGCATGAGTTGCCAAGGAAAGTTGTTGACTCAAGTGTCAATTCAAGGGGGAAAGGGTTAACCCTTAAAGCGCTGATTTAAGAGGGAGTCAACAGCTTTCCTCAGGGCACTTTGCGCGCAATGTGTGCAAAGTGCCCTGAGGAAAGCTCTTGACTGTTTGCTTCAGACTAGTTTTGCTGGTATTTGAATGAAGGGTATCTTCATGAGGAATTTGAATCTTTTAACCATTATATGTTTAACAGTAATGAGAAAGTGACTGTAGCTGTGATTAGCACTTAATGGGTTAATTATTCCCCCTCTAGAAAGTGACTGTAGCTGTGATTAGCACTTTATGGGTTAATTATTTCCCCTTTAGTTCACAGACTCAAATGTGACCATTTAGGACATGTCAGTATTAAGGACAGCATTATAGAAAAATTAACTCATTCCATACTATGGTGACAGACATTGGTCAGTGGTTCTGGCACTGCCTTAAGACTATAGGCATGTTGGTACTTGAATAAAAGCTCTTTTCATAAAGAATTTAAATATGCAATTGTCATCTCATATCTAGGTAAATATACGGAAACATCAGGGACTGGTATAGAATGAGTTAATAAAGTCTTCTACTTCTGTCAAATTGTAGTAGCTCTTTCGACTGATAAAACAGTTTCCTCTCTTCATGATTTTTCCAATGCTTGGCACTATTTATACACATAACATACACTGGTTGAAGTAGTAGGGGATAACTTGGGCATAAACTATTGACAAAATGCTGCAGTTATGCAATTCTTTCAACCATATGATATACAACAACATCTCAAGGCAGGTTGTTCACAATTAATTGTTTATTTTAAGAAAGTACAGTAACACCGTTAATATCATTATAGTATAAAATGATCTTGTTTAAATAAAGCAATAATAGATTTCTTTTTTTTTTAAAATTCTGACAGCCATCTTATTGATCAGCTTTTAAAATATTTATAACTTAAAATGTTTAGTTGATGAAATAGATCATCTAAAATACTATAAATATCTGCATAACTCAAGCTTCCACAACACACATTTTCCTACTGAACAATTTGTAGCAAATGGGGCCTGAAATGCCACCAAATATTGAAGCCTACATTTCAGATTTTTTTTGGAAGGAGGGTTTTGGTTTTCTTCTTGCATTTTAATTGAATGCTCTTCAAACGCTTGTAATCTTGTTCCAATTTTGAAAGTCCTATGATACTTTTCAATAGAGAAATAAATATATGAGAAGAAAATTCATACCAACCCCTTTCACTGTAAATTGTGAAAATAGCAGCGTTATATGCCCAGTAGCTATGTCTTCAGATTTCTTTATTGCAGTCTGGGAGCTTAATAATCAAGTGACAGGTCTGGGCTAAGTACAGTTGTATACACATTTATTCTAATCTGTGTATTGTTAATGACAGCACCTCACTATTTGCGTACATACTCCAGTTGAGATCTTGTTGGCACAGTTCGTGACTGATGTCTTGATCATGGTACACCCACATGTAATTCATGAAGGCTGCTAATTGTGTTAAATATGCAACCTGGATTGCAGGGATTGGCCATGTGCATATTTTAACCCTTTAAACACTGATTTACGACTGAGTCAACAGCTATCCTTGACACACTTTGCATGCAAATTAAAGTATCACAAGAAAAGCTGTTGACTAAGACTACTTTTTGGTTTAGACTGGCCTTGCTGGTATTTGAATGAAACTTAACGTATCTTCATGAAGAATCTGAATCTTTTAACCATTAAATGTTAATGAGAAAACAACTATAGCCGTGATTAGCACCTTAAGGCTTAACTCTTTCAGTTCCACCTTTTGTACTGAGTTTTCAGCTGTCCTGGCTACGCGTTGGCCACATGAGGCCCTAAGCAAAGAAAACTGGCAACCCACACCATTGTATTTTCTAGAACTATAGGCGTGCTGGTACTTGATTGAAAAGTCATTTTACAGGAAATATGAACCTGTCATCTTTACCATAACTTAGGGCAGTATGTATTAAGTAGTTCGACTTTTGTCACAGTTGGCACTGAACATACTGAAAGAATCAAGGCTTGTGAAAGCCCAAAGGCTGCCTGAAGGACGGAGATCTACTCCAGCATTCCATCCACAGCTTGCAGAATTGGCGAGAAACAATCTGATAGCTTGTCACCACAAGGACTTGCATGATGTGGCATTGTGTGGAGAATGCTACTCAGTGTTGCATAGTTATTCCTCCTTCAATTTCAAGTACATATACAATGACAACAGTATATTCACTGTAGGCAACCATGTTGAACTATAAACTAAAGTCTTGTCAGCATGGGAATTCTTTGTCAGTCATGTTTATAGGCCTGCTGGTTACAGACCACAGTTGTGACTGGCTGGTTGCGCATCCCAACGGAGATAGTCCGTAATTGTGAAAATACTGTGTTTTCAGCATGCTGTAGCATCTTATAAATAAAGTAAGCTAAGTCAGGTTTACTGCATCGCAGAGTTGCTTCATTGGTGGTCATATAGGTGCACTGTCTTCCAAGCCAGGTGGGAACTTTATGGTGGGGAAGGACAATGATGTGACCCTGGCAAGAGCACAGTTCATACACCTGTATAAAGCTGACATCCAGGTGTTGTTTCGTATTTCAATTATCACAAATTAACGAGCTGGGAATTGTATGACAAAAATCCGTCCATATTTTTCTGACATTTTTATCTGTTAAATGCTGTTCACGGAATTTCAAAATACCACAATGCTGATTTTTTATACTGAAAAATGCTAATATGAAAAATAGAAGGATTTATAACTGTAGTCTGTGGCCTGCTTTTAAATCACCGACTGGAGCAGAAAATACATGTTGGAGACAAATGTCTTAATGAAGAAGAGCTTGATCCATACCCCCCTCAGACTAGATGAAAAATTAAGCCTACTTGGCTACAACCGGGGGGGAGGGGGGGGTCTAGATTATGTGCTTTTTATGTGCAGATGTTTGAAGTTATTTTCTTCCAATTCAGGAGATGTTCCTGATTTATCAGTACCTGGTATAAATTCAGGAGAACATGCAGATGATGGGGGGAGGGCGCCCTCCCGGCGCGAGTCATTTTTATCCCCCGTCCATCCTTCCGTCCTTCCGTCCGAAACAAATTTTGTCCGGCCCATGTCTTCTACATTATTAATGCTACCTCTTCGAATTTTTTGTGGTAGGTAGACCTTATGTAGTAGGTGTGCATAGGCATTGTTTTGTGTAGCTAATTACTTGCATTAATTAATCATTAATTAATTAATTAACAAAGTTCGTTAAGCAAGACAAATTTTGTCCTGGCCATATCTTCTAAACTATTAATGCTAGCCCTTTGAATTTTTTATAGTGGGTAGACCTTAGGTAGTAGGTGTGCATAGGCATTGTTTTCTATGGCTAATTACTTCCATTAATAAATTAATTAACAAAGTTCATTAAGCAAGCTCAAGCTACAATACAAATTTTGTCCGGGCCATATCTTCTAAATTATTGATGCCAGCCCTTTGATTTTTTTATGGTGGGTAGACCTTAGAGGGGATATGGTAATGGGCACCGTCCGTGTGTGTCCGTCCTTCCATTATTACTGTGGGCGGGGGATGTGGCTAGCGTCAGCGGCTACTTGTTGTAAATATTCTTGGATCTGCCAATGTGTCATAAGCCGCTTATCAGCTGTCAGTTGTTGTTATGCAAATGAGCGGCCTGTATGAAAACATGTTTCATTTTGCATATATTCCTTCGCAAAATTGGACATTTTTATCTTCAATATTATTTTTTTAATGTTGTCGATCACAAATCAACAAGTAACCCTGAAGGCAGCATCATTATGCTGAATTCAGCCAATGAATAAAATTTGGAAAGATTTGGATGATCATAACTTGGGGTTTTCAGCTAGCATTTAGAACACATTGAATGGGTATCCACAGATGCTAACCAGTAAATTCACCAAGCAATGCCGGCATGCAAACTAAGATTCCCAGATGTGCAGATCTGAGAATACAATTAAAATGGTGCATTCTGGTGGTTTAAAAGTTTTAAAAAATCAGCTGTAAGAAAGGGAGTAGGAAAACGCATTTAAAATGCTGCTAACCACAGTCAGTTGTAAATTCACAAACCACTGTCACAACATAAACAATTTATGCAAAATGTCAACCTTTTTTTTTTTACAGAAAAATTGATAATTCGCAAGGTTTTTTTTCAAGATTCAAGAGATCAGGAGACTTTAAAGAAATGAGTTAAATTTGGAGAGATCTCCCGAAAAAATTCAGGAGTTTTGGAACATCTGTACATGTTATGCTGATAAGAACAGCAGGATGCCCACTCTACCCATATGATAGATAAAAGAAACTGTCATCTGGTATTCCTGTAACTAATTAAATGTCATTCCATGTAACTGTTTATCAGCCAGTGTGTGTCACTGTGTTGGACAGTCAAGTCTTTTTATCCCAGCCAGTGTGTCACTGTGTTGGATAGTCAAGTCTTTTTATCCCAGCCAGTGTGTCACTTTGTTGGATAGTCATGTCTTTTTATCCCAGTCAATGTGTCACTGTATTGGTTCATCATGTCTTTTTATCCCAGTCAATGTGTCACTGTATTGGTTCATTATGTCTTTTTACCCCAGCCAGTGTGTCACTGTTTGGTTCATAATGTCCTTTTATCCCAGTCAGTGTGTCACTGTATTGGATTTTAATACAGTGGAACCTCATTAATCCGTATGTCTTATTAATCTGAACACTTTTCCTTGAACAGAACTGTTCATTTGAAGTAATAATGATTTTGTAATCCAGATGCTTCATTAATCTGAACAGTTCACTTGGGTACAAAGGTGTTTGGATTAGAGGTTCCATTGTACAATACATAACAAGTCCTCAGTTTTAACTTGAAAGTGGCATGTATGTAAAATGTGGCAAAAGTAAAGGTGATACTGTCCTATTGTATATGCAGGAAGATGTAGGTGAACACTCCCACTTTACCCCACACAATAGACCTGTTCATGGGACTCGGGTTTATTCGGTTCACTTCGGGAAGCGCACCCTGCTTTGTTTACATTTTGTGTTCGGCCACGCTGGCCGGATTACACGTGGAAGCATAAGAAAGTAAAACACAGGGTGTGCTTGGATTTAACGAAAAATCAAACCGTCAGCAATCTATAAATGCACATTTCACCACTGACGTGACAATTTAGGCAAAAGATTTGCACTGTTCAACACAATCCATGCTATAATCACTAGCGTTTGCCGTGGCATCCGTTGTAAACATATGACGGCGTGGGCCCGACTCGGCTACTTGCTGATTGGACAATCAAGCCAACAATGGAATGCATAATTAATTAGGGTCCGGAGAAGTGCGGTAAAACTCGGTATGAACAGGTCTATTATGTGAGAGGGGAAGACATTAATACATACGACCAAGTTGTTGAAAGCTGAATAAATGATAAGACAGTTTATCACAAAACGATACAACAAAAAAATACAAAGGAAAAGCTAAGTGAACAATAAGATAGTTTATCACAAAAACAACAAAAAGTACAAAGGAAAGCCAAATGAACAAGACAGTTTATCATGTAAGACAACAAAAAGTACAAAGGAAGGCTAACTGAACAATAAGACTTTATCATAAAAGACAAAAAAGTACAAAGGACAATAATTGGAACCATGCACCTTTATCATATGAGCCAAAACACAGGCCATCCAGGCACCAAAGGAGGAGCCAAAGACCAGTGGGAAACCACTGGGACTGAGAATAAGTTAAATCATTCCACCCTAGTGACGCTTTTTCCCGCTAATATGTAAATGACGTCCGCTGATTGTATTTACTAATTTGGGGATTATTTTTCAAAATTTCGGATGAAACTTGCATGGAAGATCATTCCAAATTATATGCCCATGGTCAACAGCTTTCCTTGGTACGCTCTGGGCGCCCAGAGCGTGCCAAGGAAAGCTGTTGACTCAGTCTTCTATCAGGGTGGAATGAGTTAACATGGAAAACCAACATCAAGATAATAGTTCCAGCAGAAGAAGAGTGCAGAAAATACGCATGAAAAAACACAAGACAACAGGCAGCAGTCAGGCCACAGGATTTGTCCTTGTGGTAATTATAGGGACACCTGACATCTATAGTCAATTTATGAGAAGCCAACTATTACTTCCATGGAAATAGAAGAAGCCATAGAACTGTCAGCAAGCATGGAGACAGGAATACTGCATCATAATTACCCAGGGTCCTGACCAAAATCCAGTGGAAAAAACTTGGGGAATTAACCCACATTCCTATAAACAACAGCCGTATCGGTAAGGCTGCTTGTGAAGTTGTACAAGCTGGAAACCTACAGAGACTAAGTCGCATTTATAGGCGTAACCTCACTCAACTTGGGCTCAGCAACAGTGGAAGGGGCAAGTCACCCAACCAACCAACTCATAAGGAAAGTCCGAAGAAACCAGTAATATATATGATTGTGTGTATACACACACATACAAATATTGGTGCTGTGTGCAAACGCAGAAAGGTGTTCTCTTTCAATATCATTTCTTTGTTTCCATCACTTAAGGTTTCCAGTTTTGTCTCTGGAAGCTCATTAATTGAAAACTGTTATTTTCATTTTGCATAACTAAAGCCTTAATTATCAGTGAACTTGGTTCACTTTTTTAAGGCCAACCGTGAGTAAAGTCAAACTACTTCAGAGGAAATGAGCTCAATTGTAATACGGATGATAGATTCATATTCCTTGTGAAAATACTTCTCATTCAGCTATAATGATGCTGACATTTCCAGAGAATAGAATGGTTGGGTAAACAGTTTTCTTCAGTGTGCTTTGGGCACATATTGGGCATGGTTTGGGCACATATTGTGCCCAAAGTGTGCTGACGAAAGTTGCTGACTCATTCCAAAACTTGGCCCTGAAATAATCATGAGTTCAATCTTATATAGATCATGTAGATTGGAGGCAT
Organism: Hermodice carunculata; assembly: GCA_964020975.1. Classification (NCBI taxonomy): domain Eukaryota; kingdom Metazoa; phylum Annelida; class Polychaeta; order Eunicida; family Amphinomidae; genus Hermodice; species Hermodice carunculata. The sequence continues at coordinate 21,699,928 of OZ026619.1, forward strand.
AAAAATATTTAAGCCCAAGGTGGCGTAGTGATCATAAGTTAGTAATGGTAATATGTTTTTTTTTTTTTCAACACCAGGAGGTACTATCAGCTGATGACTTAATATTGTATAATTATGTAAAAATTAAATTCCAAGACATGACTTTTGATGTGATGGTAGCTGTTCGCCTTTAGCTTGTATAGTTCAAGTCTATCAGTTGACATAAGAAAGGGGCGTCAGGGCAGCACCAAGTTTGCAATTCCCGGGTGTCTTTATCTGCTTGTAAACTTCATTTAACCCTTTCCTCCCTTGGATTAACCCTTAAAGTGCTGATTTAAGACCGAGTCAACAGCTTTCCTTGGAGTACTTTTGAGGAAAGCTCTTGACTAAGACTACTTTTTGCTTTAGTTTAGACTTGCTGGTATTTGAATGGAAGGTATCTTCATGAGGAATTTGAATTTTTAACCATTATATGTTTAACCTTACTGAGAAAATAACCATAGCCGTGATTAGCACTTTAAGGGTTAAGACTGAGTCAACAGCTTTTCTTGCCATGGGTTGGACACTGAGTACCCAGCCCTTGCTATGGGAAACTGTTGACCTGGAGCATTTGATTTTGACAGGTCCCATGTACTATTCCCAGTCAAATTGTATTCCATTGCTGTTGAAATTAGTTAAAACACTGAAGCAGACGACATTTAACCACCAGCTGGTTTTGGCCAGTTTAAGGGGGAGAGGGTTAATAATCTTTTCCAGATCACACTAAGACTGAGTCAATAGTTTACCTTAGCACAGGTTGGATATGATATGTCCAACGTGTACTGATGAAAGCTATTGACCTTGGGTATGTCAACATGAAATGCCTTATTTATTATATTCTTGCAAAAATATTGTTAAAGTTAACATGTTCAAGTAAAAATGTATGAGCAGACCATTTATATCGTGGCACTTTTGGGCAATTAAAGCAGGAGAGGGTAAGCCAAAAAGTGAATGAGTATCTTGGTGAGGGCCAGGCTATCTGCATGGAACAAAATCACCTTACTCGCAGCTTCCTGGACCGAGACAAGTTGCTGTCTGTGGCTTGAGCAGAGTATCCATGCTTGAAAGCTGTTGACCTGGGACATTTTGTTTGAGAGGTTTCATCCGTTCTCATTCAAATTGTCTCCAGTCAGCAAGAATTTTATGTTCATGTAGCGATATGGAAGCAGACAGCATTTTGCATCATGGGAAGTCCCTCTATTTTTTTTGGGGGGGGGGGGGTAGGAGGGGCAGTTTTAAGCAGGAAGTCCATGCATGATGTGAGCCCCTGGCACTGGGTTAATTAGTTTGGGACATCAGGATGTAGGTTAAATAAGTCAGGAAATTGGCCCAAGTGGTGCAAAAATGGAATTCCCCTGAAAAGACACCAGCAATGTTAAACCACCTGGCTGGAGAGATCCAATGAGGAATGATACACCACCTACCTGATGTTTGATGTTGCTTGTAGACATGCAGGGGGTGATACTGTCTGTGAGAACAGCCAGTGTTCTACATACATATGTATGCACAGAATTTGAACATACACAACGACGTGGTTGTTAATATTGATTGTCTCGGTTCCAAGAACAGTAGCTAAATTCCTAAGTGCAGATGTAATACTATCCCAAAGATGTAGAGGTGCATGTAACAAAAACAAAATGCTCCTACATTCCAAACATGTTCATCCCTTTCCCAGTCAGAGTAAGCCTGAGTCGACAGCTTTCTGTTGTATGGGCTGAGTAGGGTAAACCCACCCACTAACAGGAAACCTGTTGACCAGAGGTAGCCGCTGATAGGTCTTATCAACAATTCTTATACAACAAAAGTGTTTTCTGTCAACAGAAAATTTAGAAAAATCTGAAAGCAGACAAAAGTTGATATCTGTGTGCTTTTGGGTGCAAATTTAAGGATTAATACAGGATCAATGGTTGTTTAGAAAGATGCCAGAAACTGCGGTCCAAACAACTTCTTCACTAGTGCCACTTAAGCATATCATTGTTTAGGATGATGTCTCCCCCATAGCAGCACGGACCAACCAGTGCATGGGGACATATAGAATCTTACATGGCAGTGAGTGAGTGACGATTTTTCTCTCACGAGGGATCGTTGTTGGTGGGGAAAATCACGAGTGACCGCAGGTCACGAGGGATTTTCCCCACCAACAACGATCCCGAGTGAGAGAAAAATCGTCACTCACTCACTGCCATGTAAGATTTTATTTATTCTATGTTTAATCGAGTATTTACCGCAAAAATTGTCGCTCTTGTTGCTTAGGTGTCGCCATTTTGAAGCGGAGACTTTTCACTTGGAAATGTCAAATCACATATACATGCACCGCGGGTGTAAACACAATATACCATTGCGCGCTTTAAATAGATCCGCATTTTCAAAATGTAAGACACTCAAAATGAAAATAACAAGACAATTCCACACCAGCAACAATCCCGAGTGAGAGAAAAATAGTAACTGGTGCCGTGTAAGATTTTGTGTATTCTGTGTTTGATTGGGTATTCATCGCGGAAAATTATACCCCAGGCCTACTTTCAACGCCGAACTCTGGTGTGCCAGGTTTGTTTACGTTCGTCGTGGTTTGTCCACGTCACGCATTCACGTATGATACTATGATCAAACCTCGCTCGTGCACATTTGATTTTGTCTAAATGTCAATTGATGCATCACGTCACAATTTACCTGTAACAATGTTTCGGTCATGCGATCTACAGTGAGTTACTATTTCTGGATTTCACTCCAGAAAATGATAACTCACTGCCAAACATAGAATAAATCCATGTATTCACTGATCTCTATAACCAGAAGCACATAGCTTAGGATTCAGCATCCAATATATTTTCAGAACTTCATGAGGAATCTTCAGTTCACGAAATGGTTCAGTTCTCTCTTTCAACTCACCTCAACTCCTGGGTGCAGAGGAGTGGCAGGTTTAGCTTACTCTGTGTGCCATTATGGAGTAATGAGCCAGGATTTTTCCTCCACGATTTACACAAGAATTGTCAAACCTGCTTAAATACCTCACGTCTAAATCTCTCAGCTCAATTATGGTTCGGCTGATGGTGCAGTCAGCTTCAACTCAAATGGAGTTAACCCTTAAAGTGCTAATCACGACTATATTCGTTTCCTCATTACCTTTAAAACTTATATTGGTTTTAGATTCAAATTCCTCATGAAGATACCTTTTGTTCACATACCAGCAAGCCTGGTCTAAAAGCCTGGTCTAAAGCAAAATATGGTCTTAGTCAACAGCTTTCCTTGGGAAACTTTGCACGCATTGCATGCAAAGTGTCCCAAGGAAAGCTGTTGACTCAGTCTTAAATCATCACTTTAAGGGTTAATCAACAGGGCCTAAACTGGGTTTGCAGTAAGTCTGTGTGATGGAAGCCACCAATCCTGGAAGTGCAAGTAATTATGAGAAGAACTTTATGTCACATTTTGCTAGTGGCACATACCTTTTAATATTTAAATGACTCAGAACAATGCTTATAAGGTCAACCAGTTTTGTCCAAAAGAATTAATAGAAAAATTGGCACCACTTTCATGTGCACTAATTTGCTCCATCGTCATAACATATGACACTCTGAATTGTTTGATCTGCTGTGAGCCGGAGAGGATGTTTTTAGACATAGACCTTTGTGACTGAGATAGTTGTGACATTTGATGAGATCTTTCCTTTACAGAATATGAGATTTGATGTTGACAAAATTCCAGGAAATACTTGTGGAAGGATTCTCAGTTCAAAGCAGATATGTTGGCCTAGACCCACAGGGTGACATTTGGACCTGCCTGGGCCACAGGACAACTCAATTAACTCTTTCAGTGCCAATCATGACTCAAGTTGATCTACTTAAGTCAAACTAGTCTGAATTATCATTAGGATCCCAGTTTTGCATTCCTTGTTAAAAAATAAAACAAAACAAACTTTCATTCAAGTGCCAGTTTGCCTATAGTTCCAGAGAGACTATATCCCAGATTAACCCTTTCCCCCTCAAACCGGCCAAAACCGGCTGGTGGTCAAATGTCGTCTGCGTCAGTGTTTTCTACTAATTTCAACAGTTATGAAAAACAATTTGACTGAGAAATGTACATGAGACTTATCAAGATCGCATGCCCCAGGTCAACAGCTTTCCTTGGCATGGGTTGGGCACTTAGTGCCCAACGCATGCCAAGGAAAACTGTTGACTCAGTCTTAATTCAAGGGGGAAAGGGTTAACAGCTGTTCTCAGTGCAGTGTGCCCAATGCGGACCAAGAAAACCTGTTGACTCCATCCAAAATTTGGCACTGAAAGAGTTAAAGACCTTCACATCAGCTGATCACTGTTGGATTGGGGAGTTTGTAGCCTATTGATTAGGGGTGTGTGTCTGCATATAAGTTGGGGTGGGGGGGTGTTTTTTCTTTTCTTTTTTTCTTTTTTTTGTTTGGTAGTCATCCTCAATACAGATTTTCTGAATTGGCTTATTTTGACAAATATACCTCTTGTCCGTACTTTGATGGTGCAACCAGAAAGTTACTGGTGTTTCAAGCCAGGTAGTAGTGTTTTGTGGGAGGATCAGAATTTGAGTTAAATACCATATGATGCCCACGTCTGTTTTCATCCAGACAATATTTTTGTGTGGATTGTCACAGTAGGTTTAACTCCTTCTAACCCACAAATTAACGGAGTCTTTCATTTTCTAGAACTTAGACAACAAAAAAAGGAGGTCAGTACATATTTGTTAAACCTATCTTTTGATGTTACAATTGTGAAAGCAATTGACATTCATATGTATTTTGGTCGATGACAGAGAACAGACATTTACAACTATTAAACGTGTGATTGCAGATCTGAGAAAACAGAAAAAAGCAGGACGTTGCAGTACATGGAGACCAGATTTCTTGCCAAGCGATCTCGAAGGCATTCTGCTAGAGGTAAGGTTACACTTTTTGCCCATAACGATCACATGCAATGAAACCTCATTGTAATTACACAATCTGTTCTTATCAGGTGTCTAAATAAGTAAATATATTAAATACAGTGAAACCTGTCTGGAAAGACCACCCTTAGGAATGACCAAAAAATTGTAGTCGTGTAAGGTAGATGGTCTTTCATAGGAGGTACAGATAAGATAAAGAGTACTAAGCAAATTGTCCTGAAAAGGAAGTCTTTGAAGAGAGATTGTCTCTCATTAGAATGACCTCTCAAAGTACGAACCACTGTAAGTCAAAAAGAAAAAGGAATTTTAAATCTTGGGAAAGTTGTGTCATTGAGGGAATAATTGTCAGACGTCTGAGTGCCATTATAATCAGGTTTCAGTATATACTTTTTAGCTCGACCAGCAGGTGGGGCCCTGAGTGTCATTGCCAATCGTTACTCTCAGTATTGTAGTTTCTATACGTAGTGCTGATGTTAGATTTGGAACATGTTTCAGTAAGGGTACCTGAAGCATCAATTTTATCAGAGGAAGTCCTTAACCCTTTCCCTTTTAACACTGGCCAAAACCAGCTGGTGATAAAATGATGTCTGCTTCATTTTTTTTGGGGGGGGGGGGGGGGGGCTCAGATGACTAGTCAGTCAGCTGAGCTTGTAGGATTGCTCTATGTTCACTGCCTGTTCATCTTCAACTCTCTGTCATCTGTCCACAAGTAAATTTTCGACTTCTTCTCAAGCAGCGTTTACCACATTTTCCACTTCACTGGTGTGCATCTGTCTGGGCTGGATCTCCACAAAGTTTGCTCACTGTGGTCATGCTCTTGCAATTTTTGGATTTTTCATAATTCTTTTGTTTGTTCATTTTTGGCCAGAATCATGAGAAAATTGTCTTCTCTGAAAACGCTTAGCCAATTTCTTTGAAATTGCAGAGAAACTTCTTGGGACCCTAGAGCTTAATTGTTTCACCAGATGGTGCTGTCATTTTTCTCGAATTATGTTTTACAATTTTTTTTTTTTGATGTATTCAATATTTTGAATTCTTCAACTAAACTGTCTTACAGATTGTTATGAAACTGTCTCTTGTGAAAGGATCAAACAAAGGTTTACTGTTGGTGATGATACTGTGGATCCTGATTTTTAACAAATTTTTCAGTTCAGGTACTTGTCACTGAATGCAAAAATTCCTGGTGATTACCATGTATGTCAGTGGGGATTTGAATGGTAATTTACATTGTTGGCTTAACTGTTCTCCAAAATTGTCATCCAATTCACTTCCAGCATGATGGGAATGTACCTGGAGTAGGTGTTTACCAAATGTGTTCACATGGTTGCCGTTCAGTGATATTTTGACCTTTTGCATTTTTTTTTGGTTCCCTGTGTGGCAGTCTTCAAAAATGTGTGAAATAACTAGGTGAGTTGTTGCTTCAAAATTGCACAGGGACACCTCTGGTGACCTGTGGATCTTAAGTTGTATGCTAGGTACATGTAGAGCTGCAATTCATTTTCCTATATTTGACCAATTTTGGTGTGTTTTTACTTGGCACAACTTCTCCCAGATTCTCTTCAAACTTCAGGGGAATGTACCTGGACTGAATCTCCAATAAATACATTTCCTTGTTACTGCTGTCATTTTCTGATTTTTAATGAATGACCAAAATTAGGAAAAACTAGTAAGGACACATGTACATGTTAACATTGTTACAATAGAGACAGCAGCAAATTTGACATAATGAGCTCTTATAGGCCAATGGTTATTATTAAGCACTAATAAGAAAGCGCCAGTGTAGTTATGACCCCTGCCTGCCAGAGGAGGGGCATATAACATTTGCTTTTTCCATGCGTCGATCTGTCCGCTATTTGTGTCCAGGCTATAATTCCCTTTGCCTTCAACTAAGATTAATGAAATTTACACGCAGGTGCATCTGGGCATAATGGTGTGTCATGTACCAAATGTAGGTCACTAGGTCAAGTATCTGGGTCACAGTGACATATCCCTGTAAAATCTGGTTTGGGCTGTAATTCCTTTACTATTTAACTTAGTTTCACAAAACTTCACACACACATATCTTGACCTAAAGGTGTGTAATGAAACAAAACTAGGTCACTAGGTCAAGTGTCTGGGTCACAGTGATACAATCATGTAAAACTACATTACACTTCGTGTCTGGGCTGTAATTCTGTTGTCCTTCAAGTTAGATTAATGAAACTTTGCACACAGGTGCATCTGGACATAAAGGTGTGTCATGTACCAAAAGTAGGTTACTAGGACAAGTATCTGGGTCATAGTAACATATCATTGTAAAATTGTGTCTGCGCTATAATTCCTTTACTATTTAACTTAGTTTAGTGAAATTTCACATGCACACACATATCTTGACCTAAGGGTATGTCACAAAACAAAAGTAGGTTGCTAGGTCAAGTATCTGGGTCATGCTGATACAATCATGTGAAACTACATCACACTTCATGTCTGGGGTGTAATTCTGTTGTCCTTTGACTTAAAATCATGAAATTAAAGACACCTGTGTATCTGGACACAAAAGAGTGTGTCATTCATCAAAGTAGGTCACTAGGTCAAGTATCTGGGTCATGGTAATGTTTTACTTTTACAGACTATAGTAAATCCAAAATGAGACCTGTGATTATCACGGTTATAAATAAGACGGGGGGGGGGGGGGGGCATGGATCTAGCAATCTCTGATTGCATTTTCATTTTTTCTGATGTTGTTTATTTCAACCTTGAGTAACCTTGAAAGGTCAAACTGACATGTAGCCATTTATCTTGCTAATGGTGGATCCTAGTCCCATTGATACTATTTACAATGATGGGAAAGTACCGATGGGGTTTGTTTTGGTGTCACTAATGTTGACCTTGAGTGATCTTGAAAGACCAAACTGACATATTGGCTGCTGTCTTGTGTCTTGGTAACAGTGGATCATCTCACTATCCATTAGAAAAATAGTGACTCCTGAACCAAGCAAAGACGGATGATCTTAAAGAAAGTTGACCTTATTCTGTCGCCCACAGGACCAACTTCAGTCTGTTCATCCTGAAAGAACCAGGATGGAACAGCATCTGAGTGACCATTACATAACCACAAGTTTGATATCTGTACATGCTTGTAAAACAGTAATTTGTGTGAATTTTATTTGACAATGATAGGTGAAAAACTGTTCAGTCTGGGACTAATGTAGTGTCATGGGGATATATTTAGGTTTATTTAGTGTTCCGGTAGCACATTTCAAGAACTGGGTAAGTAATGACTTTGATATAACACACAGCCATGGTCCTGTACCAGCATTAACCCTTAAACGGTCAGACCGGTCGTTAACGACCGGTAAACACATGATTTTATGCTGGGCTAACACTGGCTTAGCTTAACTTGTGTAAACAACTCATAAACCATCACCAAACTTGACATAGACAGCTGTTGTGTTTCCCCCAAGAAACACATCGATCTATTTATGTATACTGCCCCCTCTAGCGTCTCTGCTTGTCATTCACGGGATTCCCCGGTGATTCCCTTGAGGTGCGTGACGTCACAAATAGGGCAGCATCCAGTACCAGTTCAGCCTCAGGTGTCCGTCAATTACATACAAGTGCCCAGGCTATTAATCTTATTCAGGAGTGGGCAGGGTGGGATTATGTAGAGGAGAGGGACAGTGAGTCGATGTTGGGTGTGAGGTTGAAAGTATTTTGTTTTTAATGAGGCTGGAGCCCACAGATATCAAGCGTATCAGTGGACCATGCATAGTCCATGTGGTTCCACAGTGGGTCTCAAAGCAAAGGCATAGGAATAGATTGTCATTCAGCCGATCAGTTACTCAATCATTGCGTCAATGCCTGCTCTTACCAAGTATCCCCAAGTCTGTTTCCCTGTCAAACCTGTGTTCAATAAACTTTATGAACATGACCTTTTGCCTTGGCCCAGTAATGGAACCATGCATTCAAACCTAAACCGTTTCTCTGCACTCAGTCAATTTACACGGATTGGGGGGGGGGGGGGGGGGCAGACACATGATAATATTGTTGTCTGTCTCAGAGATTGTGATAGGCAGCCAATACCGAAGGCCTACTTTGCCTTTTGCATTGAAATAAATAACTCTATTATTACATGTAAGTTGTATGCATGCATGTCATCCACATTTGCAAATTAAATGTCAGTATAAGGCATCATATATATATATATATATAATTGTGAATCCAATCACACTTCGTTTCCATGGCAACATATTCAAATGGGGAAAACACAAATTTTTCATAAAGGTACAGCAGTGTTATTTTATTTCTGTCATTTCTTGCAGAATATTTAACCTGAAACATAATCTATGAATACTTATGGTGACTATTATGCAAAGTAGCTGCTTTCTTACTGGTTCTGCAGATCTATATAAAAATGCAGTTTTTCCAATTTTTAGCCAAATACTGGCAACATTTATACCGTTGCTATGGAAACAGGTTATGTGATCTATATTTTTTTCGAAGTTTGCTGAAAGTTCGTATCTGCAGTTATCCAAATACCATGCATGTCTGGAGAGAAGGGTGCTTCACATAAAATGAAGAGATACTTTGTTCTCTAATTCAGCAGATTTTTAATGATTTTTTTTACTTTTATGAGTGATTAAAGTGGTTGCCATGGCAACCAGTCGTGACTATTGGCAATTTATTGCACATAATGAAACTTGGCATTCCAGCCATCACAATGATATATAATTTTGGTATGCTTCAAAGAAAACTGTTTCCACTGCTCCGTGTTCAATGAACATTGTCACTTTTATTTTCACTGGTATAAAAAATAACCTGACCCTTTAAGGGTTAAGATTGGATAGCAACCTATTGGAGACTTTGACTTCATTCTCCAGCTTACAGGGCCACTATGGTCTATGCATGCTAAGTCAGCTCAGCACAGGATTGCCACGTGCCTCTTGTTTTTCTGCTTTATTCTGTAGTTTTTGCCAAACAAAAATTTGTTTGAAAATCAAAATTTTAGGAAAATAAGTTAAAAGGTATATTCACAACATGCATACAGTTGCCAAAAGGTTAAGGTAAGAGCCACAAGGTTAAAACCACAATTACCAAAACAAGTGTCAAAGTGACATGTCAACAACTCGTGTCTCACATCAGCACTTTTATTTCCAGAACACCAGATGCAAGATTCTTTGTACAGGTCAATATGTCCACCAATTTAATTGTGAACTTTGGTTGAGACATCAGCCACAATCGGAAAACAGAAGTGGTGTATGTTTAGTATTATAAGGGATGATTATGCATCCCCCACTGGGGGATGCATATAGTGTTAAGTAGAATTCAAGAGCCGCCACCGCCACCGCCGCCGGCGCCGGATTTCTTATTTCTGCTATAACTCTAAGGCATATTTACCAATTACGTTCTATTTTGGTACAAATATTCTACAGGTCTGGGGAATTTTTCTGATATACTGTTTGCCAAAATCTATTGATTTTTGGATTTTTTATTAAGGTTTTTCATTTTTTGCTGACTCAGCAAAATCAGGCAAAGTTGTTTTTTCCATATATATCTTGCTTATGGTTGATCATAGGCCCATGGTTACTATTGAACTTTACTGGGAAATCACCTATGGGCTTTCTTTTGGTGTTGTTAAATTTGACCTCGAGTGACCTTGAAAGGTCAAACTGGGGTCAAAAGCTTGTTTTCCTTATATATCTTTGTTACGGTTGATTGCAGACCCATGGTTACTATAGAACATGAATAGGAAATTACCTATGGGCTTTCTTTTGGTGTTGTTAAATTTGACCTCGAGTGACCTTGAAAGGTCAAACTGAGGTCAAAAGCTTGTTTTCCTTATATATCTTTGTTACGGTTGATCGCAGACCCATGGCTACTATTGAACATGAATAGGAAAGTACCTATGGGCTTTCTTTTGGTGTTGTTAAATTTGACCTCGAGTGACCTTGAAAGGTCAAGGTGAGGTCAAAATTTTATTTTCCTTATATATCTTTGTTACGGTGGATTGCAAGACGATGGTTACTATTGAACATAAATAGGGAACACTGTCATGCGTGGGGGATGCATATTTGTTTTCGCACAGTGAAAAACTCGTGTCTAGTTTGTTCAATATTTTTGTCATTTCCAGGAGAGTGCACAGAGCGCTCTTTTTTATTATGACCCCATCTGTCCCCCCAAAATGGCCCCTCCCAACGTTCAAAATGACGACCTCTTAAGTTGGTTGACAATGACTTTAAGAAAGCCATAGAAAAAACCCTGGTTTACACTGGATTGTATATAAAGTGAAAATGTATCAACATTAAGTGGACTATCAATATAAGTGCTTACAGTTTCAGTGTTGCCACCCCTAGAGTGTTGTAAATCAGTAAGACTCAGCGAGGGAGTGCAGCGATCGAACTGGGGAATGGGTGTGGGAGGGGGGAGGGCCCCCCTCCCACAGAAGGCAGATTTTTTTGAAAATGTTACTGAAATGGAGCCATTTGGTTCATTATTTTGTAAGTTTTGAAGGTTTTTTTAAGGTTGAAACTTTGCCATTTCTTGTGCAAAATCTGAAAATCAAACCATAATATAAAAGAAATTTTTCCTTCGTAATTTTTTAATTTTAGAGAGACAACAAAGTTAACAAATTATCAATAATAATTACTTGATATAATCTTATTGTATATAACTAAGACGTGATATCCGTCATCTCATTTATATGCCAAATTATAATTTTTTCCCGTAGCATCTGTTGTAAAATCCGTAAGGTTTTGTTCTTGATCAGTTCGATGTAAGCTCACTGTGTAGAAGCCTGATATTCCGTACAACTTACGGGAATTCTGTAAGAGTTGGCAACACTGCAGTTTTTTTCAGCCCCCGGTGTCCAGTGCACCGAGTGTTTGTGAAGTAAATCTAACAAAACACTTGATTAGTTTGCTATGAAGCCCACCGAAAATAGAAATATTGTGATGTAAACGTGGTGTTAATCAGTGCAGTAGAATATACATCAACATCAAAGATGGATCACCTTGATCCAGATGCCAAGGTCATAGATCTAGCAATCTCTGATCGCATTTTATTTATTTATTTTTTTGAGTTTTAGCAGAAGTATATTTAAAAATATTCAATTCCTTTGGCTCTTAATCTGTTATGGGGAAAAATTATAATTGTTTTATCGTGATTTGATCAACCTTTCATGATATATCTGTGGACTTATTTTTTTGGTTGGAAATCAAAGATAAATTTTTGAGGGAAGCTTGGAGTAAACACAAAAGAAAATCAGAAAACATAGAGGGCTTGTGTTTGTGATAGACAGAATAACCTATCTGTTCAAAGTTGTATAAACAAATCAGATGATAAATGTAAAGTGCTAATAGTTTAAAGACCTGATTATCTGATTGTGACTTTCAGCCTGTTAGGTGCATAGATAAACGTGACTGCATTTGGCTCCAGTAGGTAAGGTAAACCACTAAACTAACCAAAAAAACTGTGAGATAACATTTTACATAATTGGAAAAACATGTATTTTATCCATTTCTACTATAGCTTGTCTACTGCCAGTTATTAATACATCCTCTTTGCTGACATCAATAAATTGGTTGCCTGCATGGAGTATGGTGGTGACTTTAACATCTCTTATTATATTCCATTTGTTTCAGTCCATGAACGGATTCCTGTTTGTAGCTGGCAAGAAATGCACCTTAATCTTTGTCTGTGAAAACATCACGAAACTACTGGGCCACAATCGGGTAAGAATCACATAAGATGCAAAATGTTGTAAATTAACATGATTGCTACCCTTAACCTCCCCCCCAGCCTTCCTGGGGCAGGAGGTCAGCCCCCAGAAATGTCAGGCACGGGGGTGGGGGGTGGGGGTGACTTAGAGTACCAGGTACCAATTGGTCACAGCAGATGCAGACAAACAAACAAGATATCTTTTGCTCACTAATGTATGTTTATTGGCAAAGGGTGCCATGCTTGCAGTTGGATTTTAAACTGTGCTGACCTAGCTGTCAGTCAGCTGAGGGGAAGGGGGTCGAGACTCATTCATCATCCATCAGGGAAAGGGGGTCGAGACTCATTCATCATCCATCAAATGCCTGTACATCCATCCAGAATTACATTTTTAGCCTCTGAAAAATTGTTCACCAGATCCACTTCAAATTGGTGGGGATAGATCGATGTACCATGGGGAAGTCTTCATGTTACATGTTAATGGTCATCTACAAATGCTAGTCTGGAGTAGAATATGGAAGATCGACACCTAATTCACAAGGTCAAAAGGCAACTTAATTTATTGCTCAAATACAGTATCTCCAAAATCATTTGAGCTGGGACCTTGCTATATTGCACACAATCATACATCCCCTTTACATGGAGTGCACAGTGTGATCTTGACCAGATTGTGAAGGTCACAGGATCACTGGAGTGTGTATATGGGGACCTTGACTTTTTAAAGTCCCAAGATCACACAAACACTGTAATAAGATTTAGTGTCTGCATGATGACATGAGAGCTGTTTGAAATGGGATTTTAACATAGATATTACCATGATCTAGGTTTAAAGTACATACATGTGGCATGGACCTAATTCTCAAGGTCACTTGGCCACTTCAAGACATAGTGCTTAGGGATAACTTGACAACTGCATGTATCTGAGTTATGACCTTGATAATGAAAAATACTATAATATGATAATATGTAGGATGATAGTTCTCTGTGTGGCCATGGTTAATACTACATTTTGGTGACCTTGACCTAATTGTCAAGGTCTTTATGCCAATTAAATAAATTTCATAGTTTGGGTGATAGCTTGAGAACAATTTGAGCTGGAACTGTCTTATTGCACTTGATAATGACCACCCTGTGTGGGATTAGGTTAAGTCCATGACTTTATTTCCACACTATTGACTTTATATTTGTCACTTAAAAAAACCATAGTGAATTTAAGTATTCAGGTGATAATTGAAGATATCTTTGAACAATAGACCAGTCATAGGACTCGGGTTTATTCGGTTCACTTCGGGAAGCACACCCTGCTTTGTTCACATTTTGTGCTTGACCACGCTGGCTGGATTACACGTGAAAACATAAGAAAGTAAAACACAGGATGTGCTTGGATTTAATGAAAAATCAAACCGTCAGCAAACTATAAATGCATGTTTCACCACTGATGTGACATTTTAGGTAAAAGATTTGCACTGTTCAGAACAATCCATGTTGTTAATTACAAGCATTAGCTGTGGCATCTGTTGTAAACATAGGACGGCTTGAGCTCGACATGGCTACTTGCTGATTGGACAATCAGGCCAACAATTGAATGCATAATTAATTATGGTGGAAAAGTTCAGTACAATTCGGTATGAACAGGTCTATTGGGACTTGGATATTGCACATTATGATATAGTTAAAGGTTAAGCTTGGAAAACAGACAGGTGACTTTGACATATTTCTAAATGCCAAAGAACAACTAGCTTAAACTTTCGTTTTTTGATAATGATTCAAGGACTATTTGAGCAAGGACTTTCCTGGTCAGAATAATAATGTGTCAATAGCTCCCCTGGGCATGGGTTAGGTGTGCTAGAAAGCTATTGACCTAGAGCAACCCATAATAATACATAGGTCTTCTCTGTAATTATCAGCCACAAAGGTGTCTATTTATACAAAATTCAAGGAAAAGTATCAAAGTAGAAGATGATTTATGTCTGGACACTTTTAGGTGATTTTACTGGGAAAGTATGAAGCATTAATTTTGGTTATTGTCATGTGTATTGTCATTATCCTTAGGTTAGGTAGCAGAGTCACTGAACTTGAACTTATTGGTGACATCCCTTTAAAACTTGGAACAAGAACTTTATGTTTTACATGAAATATACAATTCCCTGTGGGACCTCAAATCACTGATAAATTGTGAAACTAATGAGGCACATAATGACCAGAATCTGACATGACCTTACATTTTGATTACATACCAGGTGTAGCACAACAAGAACAGACCCCCAAGTGGCAAAACAAGTTTCCCAATACCCGGTACATCAAATAGCAGCAAAAATGTTATCAACACCCAACACTGTAGTTAGGCTTTGAAGTACTTCGGATAAGACTGATACAACCTGAAAGCATGCTGAGTACATACCTACATTTCCTGCAGAGAGTGTCATACATGCATTTCAATAGAGCTGTTCATACCGAGTTGAACTGAACTTTTCGGGACCTTAATTAATTATGCATCCCATTGTTGGCCTGATTGTCCGATCAGCAAGTGGCCGAGTCTGGCCCACAACTTCATGCTTACAACTGATGCCATGGCTAACACTAGTGATTACAGCATTCCAAAAAAAAATCAAGGTCAGTTTTATTCCCATGGATACTTTTAAGCACATAACTGTTACAGTTTTCTGGATGATGTTATATTGAAAAGCAACTTCACATCTGGACCAAATATATAATAATAAACATACACACAACAAATATTCATTGCTGGCTTAAGAGCACTGTTACTGTGTGACTATATAGCACTGTAACTGTGACTATAGCACTGTAACTGTGACTATATATAGCACTGTAACTGTGTGACTATAGCAGTTACTGTGACTTTAGCACTGTATCTGTGACTATAGCACTGTAACTGTGACTATAGCCCTGTAACTGTGACTATAGCACTGTAACTGTGTGACTATAGCACTGTAACTGTGTGACTATAGCACTGTTACTGTGTGACTACAGCACTGTAATTGTGTGACTAAAGCACTAACTGTGTGACTATAGCACTGTAACTATCATGTCTGAGAGAAAACTGAAAAAACTCCTCTCATCTGAAATTGCTCTACCAATCGGTGAAAAATCATACAGTGATGCTCCTTGTGGAACCTTTTGTTCTGAATCTGTACCAACAGGTGGCACTGCAGCCTCCCCTTATTTGCATTATGCCTTGTTATGTATCTTAATCATATTGTAGTGCTTAAGTTCCTCTTTGAAAAATTTGGTAATCATTTTGCAAACAAATATTTAATGCATAACTAAGATAAATTTCAAGGAAAAATGGCCCATTTTGCACATAGCAACTGCTGATGCAAGAAGTAATTACTGTGAGAACTGCCTTTATTTATTTGTGGTGAAAAGTGTGCTTTGGTATTGGATATATATACACATACCCCACAAGGTCATCCCTCTTAGTTATGCAGTTGCATGTGATGCAAAGAGGGGAGTGTAAGAAGCATACATGTAAAATAACCAGCCCCTGCCAAGAGCAGTGATTGACCTTGACCTTGTTATCCTAGTTGGTCTTATCTACAATTCACATTCAATTGTGTTGCATTATGGTTGAAATTCATGTTAAACATTGAAGCAGACAAAAATTTGATCACCAGCCCATTTTTCACGGGGGGGGGGGGGGGGGGGGAGGGTTATATTCATGACTGGGTGTGCAGCACCATCTTTGCCAGTGACCAAGCAAGTAGTATAATACTTGTAGGATCATGCAGCTGCCTCTGAAAGAAAAGACGGACATCTGTCCGCTTTGTCCAAAAGTAGGGGGTGGACTACAGCTTGAAAAAGCAGTGGTTGTAGCATTGCCTGGTGGGTCAGAGTCACAGCTGTAGGAAGGGCAGCTGCAGCATGACAGTGCCCAAAAAAACCAGCCTTGAATGGGTTAAACTAGACAAGGGTTAATGTCGTACCACATGAAGGGACAAAGGAGCCTGGATCAACAACATTTTTTTACTGAATGAAAAACACTTGAGAGAGTTTGTTGACCTGTCAGTTTCTTGTGCTGCAGATTTTACAGAACACCACCCAAAGTAATTTTTTTTAAGGTGACAGAAAATATATTGTAAATGTGGACAGGAGAAACTAAAAAGTACTTATCAACATTTGCTTTGTGAAACAGTGCTCATGCCAGCTTGATTGATATGCTTACAATTGGGAAATGTTGTGCAGTGTCACCCTGTCCTGGTAGGACAAGCAGTTAATCCTGTCTGGGTATGGAACACCATGTTAATTGGCACTACGAACCAAAACAAACTCCATATATGACAGACTTTTTGGTTTGAACTGACCACACAGAACAGCTGCTCAGACCCTGCCAGGAGACAATCCTTCATTGCTCTGATAGCTATCTGGGCAGTGGGAATCTGGCTTAATAGTGGTACCTCCTGAACTTCAGTCAAAATGATGACAGGTTATTGTAGGATTGGCCAAACTCGGAGCCATGCAAGAAATAGGCAAGGACTAGAACAGAAGGTTCTAGCCCTGCCTAAAAGAGGGCACTGCAGTCACCAGAGGGCTAGGGTTGTGTATTCCCATTACCTTACATTGTAACGTGCAACTTGATAACTTAAAAACAACTGCACATAGAGACACCAAATTTTGCACAGTTAAACTAGATGCATGACTTAATACCTCACAAAAATTATATAACCACAGCTAATAAAGTGACCAGTTTATTTCAGGGTTATTTTAACATGCAAACCAATGGGAATACACAGCTCTGGCCCTCCAAATTTTTGTGTATTTGGTTGTTTATTGGGGCAAATCACATTTCAGAGCTATAATTCTGACCTTGCCTATTGTATTTTGAATGTTTGCGGTGTGCATGCCAGACATTCACAGTAGGTGAGGTTATCAGTCAATGGACTTTCAAAGTAGGTGAGGTTATCAGTCACTGGACATTCACAGTAGGTGAGGTTATCAGTCACTGGACATTCACAGTAGGTGAGGTTATCAGTCACTGGATGCACCTTGATCTGGACAATGAGCATGCAAGACACACATTTATAAATAGAAGGGTGTGGACAGACCATGCTCTATGGCTTAACCCTTTTAACCCCTTAAACCGGCTAAAACTGGCTTCTGGTCAAATGTCGTCTGCTTCCATGTTTTCAGCTAATTTCAACAGTAATGAAAAGCAATTTGACTGAGAATTGAAGATGAGACCTGCCAAGATAACACACCCCAGGTCAACAGCTTTCCTTGGCATGGAAAGCTGTTGACTCAGTCTCGGGGGGGAAAGGGTTAAGAAAGCAATGGGAGGTGTTGCTGACTATTTTGGGTGCCATCTGCTCCCGAGCAAGTCAAGTTACAGTGAAACCTCATTATAACAACACTCAGATATCTGACATATTCATTATAGTGACACAAGTTTTGAATGGCGAAAGTTCATTTTCTTTGTTGTTTGATATTTTATCTGACTTATTCAGTTATCTGACATATTTCTAAGGGCACAGATGGTGTCATTATAATGAGTTTTCACTGTACTTTCAGTCTTTCCATCAGCACATACATGTACATGGGTGAATTCATATCAATGTTTTAGAAAGTAGGCATATGTAAGTGTACGCTGGTAGGAAAAGGGTTCAACTTTGTCATTGAGTTGTGTGGGTTTCTTGAACTCGAGTGGTTTGTTTGTGACAGACTAGAACAAAAGTGGGTGACGTATCATGCTGCACAGGTCAACAAAAAACATTCCAAGTATGTGTTAATATACTGTAAAAGGAATTATTTTCATGTGTATAAATTTTCATGGTTTTTGCACTTCAGGCATTTTCAGTTCACTGTTTTGGTGGCATATATCTTGTTAAACCTATGCCAAAATAGTATTTCATTGTGCTTTTATTTTCACAATTTGTACCATCACGGAAAGAAGTGAAAATAAAAATACAGCAAAATTAAGTGAATATTGCAGTATCATTCAACATTGAACAATGCTAAGTATATATTTTTTCTGCTTTGTTTTGAGTCTCATTGTCGTTGTTTTTTACACAGTTGTCTGATTGGTCTATATTTCTCATATAGTATTGTGTTTTGTTGAATTTTCTTGTCATAAAAAGTCAATCTTTAATGACAGGTTTTGAGGCTTGACTAGATTGAATACACATACCTTTAGACCATGACAGTATAATGGTGTCATTATGACAATATAACCCTCACATCGGTTGAAAGTCATCCAGTGTCATTATCTTTATAATAATTACCATCATATATTTTATTGTGCAATTGATTAAAGAAATTAGCCTGTTGCATGTTTAAAAAAACAGAAAAATGCATTCATGGTAGTTTTACAAAGTCAAATGTGAAGTGACCTGCCACACACTCCTATCAAGGCTAGATAGCTGTTTACTGTCCTGTCACACACTCTTATATCAAGGCTGGATACATGTAGCTGTTTAGTGTCCTGTCACACACTCTTATATCAAGGCTGGATACATGTAGCTGTTTACTGTCCTGTCACACACTCAAAAATCAAGGCTGGATACATGTAGCTGTTTACTGTCCAGTCATACACTCATATCAAGGCTAGATAGCTGTTTACTGTCCTGTCACACACTCATATCAAGGCTAGATAGCTGTTTACTGTCCTGTCACACACTCATATCAAGGCTAGATAGCTGTTTACTGTCCTGCCACACACTCATATCAAGGCTAGATAGCTGTTTACTGTCCTGTCCATTTGTGTAACTGCTTCCATGCATCTACAGTGAAACCTCCCTATACCGAACGCCCATGGGACCGAACAAAAGTGTTCGGTATAGGGAGGTGTTCGGTTTAGGGAGGTTTCCACATTGTGGCCTCATGTCTTACCAACTGTACTATACAGATACCAGCTGAGATCATTATGGTGGGAGATACTCATGTTAACTACATGTACATCATTAAATAAATGAACAACAAAGAAGTAATTTTTGATTGTTTTATGATTTGGGAAAGATGTACTGACTATGATAGAGCAAAGTTCAGATGTATACATGCACATGTACATATAATTATTAAAGAACATTATAACATATAGTGTATGTTCATATTGAAATAACATGCTTAGGACCTTGCACTTATATCATTGTAGCAGAGCTGTTGCTCATTTCAGTCTACTGGTACTCCTTTGAAATTAAATACCCTGGCTTTGGTGAGACAAACATAATGACTTAATTTGTAAGTTATTGCTCGTTAGAATGATTAAAGAAAACACCCAAAAATGGTCCAATTATCCCTGAGAGTATAGGAGTAAGGTGCTAAGTGACACTGACACTTTCACCCTCCACCCTGTTGTTGCCATCTATAGAAGTGACAACAGGTGTTCAACAGCTTTTCTGTGGATTGTTTCTATTGCTGCTGGTATAAGCAATAATTAAGCCGGTCTCTGAAGTTAATCTGGTCAGTTTCAGCCTTATCAGTAATTACTCCCAGCAAATACACAAAAATATGCTGAATGTGTGTTCAGTATAGGGAGGTTTTTTTGGGAAAATGGTGTTCATTTGAGATGTTCATGTTCACTATAGAGAGGTGTTCAGTATAGGGAGGTTTGCTTATACTGGAGGCATATGGGAAAAAAATTTGGACCGAGAAAAAGTGTTCGGTATAAGGGGGTGTTCGGTATGTAGAGGTGTTCGGTAAGGGAGGTTTTACTGTATTATATAAACACACAAATGTTCAAGAATTAGCAAACGTGTTCAACAGTTACTGTATAAACACAGGTTGCATCAACATGAAATACAATTATGGGTCTTCAGCAGGTGACTTTCAGAACAAGTTTCAGAGCCTGAAATACCAGACTTGTATCTCTGATAGCAACTTCTTGTACATGTTGTGTCAGTTAGATATATTTGCAGGATTAAAACCAGGACGACTCACATGCTAAAGAAATGATTATAAGTATAATCAAGGTTAAACATGCTCATGCTAGTCAATGGAAGATTCGTAAAATTAAGAGCTAGCTGTTTCATCTGAAATATAGTTGAAAAGAATATATAGATGAAGAATTAACTTTTTCAATGCCAATTTTTGGACTGAAGCAAAAGTTTTTCTCAAACTGGATGCACACCTAAGTGAATAGGGATTGCTGTCAATCACGTTTTCGACTTCATCTTCAAAACTATCAGCCAAATTCACTTCAAACTTGGTGCGGCTGCACCTTGGGTCAGTCTCTACCAAGTTTGTTCAAATGGTCATGGTCCAGTGGTCAAGGTCACAGGGCAATTCTGAATTTTATAGGATAATCCTTATCTTTTATTGTATCTCTGGTCGCTGTTGACCCATTCCCTCCTAATTTGGTACAGATGGTCTATGGGTCTGCAGAGTTTTTAATCATATGTTAATGGATGACCTTGAGGCCAACGGTCAAGGTCACATGGTGATTCTTACTTTTACAGGGTATTCCTTAATTATATTATACCTCTGTCCTCTAGTGACTCCTTATCTTCTGTTTAAGTTCAGATAATTCATGGATTTGGAGAATTTTTTTTCTTATGAATGTGCATGATCTTCAGGCTGTAGGTGAAGATCACACAGTCCTCAAAAAGTTGATTGGTTAACTGTAACCAGTGCTAGAAATAAGGAAAAATTTTCACTTGTCCGCCAACCAAGTGGACTCGTATTCTAATTGAACTGTATGTAAATTTTGGACAAGTGCATTGGCAACTTTACTTGTCCGTCACAAGTTTCACTTAGTACGGACAAGCGGATAAGCCCTATTTCTAGCCCTGGTAACTATATAAATTCATATATATAAATCAGGAAATCATGCATTGGTGCTTGTCATGTAATCCCGATGGACAGGTCTAACAAAAATGCTGCAAGTATTTACATTTTGCTTCGTGTATATTGACATGCATTGGCAAAAGTTACACTGATCACTGATGTCCTGCTCGGGGGATGCAGAATTTTTTTTGCAAGGAAAACTTGCTTCTAGTATTTATTTTATGATTAAGCTGAAAATAGACTCATTAGATGACATTTTGTCTGTATTTGACAGTCACATACATGCCTATATTTCTGTTTTGCTCCCACATATTAATTTATTCTACTGTGGAAACCCAAACAACCACACACTAATCTATTCCCTTTTTGTTGTTTGCAGAATATTTTTTGACATGATATAATTATTCTGAAGCACTTCAAAAGACGGACATATTTATCATGCCAGATACCCATGCATCCCTGTCAGTTGAGCCTCTTTGCCGCTTCCAACCCATGTAGACAGTTATAATGCTTTACACTGAAGAAACCAGACACAAGTATCTGCTGATGTTGTACAATTAATTTGAGAAAATAGTAATGTACACTAGCCGTGTACAAACCCAGACCACCATGAACTGTCTTTGTATTTGCTGATCATTTTGTTCCAGTTAGATCTTAACTATTCATTTCTTGGTCATGTATTTCTATTAACATGTAGATCATAAACATTTATAAAAACTTGTACAGAAGTCCATTCCCCCACAAAGTAGTAAGTTTTTATTCATAATTTAGATTCAGATTTTAGTGATTAATCTAACTATGAACATGATGAAAGCAATCATAACTGTAAATTGTACTGGGGAAATATTGATTTAGATGGAGATGAGCAGATATAAATTTTTTGAAATAAAGGAAAAAATATAGACATCATGACAAGATCAGGAAATTTAATCTAATAAATGAAACATGATGAAGGAAGCCAATTGAAAATAAGCATGATGAAGGAATCAAGAATATAAATTGTACTAGGTTAATATTATTTTAGATGGAGAAAGCAGATTTTAAAAAAAATGAAATGAAAGGAAAAATATTAACTTCATGACAATAGTAGATTATTCATAACAAAAATTATAGAACTGGTTAAATAAAGGCACATCTCAGTGTTGCCACAAGCTTATTAGAATTGATGTACAGTCATGTAATTATTGAAATTGATGTACAACCATGTAATTATTAAAATTGATGTGCAACCATGTAATTATTGAAATTGATGTTCATGTTCAGCTATGTAATTATTAAAATTGATGTACAGCCATGTAATTCCTAATCAAAATTAAGTAATTTGGATCAGCCATGAACGAAACACTAAATCTGGGACAAAAACATGTTATGCCCAATGAATTCTGAGATACATATATTACAGTCAGGAAATGTATAGATCATGAACAAGTTTGAAATTGATATAATCAAGTTTGTGAAAAATTCTAACGAAAAACCTGCTATTGGAAACTTGAATATATCTATATGTCAAGATACAACTAGTCACCATTGTTATCAGGATTATTACCTTCCCAAATAAATATCATCAAGATAAACTTGTTTAACTATTTGAATAAAATTTTCTGCATATCCATGGGCAAAATCATCAGTTAAGTTAGTGATGAATGATAACTGTTCAGCCAAATAAAAAAAAGAAGCATACCAACTTTTATTTCCATGGACTCATATTGAGGCTGTATGAGTTAATAATGATTGAGTAGAGGTGAACAGTTATTTCGTGCGAGGTCTGCTTTAACTCATTCCATACCAGTCCCTGATTTTTCCCTATATTTACCTAGATTTAAGACTACAATTGCACATTTTAATTCTTCATGAAAAGAGCTTTCGTTCAACTACCAACATGCTTATAGTCTTAAAGGAGGGCACTCATTACGTTGTATTTTAAGTGTTTTGGGAACTTCGTGTCAGGCACTTACCACATGTAAAATGGTTTAGTTATATTTTATTCCATATTTCTAAAATCTGCATTTTAATGTTGCTGAAATCAGCTTTACCTGTCAAATTACCGGAAGCGGCAAACCTATGGAAGATCAAAGGCGATTTCGCGGATCACGGGAGTCCTACTTCTGCACCTAGTTTTTTTTACTTGATGAGAATAAACTCCTAGTTTCAAATTGAAGTGGTCGGAAATGTAACGAAAACTAATAATATATGTCAATGTATATGCAGCAGTTGTTTAAAACTGTTTTTAATAACTCGTTTTAGCAAGAAAAAAAAGCAACGTTTACGAGTCACGATATGTCACGTCTTTCCTCGCGCGATCTTGGACATATTTATTGCCATATTTGGAAACAGCGGTATTCTGCAGCCTTCTACACCTCCGTGCAGTAGAGAGTTCCAAGTTTTTCATTGACTGCAAACAGACGAAAATGCCAAGGTGTGTTTCGTGCGGTGGCACAGCCACCGAATATCCAGAAAGATATTTTCATTCTTGGCCAAAAGACACATCATTAGCAGATAAATGGAATGCTATTATGAAAATCCCAGAAGAAGTATTGGCAGCATACAAAAGCACGAAGTTGTGTTCAGCGCACTTCAAGCTGCGTGACGAATTGCGATCGTTTGATAACTCCCGGAGCTCATATTATCGCTCACGTTACACGGTCACGATTTACGACCGATTATCATGAACGGAATAAATACATTGATAAATAATAATTGATTTGATTGAAACACATAATATATGCATATTCTTTACGTCGATAACGACCTCGGAAACAATTTTCATAATTTGAAGTGGCTTTGTGTTGAACAATGATTATGGTGCGCTTGGCTTCGTTATCAACCGATGGCTATGATTGGCCAGTTGTATAGTCGCTTCTAATTGGTCCGACATCTCGACTGGCTTCGCGTAATGGTGAACTGCTGGTAATGTGGGGGTTTTAATATTTGGCAATAAACATCGGAAATTTGTGAAAATTAATAAAATAAACATCAGATATGAAATCCTGATGAAAAATCCTTTCCAATGATGTTTAATACAACGTAAGGAGTGCCTTCCTTTAAGTCAGTGGTTCTGGCACTGCCTGGCAAGTCGCCATAGTATGGAATGAGTTAATTTGTTGAAAACCTAATAATCCAATGAAAGTGATATCAAACAGAAAATAAGTTTTACACAAAAATGTTTTGGAGGTAAATGATTTTAAATCCATTTTCGTGAAACACTTTTCTGAGCAAAAAGAGGTTTTATTGCTGATTATTTATATAGTCGAATAAGTATATTTATAGCAATAATGATGAACAATTTCATGGCTAGTATTCTGAATATAAGGCCTACATACTTTACATAAGTTGTCAGCAAATTTAAATTTTGAAATGTCTTCATTAGTTGTGTTTAATAATTAACATTCCAAAAACAAGGTATCACAGTATGTTTAAAAATAATCTTGTAGCAGTGTGTTTAGGAGATAGAGTCACACTTACGATAACCTTCACAGGTAGTTGTCACCTGCCAATATTAACCTTTACTCATATGGACTTCTCTTTATCCAAAATAATAATTAAAAAAAAAAAAACGAAAAAAAAAACAAAACCAGAACATGTTTTTAATATTTGGCACTATGTAATTGAAAGTAAAAAATGTAGAATATTGGATAATTTAAGCATTTTTAAGGTCATAAACAGAGGGGAAGCACTAATTGTCAAAAAGAGGAAAACAGTGAGCTTTATAGCCCTGCAATAATCTGGCTTCAGAGGGGCCTTTATGTAACAAAGGAATTCAAAACAGAACATGTTTTGAACATAATAATAAACACTGTATGTGTGTGATTGAAGGTAATCATGTAGAATAGTTATGTTTGTTTAGCATTTTTAATAACTGGAGGAGTGATTTAATAAGAGCTCCGGCAGCTAGGGATGTCAAAAGGAATAAACTCATTCCATACCAGTCCCTGATTTTTTTCCATATGTTTACCTAGATTTAAGACAACAATTGCATATTTAAATTCTTCATGAAAAGATCTTTCGTTCAAGTACCAACATGCTTCTAGTCTTAAGTCAGTGGTTCTGGCACTACCTGGCAAGTCATGCTGCAGCTGCCCTTGTGGCAGCTGCAGCATGTCTTGCCAGGCAGTGCCAGAACCACTGACCAAGGCCTATCACCATAGTATGAAATGAGTTAATGCAGTGACCAGAATTGACAGAACCTCAGATGAATTAAAGTTCAAATACCATAATTGTATTTGCTCAAATTTTCGTCAACATAATGCAGTGTGGCATCTTTCTAGTATGAAGTAAATTATTTAGAAAAAAGTTTAGCTCATCTTGGTCATTTCTTTTATTTTTTTACTGAAAGATCATCATACTAGTCAACCATCATGCATTAAAAATGTAGATTTTTTGGCCTGTCATGGGCAAGATTTTATATTTAACAAAGAGTAAAGGACAAATTTTCATTGGGGAAAATTGTCCAAAATAGACCATATTTGAACTTGCAAAGTCCAAGAAGGAGGCAAAAAAATTTTGAGACACCAGACTAATGGAATAGATCAGACAGGCATAAAAAACTGAGTACATGTACACACACTGCCAGTTGTTGAATGGAGATTGTAGTGGTTTGCATCACCAACAGGTGGCAGCAGAAGTTCAGAAAGTTGTGGTTTCATGCCAACCTGTGAAAACATAACAAGCAGAGCTACCACCTTGCAGTTCATAAAATGGATTACAAACATGCATGTATTATACACCAAAATGTTTGTAACAATTTTTTCAATCAATTGAACACCAGAAAATATGGGCATGAATGGGAAATTTTTCAGCAAATTGCCTTGGCAACTGGCTGTGCATAGTGCTACTTGCAATATCATTGAGCGGACACAGTGTTGACGCCAGCTGAACCATTGTGTATACTGGTGCCAGTATACATACGTTGATAATATTCATTTCAGCTCAAAGCATTCATTGTTTTCTACAATGAAGCCAAAATTTGCCTTTCTGGTGGGACAATTTTTGAAAATGTAGCCCCTGGCATTGGAATTCCTAGGTGTCATATTTTATTTGAACTCTCCAATCATGTTACCTTGGCACAGGCATAATTACCTCCGTGGAACCTTCTCTTTCTGTTAAAAGCAACCCCCAAGTTCAAGTCCGAGCTTTATCATGAAGCATGGCCAAATGATGCATATTTTTACTGAGTCTGACCTGACCACTTTCATCTTTGTCTGCTTTAACAGCACTAATTTGTGCCATTTTTACCCTACGGCCTTATGAGGCCAACGGGTATTGTCATACCCGGCGCCGTCTGTCTGTCCGTCCGTCTTGTGGTTTCACCACCATAACTTCAGAAATTTTTGAGACAGGACTTTCAAATTGCACATAATATTACACTCTTATATGGCCTACTTTTTGTGCAAGCATAGTTGACCATTACGAAATTCTCAAGGTCCCACAGTGGTCACGTGCTAAGCAATATTAGCGCTCTAACTATTGAAAGCCTGCATCTAGCAATCTAAATCTTACACACAAGAAGCTTCATAGAGTGATCCAGAAGCCTATTGAAAATCGAGGTCAGAGATTTATATTTGGCGTACTTTTTGAGGTCAAAGGTCAAATGCACAATGGTGGTATTGGTATAAGTAAGGAAGTTTTTAAGTCAGTTACATGAAATTTTATATACACATGTATTACAACCAAAGAATGTTTCATGAATCAAAAGTAGGTCACTAGGTCAAGTATCTGGGTCACAGTGACCTATTCATTGAAATTTTGTTTACCACTATAATTTCAGAAACTTTTGAGACAGGACTTTCAAATTGCACATGATAGTACACTCCTATATGTCCAACTTTGTGTGCAAGCATAGTTGACCTTGAGGTAATTCTCAAAGTCACACAGTGGTCACATGTGCGAAGCAACGTTAGCACTCTAACTATTAAAAGCCTGCATCTAGCAATCTAAATCTTACACACAAGAAGCTTCATAGAGTGATCTAGAAGCCTATTGAAAATCAAGGTCATAGCTTTATATTTAGCATACTTTTTGAGGTCATAGGTGCACAATGGTGGTATTGGTATAAGTAAGGAAATATTTAAGTCAGTTACATGAAATTTTATACACCCATGTATCATAACCAAAAAATGTGTCATGAATCACAAGTAGGTCACTAGGTCAAGTATCTGGGTCACAGTGACCTATTCATTCAAATTATGTTTACCACTATAACTTCAGAAACTTTTGAGACAGGACTTTCAAATTGCATATGATAGTACACTGCTGCAAGCATAATTGACCTTGACCTAATTTTCAAGGTCGCACAGTGGTCACAAGTTTGCTGAGTGACATTGTGCATCTAGAAATCTGAATCTTAAAACAAAAGAAGCAACATATGGTGATCTAGAAGGCTATTGAAAGTCAAGGTTATACCTCTATATTTGACCTAATATTTTTGAGGTCAAAGGTCAAGTGTACAATAGTAGTATTTGTGTAGGTAACTATACCTGATACTATGATACACTATTCCTATTCACTTACAGCAAAAGAGATTGAAGGCGGCCGAAGGGTACTGCGTTCTTTGAATGGTATTTTTAAACTTGTTAACATGCTGATTTTTTTTTTTTTGTTTTTTTTTTTTTTTTTGTTTTTTTTGTTGTTGTTGTTGTTGTTGTTATTTTCTATACCAAGTATTAAAGTGGGATTTCAAGTATGGTGTGTTCAAAGAAAGTTCAATTATGTCCCCACATTTGGAACAATATCACTGGCAGTAGGTCTGTCATACATTGGTGTTTTGGGTTCCAAAATACTACATGTAGACTATAGCGGGCATCGCTAGCTATTATTGTTTGGCCAGGCGGATGTGTATCGTATGCAACTACAGCCAATATTCTGCACAAATGCTGCATGTTAAAGCGAGAGGAAGAAATTAGAAGAATCATGAAGTTGTATGGCCAGTCGTGTGGTAGCATATAATGTTGGAAGAATTTGAAGAAATTCTCTACTTTTTGAAATATAAGTATAAAGAGGAACTGGGGGGTACAAGTCACCCCCCACCCCCACCCCGTAAAGTAAATCCTGTGCAAATGCACACACATGTACTACATAGAGTTATGACCCCAAAAAAAGTGAAAATGCACAAACATGCTACATAAAAGATACTACACACAAAAAAAGAAAAAAGAAACAATTATCTGATGAGTACAACTTGCACACTTGACAGATTGTCTTCTTTATGCATGCTGAGGTGTCTGTATATTTGCAGTCTCAAGTCATGGGCCAGTCCATGTTGAACATAATCCATTCTGACGACCATGATGCCTTCAAGACACAGTTTATCTGCAAGGACAATCCAGACTTCTCCTCCATGCTGAGCGCACACAGGAAGCACAGTAAGAACACTAAAACCTTCTGTCCTCAAACAGGAAGCACAGTAAGAACACTAAAACCTTCAGTAAGAACACTAAAACCTTCTATCCTCAAACAGGAAGCACAGTAAGAACACTAAAACCTTCTGTCCCCAAACAGGAAACACAGTAAGAACACTACAACCTTCTGTCCTCAAACAGGAAACACAGTAAGAACGCTACAACCTTCTGTCCTCAAACAGGAAACACAGTAAGAACACTACAACCTTCTGTCCTCAAACGGGAAACACAGTAAGAACGCTAAAACCATCTGTCCTCAAACAGGAAACACAGTAAGAACACTACAACCTTCTGTCTTAAAACAGGAAACACATTTAGAACACTACAACCTTCTGTCCATCAAACAGCAGGCATAGTAACAAACACTGAATACCTTCTAACCCACACACAGGAACCACATTAAGAACACTAAACACTTGCTCCTCAAACAGGAGCTACAGTAAGAACACTAAACACCTGCTCTTCAAACAGAAACCACAGTAAGAACACTAAACACTTGCTCCTCAAACAGGAACCACAGTAAGAACACTAAACACCTGCTCCTGAAACAGGAACCCCTGTTACAAGAAGACTAAACACCTGCTCCTGAAACAGTAAAGGCATAGTAAGAACACTAAACATACCCCATCTATCAGAAGGCAAAGTTAGAACACTAAAGGCCTTTTCCCCCTCGAGCAGATAGCATATAACATACCCCATCTAACAGATTGCCCATACAGCTAGAACACACCTTTCCCCCCCCCCCCCCCCCCCCGACAGGAGGCACACTTAGAACTCAAGACATGTACCTCCTGTTAGAGGAGGTATGGTAAGAATGCTTAACTCATTCCATATTATGGTCATAGGCCTTGGTCTGTGGTTCTGGTACTACCTGGAAAGTCATGCTGCTGCTGCCCTTGCAGTAGCTGCAGCATGACTTGTCAGGCAGTGCCAGAACCACTGCCTTAAGACTATAGGCATGTTGGTACTTGAATGAAAGCTCTTTTCATGAAGAATTTAAATATGCAGTTGTCGTTTTAAATCTAGATAAATATATGTAAAAATCAGGGACTGGTATGGAATGAGTGAACACACCTCCACCAACAATTCAATTCAATTCAATCCAATTCATTTAACCAATATAATACAGTATAGTTTAATTCATAATGGATATATTGTATCAGTACAAATTAACAATCAATCCAATAATTTATTTCTTTAAAATCATGGATTTGGTCAGGAGACTCATATTAAGATTGTTCAACAAACGCTAGCATATGAGCCACCCAAATTAAATTTGTTTAATTATAATAAATTACCCATGGTAACAACACACAAATATAGAGATATCTCGAAGACGCAGATCCTATTTTAACAGCAGGCACTGTTAGAACACTGAACCCCTTCCACAAAATGAAGCCATAGTAAGAGCACTAACACCTAGGATTCCTTCTTCAACCCTTTCCCCCTTAAACCGGCCAAAACCAGCTGGTGGTCAAATGTCGTCTGCTTCAACATTTTCAACTAATTTCAACAGTAATGAAAAACAATTTGACTGAGAAATGAAGCTGAGACCTGTCAAGACAACAAGACCCAGGTCAATAGCTTTCCTTGGTATGGGTTGGGTACTTAGTGCCAAACCCATGTCGAGGAAAGCTGTTGACTCAGTCTTCATTCAAAGGGTTAAAAAGCACACTAAGAAGACAAAACACTTTTCCTCCTTAAACACACATGTAAGACACAGTAAGAATACTGAACACATTCCTTCTCCAACTTGAGCAGCAGTAACAACAATGACATAGCTAGCCACCAAATAGCAACATTAGTTTCACACCACCCTTTCTATCCCATATTTTTAATCTATTTACAAAACATTTTGAAATTGATTAATTTGTGGAGATAAAATGGTCCAAGACAGAAGCAAATTACTTGTCCTGTTAGCTGTTGTGTTGGTCTCTTTCTGACCATGACGATGTTGCCTGAATTATTATGGAGGGAGGCTGGCTGCTATTATAGCTGTATTATGTTGCTTCATTGTTTCTATAAATTTTCTGTTACGTTTCAAAAAATATGCAGGTAACAATAAGGTGAATGCAATTTTCATTTTGGACATGTACGTGATTCCAAGTTTCTCAATACATGTAAGGGTACCTACTACCAAGTTTTCATACCCCCCCTTCCTGTGTGTACAGGTCACTATGGTCATGTGTGATAAAGCCT
Source organism: Hermodice carunculata (assembly GCA_964020975.1). Taxonomy (NCBI): domain Eukaryota; kingdom Metazoa; phylum Annelida; class Polychaeta; order Eunicida; family Amphinomidae; genus Hermodice; species Hermodice carunculata. Next base: position 21,730,875 of record OZ026619.1, read on the forward strand.
GCAAGCTACCCCCCCCCCCCCCGCCTGTACCCTATGTGGATACCTCAGGCTGTTTGTAATCCCCCTGTACCCCATGCATGTGTTTATGTGTACATGTATACACCAAGTTATGATTGTGCAATTCATTGATATTAAAGTGCCAGTAATCACTTGAATGATGATACTGCTGTTTCATTATTTCATTCAGGATGATATCAGGCATTGCATTTTGTTTTGCGACATAAAGCAGTTAGTCACTGATAGTTACAATGAACTCCTGGGAAAAGAAATTAAAGTACACATGGGATGATTTCACTTTGAGATAATCTTTAATTGGTCTACATAATCTAAAGTTTAACCCTTTTTTGCGTCAGGATGGCAGTACAGAGAATTAAGGTTAACCCCTTTCTGCTTCAGGATGGGAGTAAAGAAAATTAAGATTAACCCCTATTTGCTTCAGAATGAAAGTAAAAAGAATTTGTCGTGATGCTTTTTTGACTCAGAAATAGGCTTGGCTTATGGCATAAAGATGAACTTTAACGATCTTAACTTAAGATAGATCCCAACTGTAACTGCATGCAAATAGTCCACAGTTAGGGAACTGCCGAAGGCGAGTCCTTTATAGTGATCGCAGGTGCTATTAATTTAAACCCACCTAGAGATTTACTCTAGTCTGTCTACAGTCAGAAACCATCATTCATTGTTGGCTTCTATTTCATCACTTGGGTGTAGAGGTTGCTACGGTAGTCCCTGGCTTGAACGACCTCTCCTATGAGCGACCACCTGGTTTGGTCACCAAAGTTGTTTTTTGTGATGCTTTACCTCTAATGAACGACCACATGTTAAACCCGACCAGCGACCATGCAAAATGAACAGACTTTGCGACCACATAACACAAATTTGAGCCATATCCGGCCATAAACACCTGAAGTAGGCCAACAAAATACATGCTCGCAACTCACCCATTGTTGTAAAATTGACATGATTCTTGTCGAATTTAGTTAGTGCAAACAGTAAAGGATTTCTTTCTACAGTAAATTTCCTAAACCAGTTTTTAATTTGATCAATCTGTATCTATTTCTCCTTATTTCAAATTCTCATGAGCGTAGGATCTTTTTGTTTATTTACATTTTTACAATGGCAATGAATGTGGTATACTCCGCATGTATTGAGCCTCTTCATAGCGAATCTAAAGAGGATTTCGACCACTATATTTCTTTCTCTGTATGATGGGATATTATGGAAGTTTTCTGAACTAAATTTCATAATGATCATCAGAAATTTACTTGTGATGCGAACTTCATCGCTCGCACTCATGATCATTCACATCATCCTTCTTGAAATGATTCAAATCCAAATGCATGACAAAAGTTGTATAGAATCCCCCCCTGTACACTCTCCGGAAATGTCCAGAGCAATCTTCATCTTTTAACACAGATCAACAACCCACGTGGTCATTGCCTTTTTCGCATGCAAAATCTGACCTAACCATGGCAGATAAGCGCAAAGCCACAGAAACATTATTATTTAGTGTTCACATTTCCAATTGAACAATGTTTTATCATAGTATATTCTATATATTCTATAAAATGAACGATGATAACTTTCGCTAGATCAAAACCCCGATCAAACATGTGCTTGCCTGCATGACTCAGCGACCGACACTGACAAAGTGGGTCAATCTGTTTTTACCGCGGCTCAGATCGAGGTAAACATGGCGCCCAAAACACACGTGGTGGCTGTAGGAAAATGCTGAGTCTTATTTTGATCCATAACTGATGAATTACAGTGAGTTAGGCTGCACCAAACGTGTAGAATAAAGTTGAGATAGTGATTTATGCCATCAAAACAATTTTATGACAGTTTAAGCTCATCACTTTGCAAGCGAAGGCTCCATACTGGTTAATGCATCAGGCTCATTGAGCGTAATGGGAAAAAGACAAAACTCATGACCGGCAAATATTTTCGAGTTGCGACACACATCTTTCAGCACCCAGACAGGAGTTCTTTACTGAAATAAAGATTTTAAGAGTTGTAATTGTTAAATTCAATAAATGATTTCTTTTCAAAGCAAATGTAAGGGATCATGATGAACTGGTGGTAGCAGAAATTTGCTTACCTCGATACCACCAGGGAAAGGCCACCCAGGATTTGAGATGTTGAGGTCGTGCTTGTGGGGTTCATCCAATGAATGACCACCTGCATTATACGACCGCTTTTTGGTCTGCGCTAGGGGTGGTCACTCAAAAGAGGGACTGCTGTATAGTTAATTACCTGATACACTCACTTCAAGATCATTATTAGTACTATTGAGTGTAACATACTAGAGACGTCCGTGCATCCGTCCGTTTATCCAGATCGTTTCCGCATGATAACTTGAGAAGTTTTTAAGCTAGGGCTCTCATATTGCACATCATTATAATTTTCTATCGGACCAAGGTGAAGCTCAAACATGAGTGACCTTGACCCAATTCCCAATGTCACACAGCCACTTTTGTGAAATTCAGTGTCCGCACAATAATTTATAAACTTGTTTATCTATGGATATTATATTGTACATTGTACATGATTATAGTCCTGTATAGGGCCAAGATTAAGTTTGATCATGAGTGACCTTGACTCGTTTCTCAAGGTGACACAGCCACTTGTGTAAAATTCAGTGTCTCCACAATCACTGAATTTTTTAAGCTTATTTGCTTCTGGATGTTGGATTTTAAGTGATTCTCCTTCTGCTGAGGCCACCCCCCCAAAATGCACTGGAAATATGACCTTATTAGGAAGTTAACTTCTAGCATGCAGCAATAGTTGCTGCCCTAAACTGTACCATGCTTGTATAGGGCATCCCTTCAGTGGTGCAAGCAACACTATTACATCTAGTTCTTGGCCAAGGTCATGTAGCTCTTTATAGATTGGGGATGAGGGTTATACATATTTACCATTTGACTGTGACCAAGTCTCCACTTGAAGGAAAAGGGTTTGACAAATCTCCTTTATGTTCATATAAAGTGTGGTCTAAGAAAATTATTTCTTTATATTTATATTATGTGTTGTGAGAAACTTCAGCCGTAGTGTAATTTTGTCATAATGTTTTTATTGTGACACATTTCAGACTTCAGTCTGCCAGCAAGTAACCACAGATTTTTTTGTGTGAAGATGTTGAATGTCAATGGACGCCAGAGCAACTATGAGACCGTGCAGATAGTTGGCCATTTGAGCCTTAAACAAGCAGGTGAGAAATTCAAGGGTTAAACAAAAATATGGTGCAATGGTTTGATAACTTTAAAGGAAGGATTAAAGTGATAATTGGGTGATTTATGGGTTACATTTGTGACATCTTTGCACATTGTGTATCCACTTTCATCAACACTTGCCTGATCTTTCTATTACATTTATGGCAGGATGGGACCTTAGGGATTACCTTGGTCCATGTCTGTAAGGGCTTTGGTTATTTTAGCTCTGCTGACCACATGTCACAGAGCTTATAGCAATGCTGATGTCTGTCTGTCTGTCTGTACTTCCTTCCATCCTTTAATCCTTCCTATCATGTGTCATTCCATACACTTTTGCTTGTAAAGGTGATACAGTCCACAGTCTTTAAGTTAACCCCCATATAACTTGCAGGACTTATAAAGGGTATAAAAATCCAGGTCTAATTTGATATATGTGGTGCCACCTATATTATTATGTAATATATAGGCCAAAATATGAATATTTTTTCCAGCTGTTGGTGAAACATGACAAAACTTGGTACAAATGTTCATCAGGCAATAACATGTTAAAATTTGTTGGTGGCACCTCCCTGCCTTCCATGAGATATGGACCAAAATGTGTTGAAAACACTTTTTTCTCATTTCTTGTCAAAGAATAAGGCTTACAATAATAAATGCAACAAAAATGTGCATCACATGTAGAAGTTTGATATTTCATTGTATGGATGACCTTGACCTATTTTCTTAAGATCGTGGAGAGCGTGCATTTCAAGAAATGATTGGTATAATGATGGTCATTATATTGTAACTTGTGCACACATATCCGCATACCATTACAGAATCATCATGCAAACCCAATCTATGATATGTGCAATACTGATGGCACCACTGGGGTTAATAGTTATACCCCCCCCCCCCCTCCCGTCTGAAGGATCTGGTGGATATATTGGTTTTGTGACCGTTTGCCCGCTGTCTGTGTGTCTGTCTGTCCATCGGGACAACGTTACCGTGATAACCAAAAACATATTGGATGTAGCTCCGCCATATTTTGGTTAGTGATGTACTTTATGATGAAGCAGGTCAAGTTCAAAAGTGATCGTTAATTAATTAGTAAATTATCAAAGATTGTTAGGCAACCTCCAGATCTGAACCATTAGGCAACCTCCAGAGGACATTACCGTGATAACTAAAAAAATATTGCATGTAGCTTCACGAAATTTTGGTTAGTGATGCACCTTATGAAGCAGGTCAAGTGCAAAAACTAGCTTCCTATAATCGTTAATTAATTAGTTAATTAACAAAACATTGTTAGGCAGTCTCCAGGTCCAAACGGCCATATCTTTGTACCTTTGACCCCTATTCATTTCAAATTTGCTTCAAGTAGTCTATAGACCCAAGGGATTTTTCTAAGGTGGTCAGTCTGTCCATCTGACTGACCATCTGTCTGTTCATCCCCCTGTTCAAGATAACAGATTTTTGTCGTTTTCTCTGAAACTAATGGTCAGGTTGTCTTCAAACTTTGCAATAGAGATTCAGTAACATGGGAAAGATAGCACTAATATTGTGACAAAAGTTGGCTCTTGAAGATGATTTCTCAATTGGGAGACAGTGTGCTATGCAACAGAAATAAAAAACCACACAAAATTCTTTGATGTGGAGACATGGTGGTGCCAATTGGAACTAACATCAGGGGTGTCGAAACACATTTAATTCACTATTGTGATAGTAAATTGAGATGAAACTACAAAATTTAAACTAAATATGTATCAGGCCAGTGGTCAAGTTGTGTAAAATTTTGGGTGACATTGGCCAATTTTTCAAAGTCATTAAGCAATTTACGAAAGGATACGAAATTCAGCATGTTTTCAAAGGAATAAGGCTGATGATATTGAATATAGTACAAATGTTTTTTGTGGAAGGTTGATATTGCAGATTGGGCATGATCTTGAAGAACTTTTTCAATGTCATGGAAGGGGAATGCATTTCCAATTAATTTGTGTGAGCAGAGCATTAAACCCTTTGGCCGCTTGTTTCTGTATTTTTACCCATATTTAATGGGAAGATTTCATATTCAAATTTTCGTGAAAGTTTTTATTCAATTAGCTGCATGTCTAGTCTGCAAAGAGAGTACTGTACCAGCAACCCAGGGTGGCAGCTGTGGCAACACAGCAGACTCATAGGGCAGTGCATAAACCACCACCCAGGCCACCCATCGCCTCAACTGCCACAGCCTGTGATGTGTCAACTTAATCCTTTCCTGGTCAGAACCATGATGGTCTGACCATGCTTAAAGAACCATGATGGTCTGACCATGCTTAAAGAACCATGATGGTCTGACCATGCATAAAGAACTATGATGGTTTGACCATGCTTAAAGAAACATGACCGTCTGACCATGCTTAAAAAACAATGATGGTCTGACCATGCTTAAAGAAACATGACCGTCTGACCGTACTTAAAGAACAATGATGGTCTGACCATGCTTAAAGAAACATGATGGTCTGACCATGTTTAAAGAACAATGATGGTCTGACCATGCTTAAAGAGTGTCCAAGTCTTCTACAGAGTACTTCAAAGGCCAACTAGGGTATAGACAGCATCTTTGTTATATAAATATTCCCTTGTTATCCCCCGCCCACGAAGTGGGGGAGGGGATATGGTAATGGGCACCGTCCGTGTGTCCGTCCGTAAGTCCGTCCATCTGTCCGGCCTATATCTTTTATATTATTAATGCTACCTGTTCCAATTTTTATCCCTGGCTCACGAAGTGGGGGAGGGGATATGGTAATGGGCACCGTCCGTGTGTCCGTCCGTCCTTCTGTCCTTCCGTCCTTCCGTCCGAAACAAATTTTGTCCGGCCCCTATCTTCTACATTATTAATGCTACCTCTTCGATTTTTTTATGGTGGGTAGACCTTAGGTAGTAGGTGTGCATAGGCATTGTTTTATGTGGCTAATTACTTGCATTCATTAATTAATTAACAAAGTTTGTTAAGCAAGACAAATTTTGTCCGGGCCATATCTTCTAAACTATTAATTCTAGCCCTTTGAATTTTGTATGGTGGATAGACCTTAGGTAGTAGGTGTGCATAGGTATTGTTTTGTGTGGCTAATAACTTCCATTAATTAATGAATTAACAAAGTTCATTAAGCAAGCTCAAGCTACAATACAAATTTTGTCCGGGCCATATCTTGATGCCAGCCCTTTGATTTTTTTATGGTGGGTAGACCTTAGGTAGTAGGTGTGCATAGGCATTGTTTTGTGTGGCTAATTACTTCCATTTAATTGATAATTAACAAAGTTCATTAAGCAAGCTGAAGATTTGTCGGGGCCATATTTTCTAAACTATAAATACCAACCCTTTGAAATTTTTATGGCTAATAGACCTTAGGTAGTAGGTGTGCATAGGCACTGTTTTGTGTGGCTTATCACTTTCATTGATTAATTAATTAATAAAGTTCATTAAGCAAGCTCAAGATACGATACAATTTTGTGTGAAGCATAACTTTGCAACTAAAAGTGGTAACCCTTTAAGATTTTCAATGTTGGTAGACCAGAGGTAGGAGGTGTGCATAGGCAGAATTTTTTGTGACTAATTACTTTCCTTCATTAATCTATTAATTAACAAAGTTCATTAAGCAAGCTCAAGATGCATAAAGTTGCTTGTGTTTCATTTGTATTTCTTCTTTTTTTTTCCAGATAATCAAGAACTCCAGGATCCTTTTCAAGTAAATTTGTTTCTTTCTCATTTCAGCCAACTTTATTTTAAGTCCTACATGTTAAGGAAGATGTGAATAGCAAACAAACCCCTTCTGCACTGGTTCACCCTCATGAGGGGGGGGGTTCAGTGGCTACTTGTTAAAAGGGGGACACATAATGCATTTAAAGGCTCTCTGTATTTATTTCCATATTGCCACCAACAGAAACCTTTCGCATTTTACCAACTATAATATACCAATGTACATCATGTGTATTTACCACCATGATTACTGTGGGCGGGGGAAATGGCTAGCGTCAGCAGCTACTTGTGTTTCAGGCATGTGAGATTTCAGATATTTAGCAGATTTCTACTATTTTAACACCTGATTTCAGCCAGATTGATCATATATTTCCTTCATATTTCATATTAGTTCAGCTATTTTGAACATCTATTTTGCCTTGATTTGGAGGTATTTCAGATAGTATTTTTGATATATTGGCCACTCATTTGCCTGTGTTTGTGTGTGCTAATTACTCACATAAGGGGACTGGCCTTTCTCACTGGGGCTCTGGGGTGCTCTGACTTCTGGTGCACAGTTAAAATGCATTGTTCCGGTGGATTCTGGTCATTACATGTTTTATTAACTTGCGTGTTTATTGATGATATGAGCATTGCACAGGGAATTAAATATTGTATATAAAGTACATATTTCTTGTTCTGAGTTTTAAGGGGATGTCACCAACATGATAAGGCTGAATGGGGCAATAGCTGTCCTTCACTGGTCCAGGTTGGGCACCCAACCTGCGCCAGCGAGGGCTAGCTATTAACCTGGGATGTGATTGGTCTTATCTACAATTCTCAGCCGAATCATTTCTATCAGCTCTTTCAGGGCTGACTGTGACTGAAGTCAAACTACTCAAAACAAACTTGTCTGAATTATAATAAGGTTGCTAGATGCACGTTCCTGACGTACGAAGAACTGTCATTCAAGTGCCCGCCTACCTGTAGTTACATGAAATTTATTAGTGCTGGTCAACGGCTTTCCTCAGTGCACTTTAGGCAGACAAAGCATACCCCTGAAAGCTGTTGGCTCAGTCCAAACTGTGGCACTGAAGATTTAACACGAAATATGGAGTGACAACATTACAGCAAGTAGTAATTTACATCAGGCTTTTGAGCAGTTTGGGTGGGAAAGTTCATTCTAAACAAACATGGTGAGTGTCTTGGTCTGTAGTTTGTATAGTGTGTAGGAAGGCAATCTGCAGCTGCCCTCTGAGTGAAAGCTCTTTGCATGACATATTAGGTGACTCAATTGTCATTTATTGCCCACCAGAATATTCATAGTTACTGTAGTTCTAGAAATTTTTGCGCGTGTTTAATTTCGCGCAAACTCATTTTTTCTGAAATTACAGAATTTTGGCGCATTTTAGTTTCGCGCAATCCAATGCCAAACAATGTAATGAAATACAATGCAACTTATCTTCGCGCATTTTAATTTTGCGCTTTAGTTGGTAGCACAAAAAGCGCGAAATTAAATCGAGCGCGAAAATTTCTAGAACTACAGTATTTAAGAAGTGCAATGATCTGCAGATCTAAATAGACCGAACTAGGTTTTTATAGCAGGAAAACCAAGGAAAACAAACATGACAGAAGTCAATATACCATTTTATCCCTAAAGTGAATAAATCCCATGTTATCCCTGTCAGGAAAAAACCTGGGATTGATTCACTACTCAATGACTACTTTGAATCACTACTCACTACCTTGATTCACTACTCACTGACTACCTCTATTCACTACTCACTAACTACCTGCATTCACTACTCACTCACAACCTTGATTTACCACTCACTGATTACCTGGACTCACTACTTAATGACTACCTTGATTCACTACTCACTGAATAACTTGATTCACTACTCACAACCTTGATTCACTGCTCACTCACTACCTTGATTTACAACTCACTGACTACCTGGATTCACTACTCACTCACTACCTTGATTTACAACTCACTGACTACCTGGATTCACTACTCACTCACTACTTTGATTTACTACTCAATTACTACCTGGATTCACTACTCACTCACTACTTTGATTTACTACTCAATCACTACCTGGATTCACTACTCACTGATTACCTTGACTACTCACTAACTTGATTCACTACTCACTGACTACCTTGATTCCCTACTCACTGATTACCTTGATTCCCTACTCACTGACTACCTTGATTGTGTTAGTTTGAAGTTCGTTTATTCTCAAAGACCCCATAGGGGTATGCGAGTATACAGCAGATTATGTACATGTACACATACCATATGTAGAAATATATTCACAAAGTTGTAAATTTAAAAGAAAAAAAAAAACAAAAAGTGGGTTAACTGTCCAATTCCATTGTATGTGATGTTCCAATTACAACTTATTTTACAGTCTTCATTATTGTTTTAATAAATGTGCACATTGGCAATAAAACTTTCTTTTCTTGAGATCCCATTAAACCTTCAAATTTACTGCATTTGGTGCTTCCATTTGCTTTGCTTTGAGTGTTTTGTCTTATTTTTTTGAAATATATGCAATTAAAGTTGTAATGGAATTCATCTCCCAGTTCCTCTAAGTTGCATAGATCACATGTTTTTTCATGCCTGGGTATATGTTCATATCTTTGTTTTACAAGAGGTAGGTGGTGGTTATCTAATCTAAACTTTGTAAAGTGTGTTCTGAACTTTGCAGGGAGCAGGTCTAAGTACTTTTCGTATCCAAAGTTCGCTTTAAACATTCTGTAGCCCAGACACACTTCATTTTGAAATATATCACTGTGCCAGATTTGAATGTGCCGATCCGGGGTATGATGTCTGACAGCATTGGAGAGCCACTTGTCCCATGCAAATGACATGCCAAAGTTTTGTAGGGAGGTCTTGGTCATTCCATCACTGACTGCGCATCCACTGTGACATTGAGAAATAATTAATTTCACCTCTTTCTATAACAGGTCTGCAGATGGCACTGGCAAGTTCTCTGCTACTTAATGGTAACATCAAAATAAGAGAATTTTCATGGCAACACCATGTATGATAATGTGATTATGGAAAGATGGAAGGATAAAAAGAACAAATACGAATATTGTCTGCTTACAGCCCAGCGTGACCTACCCCCGGAGCTGTGTCTGGTGGGTGTGGGGAGACTGGTGTCGCAACAGGAGATACGAGAGCTGACTGTCACAGACTCAGACCCCACCAGGTGGATCACCAGACATAACATGGATGGAAAAATCACCTTCAGTGATCAGAGGTGGGGCTATGGGGACATTTAGGGCACCGTGCACATTTAAAGTTCCATCATGAAATGGTCTCTTTGAACCATCCTCACACAATAAAGATATATGTTGCTAATGTGCCAAAATGGCTTGCAGCAAAGCTCATAAAAAGTGGTTTAACCGTTTCCCCCCTAAATCAACCAAAACCGACTGGTGATTAAATTTTGTTGGGCTTCAGTAGTGTTGAATGATTTCACCAATAATGGCAACTGTGCATGAAACCTCGGAGAATGACATGCCCCAGGTCAACAGCTTCCCAATGCCAAGGAAAGCTGTTGACTCAGTCTTAATTCAAAAGGAGGAAAGGGGCTATCTTTCTCCAACAGAAACTTCCCAGAAGTACTTTGATATCAAGTGTAATTTCAATGTTTTTCTTTAAGTGTCTTTTTAATGCAAAACATGTGGAACTACAGCTCACATGGTACTGTGCTGGATGTGCATGTTCTAGCAGAACAGGTGTGACCTTGGCATGGGTTGGGTAAAGAGTGCCTAACTGGGATGAAGGGAAGTGCTGGTATTCATACAGACAGGGTTAAAGAAAGGAGTGTTTCACTGGACATAGTGGTTAAACAAAGGAGTGTTTCACTGGGCATAGTGGTTAAACAAAGGAGTGTTTCACTGTACCTTGTAGTTTTGATCCCTGTGTATGATGGATTGTACAATATAAAAGAAAGCAGTTTCTTTCATTGATGTCGAGTCCACCTGCCTTTGCATTTGTCTGTGGATTGAACATAAACCCTTAACCCTTTCCCCCTTGAATTAAGACTGTGTCAACAACTTTCCTTGGCATGGGCTGGGCACTAAGTTGCCCAACCCATACCAAGGAAAGCTGTTGACCTGGGACATGTGATCTTGATAGGTCTCATCTACAATTCATGGTCAAATTGTTTTTCATTGCTGTTGAAATTAGTTGAAAACACTGAAGCAGACATTTGATCACCGGCCGGTTTTGGCCAGTTTAAGGGGGAAAGGGTTAAAAGGTCACATTGATATCACTGGACTGAGCCAACAGCTTCCCGTGGTGCACCAAGGGCACCTTACCCCAGGGTGTCTCATGGCACCCAGGGCACCTGACCCTAGGGTGTCTCATGGCACACAGGGCACCAAACCCGAAGGTATCTCATGGCACCCAGGGCAGCTGACCCCAGTGTATCTCATGGCACCCAGGGCAGCTGACCCCCCAAGGTATCTCGTGGCATCCAGGGCGGCTGACCCCCAAGGTATATCATAGCATCCAGGGCAGCTGACCCCTAAGGTATCTCATGGCATCCAGGGTAGCTGACCCCAGGGTATCTCAGGGTACCCAGGGTGCACCAAAGAAAGCTATTGACCATTAGCATGTTATCTTCATAAGTTACTTTTCCCTGAAAGATTCATTGAAAATATGTTGAGGAAGGACAGATATTTGATTCAGTTATCGGGCACTGAGAACTGGTTTTTGCTCAGCAAGCATTATCTGTGTGAAAGACGGATGGAATTTCACATCAAAAGAGAATTCAAGTCCAAAATATGGGAACCCAAAGTTTTTTTTGACTTTTCATAAATTGAGCAAAAGTCTGGGGATTAGTAAAAGCAGATTTTTTCTTTGTTTAAAGAACCGTTGTCCAACATTAATTTGAGGATATGTATATTTCACACACTTATTATCATGCAGTGTGTTGTGCCAAATGTGGAGGCCTCTACTTCCTCTTCTGTTTCAACTGAGTTTTGGTGATGTTATTCACAGAGCTGCCTGGTTGACCGGCTTCTTTCCTGAGGAGTCCATAGGAATGTCGCCATACTCCCTTTTGCACCCATCTGACGTCAAATACGTGGTATTAAGCCACAACAGGTGTAAGTTAAATACAGGAATATGAGGTTTTGCCTTGATACATTGCAAGATGATTTATGCTTGCAGCAGCGTGCGTAGCATGTACTTCTCTTGCTAGAGCTTTGCATGTGTTATAATATTCACGGTACAGGTATATAACATGCTGATGTTCCAAAAGACCCCACACACACTTTATGTTCGTTTGGAGAAGAACAAGTTAATTGTTTTTTGAGTCAGGAAGTTTAATCCATTATTCCGGACGAGGTGGTCCTGAAGAAATTGTCACCTCTTGCATCAGGACGTTATTAGTTCATATCAGTCAGTTGCCAAGCAGAGGAGGCTCGATCAGTTTACTAAGTACACCAGGTCTGATGATGAAACAGTTCAGTTTGCGTACTCTAGTTATGCCCAGAAAATTCAGTTGGCCATCATAAATTTTGCTTTGTAACAAAAAATATTCAAATAAGACAAAGAAATTGTAAATTTGTGGACAGACCATGCTCTGTAGATTCTGAGTGTATGCTACTGAAAGAGTAAAAACTTTTATTGTCATTTACTAAACAAGCAGTTCATTAAGGAGTTATTTATATCAGCTGTGACATTTGCACACAAATTTTGAAACAATTTCTCGCAAGAACAAACTAAATTTCTGTTGTTTGCAAAAAAGCATCTGGGCATATCTGGCTAAAAACACATATTCTGATTGAGAAAGTGTCGAGAAAAACACACCATTTGCCAAGATCATAAAGATGTGGCCTTATATGCCAAGATTGTAAAGATATGGCCCTATATGCCAAGATCATATAAAGATATGGCCCTATATGCCAAGATTGTAAAGATATGGCCCTATATGCCAAGATTGTAAAGATATGGCCCTATATGCCAAGATTGTAAAGATATGGCCCTATATGCCAAGATTGTAAAGATATGGCCCTATATGCCAAGATTGTAAAGATATGGCCCTATATGCCAAGATTGTAAAGATATGGCCCTATATGCCAAGATTGTAAAGATATGGCTCTATATATGCAAGACTGTAGAGATCAAACTTTGCAGGGATATAGTTTGGGTGGATCTCTGCCAATTTTGTTAAATAGCCATGCTTCATTGATTTTTGGATTTTTTATGATTTTTTAAAAAAAATATCTTTTTGGCAAAGTCACAGAAAAACCTTCTTCGAGACTACTTGGTAACTGCTTTGAAATTGCATAGGGACAGTTGTGGGAACCCTGAGACTGTAATCCATTCAAAAGCACTGTGGTGCATTTTTTTCTACTTGTTAAAACAAATTTTGTGTGTGTTTGCCTATTTTTGACTTCTTTAAAACCATCAGTCAGATTGTTCCGAAACTTGTTGGAATTGTCACTTGTGGAAGGATTAAACAAAGCAAGATTCACTCTTTTCTCCAAGACGAGAGCCAGATTCATTTCATATCTAGTGGGGATGTATTGGAGTAGGTATCTACTGATCATGTTGAAAAGTCATGCTCCAATGATTTTTAATTTTTTATGTTTTTTTTTTCAAATCTTTTATTTCAGAATCATTGAAAATTCTCTTATCTAAAAGCACTTGGACAGTTGCTTCAAAATGACACAGGAATACATTTGGGTAGCTCCAGCTTAGGGTGGGTCTGTATGTCAGGGTTTTCAAAGCACGGGCTGTTCAAATTAGACAAAAAGATGGCGGTCACATATATGTGAACAAAGAGGGCAGTCCACATTCGCACAGTCTTCAGTCACTGACCAAGACTATCCTTCTGTGGTGTCACGAACGCAGCATAGTCCTACCCTGCAGGTACATGTAATGCGGAAAACCATGATCATACTCACTTTTTGCAGGATTTCTTTCTTTTCAATCTTCATTCAATACAGTGAAAGTGGTGGTTCTCAGCTAATACCTTAGTACACTTTACCTCATAACACCTCTAGTCAACACTATGGTGCTAGAAATTGTATTACTGTTTACCTGTTTATACCGCGCCACCTATAATTTGACGGAAATTATGCACTAAAATGTGTTTTAAGATATAAAATTCCATATCTCAAAAAGTAATTGGATTAGACATGCCAAATTTATAGGATAAAGCTAGAATCATATATAATATCAGTGACCTTGACTTCTTTTTGTGAGGTCACCATGCCTGTAAATTTGAAAGAGGTGATTTTGTAATTGCAGGGTGTAACTTGGACATCAATGGCAATGTCAGGACAGCACCAGGCCCATGGGCCTCTTGTATTACATAATCTGGGTGACGTTGATTTCTCTCCCAAGGTCACTGAGGACATAAAATTAAGGACTCGCTCATTGTTGTCTTGACACATGCAACAATATCCATCACAGGAATTGCACAAACAAACTATGATTACATGTGGACCATCTGGTGGACAGACAAGACATTAAAATCACATAAGCTTTACATGTTCAAAAGCCACTTAAGGACTAGCAACTTTGAAATGGAGAGGTGCAATATAGCCATGTGCCAGCAGAGCATTTGGCCCATGGGCCTCTTGTTATTCTCCACATAGGCCTATGTAGCATAAATTAGTTTTTCAAAGAATAAATTTTTATAACTACATGCCTGGTTTCCTTTATGTGGAGTAGAAATTACCTGTGGGTTGGGAGAATGCCTCGAGCTGGGTCCCAGCCGCAGAGGGTATCAGACATGTGAATTCAATTTTAATTAAATTTTTCTAGCTTGACTTAAGAATTTAGAAATCTATATAGGACTGCTCATTTTTTTAGGTTTCATATATAAGTAGTAAGGTGTTTAATTAAAATAATAAAGAAAAAATACATTTATATTTGCACCAAAAGGTACAGCACCCCCCATCCCCCACCCCACCTCTCCGCAACCCCAGCCCCAATTCGTAATGCATGTCAGACAATTTGAGACTGAATTAGCACGCCTACTGACAGAAACTGCAGTTAAAGGTTTTCCACTGATGACCAGTTCATTAAATTCATTTGGCTCTTTAAATCTTGAATTTTCAACACATTTTCATTAAATGTAATGTCATTGATGAATTATTAATACAGATCTATCATAAATGGTGATTGCATTAGCTGTGAAATACAGGGGGTTTGTGATAAATAGGCCAGTTTTTGTTACTGAAACACAACAACGTTGATCTGACCAGATTTTGGGTGTGATGCATTTAATTTCGTGACTCTTCTCCGCCACATCATTACATTCACGTTTTTACTTAAAGTTGAAGTACTGGATTTATTTTATCTTATCAATTCATTAAGTAGGCCTAGTCAGGTCTGTTCTAAGACCAAGTGTTGCAGGTAAGTGTGGGGTTTATTATACTTAATTGATTTTATGATCCAATTTTGGTAGGCCTAATCATGAAGGTTAGGTGTAGACTTATTCTTTAAAGTAGTTTCATTATATTTATGTGATAAGGGCCACATTTTTAAGTAGGCCTATTAACAAAGGAGCATCATATTCGCTTTATTCCTTAACACATCAACTTGGGATGTTTGTATTGGAAATGTAAACATGGAGCCGCCAGTTAGCAGAATGACTTGTCCGGGGATTAATGGCACCGAATCAAGTCTTGTGCTGGTTCCCCACTGATAGCCCGATTTTATAAAGGCTAATAATGCCTAAATCTTTATTCTAAATTTCAACTTTTATGAATATGATATGTTCCTTTCATAAATTAATTTGCTATAATGATTTAGAACTGTGCAGTTTTTCTGTGAATGGTATGGAATAGGACTTTGCTCTTAGAATATCGGACTTGATAGTGTTCAAACGGTACATGGGGTTACAGATTTAGGTTTGTTAAGTTCTCTTTGTATTAACCCTTAAAGTGCTAATCACTGCTATAGTTGCTTTCTCATTACCATTAAACATATAATGGTTAAAAGAGTTAAATTCCTCATGAAGATACCTTTCATTCAAATACCAGCAAGCCTTGTCTGAAGTAAAAAGTAGTCTTAGTCAACAGCTTTCCTTGGCAAGTGTCCCGAGGAAAGCTGTTGACTCAATCTTAAATCAGCTCAAGGGTTAAACCAGAGGGACTGCTGTGGTAACCACTGTGTTGGAACATCAGCATACATGCACACGCTGCTGGGGCATATTGTAGTCCTCTTCTTTTTCTTCATTGTTTAGATGCTGATGAGTCAATGTTCAAGCTGTGCTTAACGCGTATGCTTTCCACTTTTCAGTGTTTTATAATGTAGCTGCGAAACATGACCTATGACAATAAGTGGCTTCTTTTCCACTACCTGTTGCCTGGTCATTTGTCATGTGCATGTGTTGTATGGCTTAGCTTGGTTATTGGTGTGAGCTGTTTCAGTATGACACAGGTCAGGCTTATGCAAGACGAAGACAAAGATGCACTTCACCATATTGCCTTATCTTGGTCGCTCTGCTTGTGATAAGATGGAAAGCTACTTTTGGCTGCATCATTAGACTTCATTTTTTTGTCAAATTGCAAGGCGCTGTTTTTGCATCTTCTCAATGTTGGTACAGTATGTATGGGTCTTAATTGTGAATGTATGAGGACAACTATGCAGGAAAAAGTGTCTTGATGAAATGTGTTTTGTTATCACAACTATACTGAGGCCCTTGCACAGACCTGTGGATCAAACAACATTTCTGTCTACAAAAAGGCTTTGTCCATTACCTGTTTTTTTCAGAGCTTCATCTTTCCTAGGTTTCCTGCCGTGTGAGCTTTGTGGGAAGTCCCCTTATGACTATATCATGCCAAGAGATATTTCATATGTCTTAGCAAGTCATCAATATGGTAAGTTCTGCCGGGGGCAGGCTTTTTGCTCTGCTCACCATAGGTGGCAGGGCTTATGCAATATCACTCTTGTCTTTTCATCAGTCAGTCAGTCCGTAAACTTTGCCTGTGGATGTGATATCTTGTTCATAGTTTTCCCTTCAGCCCTATATAACTTTCAGGACTTCCCAATTAAGTGTATGAAAATCTAGGTCAAGTATGATATTGGTGGCACCACCTATAGTAATACATAATATATGGGTCAATATGTTAAAATTTTGAGAACATTGTTTTTAAGCTCTGCTGACCTAAGGTTGCAGAGCTTATACATTCACTCATGTCTGTCTGTCCGTCTGTTTGTAAACTTTGTGTGTGAATAAAATACAGTCCATAGTTTTCAAGTTAGCCCCTTTCCACTTTCAGGACATATAGGGTGTATGAAAGCCTAGGTTCAGTTGATATTGGTGGTGCCACTTGCAGTGTTATGTAATATATGGGTCAAAATGTGATTTAAAAAAACCCAACAAATTGTGAAAATCTTGGGACCACCCAAGCATCCTTAATTTTTGATAGATGAAATTTTTGTGAGATCGAGGAGGAGGTCAAAATCTCTGTTGCGTAACTGTAACTTGATGGAAATTAGGAACCGAAATGTGTAGAAAGATATAAAATTCCATCTCTCAAAAAATATTTGACTTTGACATGCCAAATTTATAGGCTATATACTTGCAGACCATTACCAATGCTAATATGTTATAGAATATCAGTGACATTGACCCATTTTTGTTAGGTCAATAGACCTGTGAAGTTGAAAGAAGTGATTTTATAAGGTGTAGCTTGGACATCAATGGCAAAAAGATTTGAGGCTCCAGATTAAAATTGCACTTGGTGCGTACATGGTGATTGTATATGGTAACGTTGGTTGGCCCTTTTTTTTTATGTGCACTAATGGGAAAACAGGCTAGCAATTCAGTCAATTTAGGAAGAGCTGTACTGTATAAAGTGTGTGAAAATCTATGTTGATTGTGATATTTGTGACACCACCCCCAGTATTATGTACTATATGGGTCAAAATGTGAAAATCTTGTGACCACTCTAGCATCCTTAATTGTGCATACCCCTTTAATGGGGGGAATGCATATATTTTATGTTTGGAATGCGCGGGACTCGAACCTGCAACCTTTGGCACCAGTCACGTAGCTGAAATGGGAAATGCACATATCCACTTGACCAAATCCCCATTCTTAAAAAGAATGGTTCAATGGAGGTAGTTATGTGCGAGTGCCATATCAACACAGTTATGCAGTATATTTACTGAGTCGGCATTTATTTCCAGAATCGGGGACTTAAATTCACCAGCATTAAGGAAATGCCAAAAATATATATTTTAGGTTCGGAACAAGCGTGACTCAAACCTGCAACCTTTGGCACCAGTCACCTAGCTGAAATGGGAAATGGACATATCCACTCGACCAAATCCCCATTCTTAAAAAGAATGGTTCAGTATATGTTTAGGGGAATGCAATGCCAATTCAGATTCTCAACTTCTCCAAAGCAGTTGGTCAGATTCACTTCAAACTTGATGGGAATGTACATCGGGTAGGTATCTACCAACTGCATTCAAATGGTTCCACTCAATATTTTGGATTTTTTGTTTTTGTTTTTGTTTTTGTTTTTTCCGGGGTGGGGTGGGGTGGGGATGGGGGGTAATTTTTGCATTCCTATTGATTACCATGTAAGTCAATGGGTCGGCAAAAGTAGTTCACATTTTGACTTCTTCAAAATTGCAAGCCAGATTCACCTGAAACTTTTGTTACAGATACTCCATAGATTTAAGGATTTTTCTTCATATGATTGTGCATAACTTTCAGGCCAAGGGCACAATGCCTTGCAAAAAAAAATGGTTTCCTGTCACATCTTCAAATGGGTATGATTGAAGTCCATCACACTTGGACATTATTTACCCAGGTGAGACTTTCCTTAAATTTGCTCAGAGGTGACCTTGAAGTCAAAGTCAAACTTTCTGCAGAAGAATGGAAGCCCTCTTAGAGAGGTGGCCTCTGGTGAGAGGGGCCTGCTCAGGGGATGCATAATTTTTGGTGATGTCTATCAGATATTATGTCAGCAGAGTGCATATGTGAAACTTCTTCTGTTGTGTGAGACAGAAAATTTATGGCAGGCATTTGCAGTATTTGCCAGCTAATCAGGCCAATCTTTGCATTTTCACGGTCCCACTTGGTTCGCACCTTGCTTCATGATCATTGGTTTAGGGCTGAAAAAGTGATTATATGCCTAATTTGTTTACTTTGGTTACCTTGGCAACAGATGACAGATTACAATTTAATAGGGTGTATATAAAATATATATATATATATATATATATATATATATATATATATATATATATATATATATATATATATATATATATATATATACAGTGGTACCTATATACAGTGGTACCTGCTGTATGTGTCCACCCCTTCTGCAAAGAAAAAGTGGCCACATACAGTAGGTAACCTGTCACCACAGGTAAATATTACGAAGAAATTGACTCTTATGTCTGAGATTAGTGACCACAAAAAGCAATGCAGCTGTTCATGGCAGTAGTTGCATACAGCAGGTACCACTGTACACATACACACACACACACACACACACACACACACACACACACACACACAGATATATATATTACATATACATACATACATACATACATACATACATACATACATACATACATACATACATGTGCATACTGATATGGACCAAAGTGATATTAATCAACTTCATTGGTTCATAAGTCCAGGAAAAGGATGACCTTGCACTTTATTTTTACCCTGACTATATCATGTTTGAATAAAATCTTGTACTTCTGGGCAGATAAAGTGCAGTAGATATAAGGCAGAGCTTGATCTGGTCAATGGAGGCAGGTGTAGCAGAGATAAGACAGAACCTGGTTTGCTCAATGGAGACAGGTTGTTACGATGCCCACCTTGAGAATAAACTATATTGGAGTGGAAGTCAACAAAGAATGACAGCAATCAGATAAATTTAATAATAACGATATATTGACAATCAAAATTCAGCAATGTACAAAGTAGGTAGATACAATTATACACTTAGCTATGCTGATCCTCCAGTGATTCACAAACTGCAGATAAATCCAAAATCCTGGTGAGAGATTCTCTACAGGTACAGTCCCACAGTTCCAAGTCCTCTGCTAGGTGCCAAATAGTCTGGTCCAGATCCCACAGAGGTACAAGTTGGTTCCAGTGTGGTACAATTAAACACATAATATACCAGTCCTCTCAAAGGCACTGTCCACACTCCACAGGTACAATGTATAAGTGAGTATCTCCTTGGCAACAGCAATGGCTCACAGTCCGTCTGGCTTAAAGATGCACAGCTTCTGTCAGATCTCTGAATGTTCCGGTCCCAGTCATGAAAGAAGCTGCTTTATATATCCAGGCTGAGAATTCTCACCAGTATTCTACAATTTTCTAATTAATCACACTTCATACTTTCCTGTGATCTTTCTAAACCACATCAGAATTTTCCCCTTGTTTAAAACTATGCATGTATATAATTCACCACTTCAAACCACTCCATTGTTCACTATGATAAAGCAGGCCAACTCATTTACCTGGCATACACTCAATAAATGTAGTGACCTGTCCAAATCAAACAAACAACCATAACACAGGTGAGTAGGAGATAAGACAGAGCTTGGTCTGCTCAATGGAGACAGCTAGGTAGAGTGGAGATGAGACAGAGCTTGGTCTGCTCAATGGAGACAAGTGAAGTGGAGATAAGGCAGAGCTTGGTCTGCTCAATGCAGACGGGTGAACTGGAGATAAGACAAAGTCTGGCCTGCTCAATGGAGACAGCTGTAGTAGATATAAGACAGAACTTGGTGTATTCAATGGATACAGGTGAAGTGGAGATAAAACAGAGCTTGGTCTGCACAATGGAGACAGGTGTAGTAGAGATAAGGCAGAGTTCAGTGTACTTTACTTCACATGGAGTCTTCTAAATGGTCAGCAAAGTCAAGGAGTCCCGCTCTATTGGATAACATATATTATGTTAGTCATGAACTTGACTTTGGTCAGTGTTTTTGCAATATTGGCAATTAAGCCATGCTCTAGTAGCATGACAGAAGCTGGAGCACAGCTTAGCAGCCAATGTAGAATGATGTATTTTGGAGGAGACGTGTTTTTTTGTTTTTTTTTTACCTCCTTGGCTTTTTTGACTGACAGGGTATTGTTGTCATTGTATCTGCATGCATGTCATCTTCCTGCCTTCTGTCTGTTACTTGAATGTACAGACACAAAAACCTTTGAACAAATTGAGCTATTATTTTAGTGTGACATTCAGTGACCTTGACCTATTTCCAAAGTCGTCTGGGTCATTGTATTTATACTATTGTGGACACAATAATTTTTGAACAAATTGAGGTACTGTCTTGAAACTTGTACTTAAGAACTATCTCATTTGAATCTTGACTAAGTTTGACATTCAGTGACCTTGACTTATTATTAAGATCACCAGGAGTCCTCCCTGGCTTGGGTGGGGGTGGGGGGGTTTAAAGGTCATTCCAATAATATTTTTGTCAAGAGTGCACCAGTGAAAGGTGTTGACTGATAGCGGGTTACTCTTCCTGACAAGAAAGACAAGAGGACATTTATGGACCTAGACACTTGCAGGTCATTTTAAATGGGAAAAAGGTTGCGTGCACATATACGTCAGCATTAAGTGCCTTCTGATTAAAGGCTGATTTGAATGTGTGAATCTAATTCAAATGAAATGGAGGCCCGGTGTGAATGAGCGAAGAAGTCTCTGTACTAACTGTGGATTGTTCACGTGTTGTGTCGTATACAAATCTTTGCTTGTTGCATACACAGCTCTATCACTCTTGGCTTTCAGGGCTGTCCAACACTCTTTGGGTTGTGCTTCCCGTATTTCAGTTGTCTGCTTGGCTATTTCTAAATATTAGTCGACTTGAATCTGTAACAGAGTTGTGAATAATTTTAATCTAGGTCCACAACTTTTTTTTCCTGTGTTATGGGGACTGTAATTGTCATTTATTTCAAAGAGGCCATCAATATAGACACAATTTTGTAGCAATTGTACATGTAAAGGAAATGCTAATATTACCATCAAAGTATGTGACTGCAAGAACTTTCTTCTAAATAAAATGTATTAGTACAAAGATGTTTAGCATGATAGAATTTCTAATGGCTGCCTACGCAGCTTGAATTTGTGAAAAAATATAAATTTGACCTCAAAGCAGCCTCCAGTGAGCTGGTTGAGATTGTGTGTTTGCCTCTGGGTGGAGTGCAAAAAAATGCATATAATATTATGTACAGCTGCAGTGGAGTATCGTTGATGCACTGTGTACATGTAGGTCACTTGTCTCAGGATGGTGGTCCTTGCAGAGTCATCATGCATTGCAATAGGGAAGGGCAGTTTCTTAAGTTTCCAGAAACCGCCACTACACGGCACGAGTCATCGCTTTCATCCAGGTACTCGCCTGCGGGTGAACATTGGTGTCAGCGGATTTGCAAACACTGTGATAACATTGGACGTATCGGCAATCAAAGTGCCCAAAATGTTCCTTTTCACGTAATATCTGCTAATAAATTTTACACACACGAAAGATAAGATTGTATTATAGCAGAGCATGAATGCATTTGTTCATATGTTGTGTTAAAAAAGTGAAAAATCCATTTGAACCGCGGTGACCGGGAACCGCATTCTGCTTGTTACATTCCTGCATAGCGCCACATACTCGACTATGTGAATGGTCGAAAGAAATGCAATAATAAAGAATATTCTTCGACAGTTATTAAGATAATGCAATGATCATATATAACAAATTATGGACATGGCACATAATATGGACCCAACAGCATCAGGATTTCGTAAGACTCCTGTTGCAAGGATTTAATGTGACCCAGTTCATCGCGGGCGATAATGGAGGATGGAGTAGGATAGAACAACATTGGTCATTGTGTCAAAAATAAAGAGAAGTAGACAACCTCATCAGAATATGTTATTGTAGATGAATTCCCAAGTTTTACAGTGTTACTGTATGTGTGTGTGTGGGTGGGTGGGGGGTCCGCAGGTAGCGTTAAAAGTTAAATTAAAATTAAAATCAAATGTGATTAACTCCACAATAATGTGTATTGGGTTGATTCCTTGATTGCATTACTTTCTACAAAAGGTATTCATTAATGATATTAACATTATCATAATTATGAGTTACACTTGGTTATTTCATTCGCCACGAAAAACGCTCAGTTTGCACCATGCGTTAACACATCATACTATGCGACGCTACTCAGGTTGACCCGCTATTGAATACCCGGATGAAAGCTGTCCGCAGCGCCACATGGCGGTCAATGAGAGAACGCAGAGTTACTGCTCTACCATATTGTCCATACTTTCTTCACATAAGCTCATTATACAAGTTTGGTAGCCAAATGTATTACAAATGTGAAGCTACTTTACATTGTATTTATACCTGTTGATTGATGTATACTTGCAGTTCTGGCTACAGGAGACATCCCGAGTACCGTATTCCGCATTTTCACAAAGTCCCGGGAAGTGCTGTATATCATGTCCAGTACACACATGGTATTAAGCCAGTGGACAAACAAGCCACTCTATATCATTAGCATCCAGGATGTCTTGAAGTAAGTCTTAAAAAACAGATTTCATGCAGGCCAAAGATCTGTTTTTG
The DNA here is from genome assembly GCA_964020975.1 of Hermodice carunculata. NCBI lineage: Eukaryota > Metazoa > Annelida > Polychaeta > Eunicida > Amphinomidae > Hermodice > Hermodice carunculata. The sequence goes on from OZ026619.1 coordinate 21,754,375, forward strand.
ATCTTCACGGACTTGTCACTCAGCTGAGCTTATAGAATGCTCATCTGTCATCCATCAACAATTCACTTTTTACCCTTCAGCCTTATGAGACCAACAGGTATTATGGTACCCGGCGCCGTTCGTCCCATGGTTTTACCACCATAACTTCAGAAAGTTTTGAGACAGTACTTTCAAATTGCACATGATATTACACACCTATATGGCCATCTTTCCATGCAAGCATAGTTGACCTTGACCTTGACCTAATTCTCAAGGTCACACAATGGTCACATGTGCTGAGCAACGTTACCACTCTAACTATTGAATCAACAATTCACTTTTTACCCTTCAGCCTTATGAGACCAACAGGTATTATGGTACCCGGCGCCGTTCGTCCCATGGTTTTACCACCATAACTTCAGAAAGTTTTGAGACAGTACTTTCAAATTGCACATGATATTACACACCTATATGGCCATCTTTGCATGCAAGCATAGTTGACCTTGACCTTGACCTAATTCTCAAGGTCACACAATGGTCACATGTGCTGAGCAACGTTACCACTCTAACTATTGAAAGCCTTTATCTAGCAATCTAAAGCTTACACACAAGAAGCTTTATAGAGTGATGTAGAAGCCTATTGAAAAGCAAGGTCATAGCTCTATATTTGACGTACTTTTTAAGGTCAAAGGTCAAGTGCACAATGGTGGTATTGGTATAAGTAAGGAAGTATTAAAGTCAGTAACATGAAATTTTATACACACATGTATCATAACCAAAACTGTGTCATGAATCAAAAGTAGGTCACTAGGTCATGTATCTGGGTCACTGACCTAGTCATTGAAATTTTTTTGTTTACCACGGTTACTTCAGAAAGTTTTGAGACAGGACTTTCAAATTGCATATGATAGTACACCACTATAAGGCTTGCTTTGTGTGCAAGCATAATTGACCTTGACCTAATTTTCAAGGTCACACATGGATCACAAGTTTGCTGAGTGACATTATGCATCCAGAAATCTAAATTTTAAAACAAAAGAAGCAACATAGGGTGATCTATAAGGCTATTGAAAGTCAAGGTTATACCTCTGTATTTGACCAAATGTTTTTGAGGTCAAAGGTCAAGTGTACAATAGTAGTAGTTGTTGAATTTATGACCAGATCTCCATTTGTGAAATTATTTGATGAGTGGCAAAATGGCTATAATCTCTTACACTACAAGCTACCAGCAGCTTTCTGATCATACACTATACCTGATACTGTGGGACACTTTTCCTATTCACTTACAGCAAAAGAGAGTGAAGGCAGCCGAAGGGTACTGCGTTCTTTGAATGGTATTTTTTTACTTCGCAAACCTATTGGTCAGGTTCACTTCAAACTAGACGTAGATGAACCATGGATGGGTGTCTGCCAAGTAGTTCAAGTAGATTTTACTTTACTTTCCTTTACTTGGACTCTTTTGAGTACTGATAATTTAACTCATTCCACCCTGATAGAAGACCGAGACTCTTAATATATAGGTGCCACAGTTGGCGCTGATGCTTTTTATGTCTGGGTGCAAACCCGGACATATTGTTTTTGTAGTTTTTTATTCTTTCTTTATTTTTTCATATCTTTCAGCCACATTTTGTGACGCAGTTTTCTCAGCCATTATACAAGCTACAACATTGAAATTTTACATACTATGAGACATGTAGCTGAAATTGTGCAGTTGGTGTGGATTCATTGATATATTGTAAATTATTGAAGTTCTGGGTAAGAAATGGAAAAAAAAATCCTATTCAGCTACTGGCTGAAAAAAACAATAGTATTTGTATTATCCAATCACATTGCATGGATTGACAATACACCTGTTACTTGGTTACTCTACTGCTACTGTTCAGCAGATTGTACCTCATGATCCATGATTGATGATGTCACAAAACAGTATCAGGGGGTTTCAAAACAAGCTCCAATTGACTTCCAGACAGAATTGCTTGCAAATCTATCCATTCTAGTTTTGTTTTTGTTTTATTTTTCCTTCTTCAACAGCATTTTAACTCACCGTGACAACTCTCCACTGACTTGTTTGGTAAAGTTTGAAGTACATGATTATATAAGATCATGTTGAACTGCACAGTTCATTACATTTCTTGTGTGCTTACCCTCACACAAAACAAATACAGAAGATGATCTGCTGTCTTATAAATTATGTTTCTTAACAACTATGGTGCTATGGGGTCTGTTGGATAACAGCCACAAGAAAAACCAAGTAGTGCCCTCCTTCAAGTTTGCATGAGTACGTAACTGTCTCTTTTGAACACCTATAGAAATATGAATTCTCAAGTATCGTAACCCTTAAAGCGCTGATTTAAGATTGAGTCAACAGCTTTCCTCGGGACACTGCGCGCATTGCGCGCAAAGTGTCCCCAGGAAAGCTGTTGACTAAGACTACTTTTTGCTTCAGACAAGGCTTGCTGGTATTTGAATGAAAGGTATCTTCATGAGGAATTTGACTCTTTTAACCATTATATGTTTAATGATAATGAGAAAGCAACTATAGCAGTGATTAGCACTTTAAGGGTTAAGAAGACACTCAGATGTGGGTGACAAAGAAGAACCCCTCTCTCCACAGCACAGATCAAGTTTTACTAAATATTATAACAAAGTCGTAGACTAAGAATAGTTAAGGTCAAGATCAACTAGTTCATGTGGGTTCTCAGTACAGGGCTCTGTAGACAGGTGGGCTAGGTACATGTATGTGCATTTCCATTAGTTTCCATTGATTGTAATCTGCACCTATGTAACTTTTAAACCACTCTACCTAGAAACACCAAATTTTTCTTTTGGTGAATGGTTGTGTATAGTTACAATACCCATGTAAATTTGATAACTTTTACTGTAAAACTATTCAACATATTGAATGCCACTTTAACATAGAACCTTATAGGAATACACACCTCTAGCCCACAAAAATGTTGTGCATTGGGTTGTTTATTCAGCTAAATTATGCACATACAATTGTTAATTGTGACCTCTCCTATTGTGTACTGAGAAAAGATTAACAATAAAAAACCACAAATGGGTATATGTATGGTTTTCAGCTGTTGTCAAGATAGATAACTTTTCACTGATACAAATTAACTTTTTTATGGAATGAAAAGGATATATTTTCAATGAAGAAAATGCACTGGGAATACAGAAAATGTGTCTCTTTGAACATGAATTTTAAAATTTTGCAGGAGAGCGTATATACATGGTGTATCAACAGACAAGAAAATTTAGCCAATTTTAAGATTGTAAGTGGGTACCATTACTTGATGTATGGGATGGTCTGGATGTACATGATAAATTGCACACTGCTGGTATGTTCATAACAAAGGCAAGGGAGGGCCCTGCAGCCAGTCCTTGTGCTATACAGTAGAATCTCCAATTAAGACCACCTCTATAATGACACCACTTCTATATTAAGACCACCGATGTACAGACCCATTTTTCTTTTTCCTTAACTCTTATAGAGCCAGTTTAGAGACTGAGTCAACAGCTTTCCTTGGGGCACTTTCCGCGCATTGCGCGGAAAGTGCCCCAAGGAAAGCTGTTGACCTGGACCAAATTTTTCACTGGCAACATAGGCATGCTGGTACTTGAATGAAAGGTCTTTTAATGAGAAATATGAATCTGGAATCATTACAGTAATCCAGCTTCATCAGCACAGCTTAAGCCGTGACTGGCACTCAAAGGGTTAACTTATATCCCCATTAAGACCACTGTCTTATTAAGACCACATTTTTCAGTCCCTTAGGTGGTCTTTATAGGGAGATTCCACTGTATATTGTGTTTACTGCTAGCAGTTCTCTTTGCTATTCCAGGGCATCTGATGGCAAAAGGATGTTGAAAGAACAGAAAAGACAGCTATTAGCTCTGGAAGCAGCAAAGAAAATGTTCCCCCAAAGGGGAGCCAGTGGTGATTCCATGCAAGCAGTGCCCTCTGTCAGTACACAGGAAGACGATGAGGACAACCAAGAGACTAATCCCTGCAATGGAGGCTTGACAATTCCAGGTGCGGTAGAAGCAGGGAAAGACAAAGTGGAGGTTGTTGTTGGTAAGGACAAATTTGAAATAGATCTCACAAAGCAGGAGGAATTTGTGTCCTCAAAGAGGAAAAAGGCAGACATTAAGTCCGTTTTTGAGCACACAGACAAGAAAGTAGTGGTGCCTGATGCCAAGAAACCAGAGTTTCTGGGCAGGTCACACAGATGGTCCACAAACAGCTCCGATTTTTCAAGCCCACCATGTAGCCCAACAGACTCATCTTGTGACAGCAGCTATAATAAAGCATTGGATACTACAGACAGTCCAGACAGTTCATCTGAAAATGTCAGTACCGGTAGCTGGCAATCCCCAGACAGTTCTACAATTCACAGCCAAGGCACACCAGAGCTGGACTACAAACTAATCTTGTCTTTGTTGTCTACTGTATCGACTAGTTCGGGCAGTGACATGATGGATAGCATCCCCACACAGGCTGAAATGCAAGTTGATATTTGTGACCAGGTTGCAACAAGGACCTCTGGTTTTTCACCAGACAGTCAAGGACTGACAGTAGAGGGCAGCACTGAGATGGAAGCAGAGTCAGAGATTCAAATGTCCAATGGGTCACTGACACCTTCCCTGCTACAGGAGACAGTGGAGAAAGTGGACCAGATCCAGACAAATATGGACCAGATAAAGACAAATATAGGTAAGTCAACCTTCGAAAGGTGTTCTAAGGTAAGTCAGCCTTCGATGTGCTCTAAGGTAAGTTAACCTTCGACAAGTGTTCTAAGGTAAGTAAACCTTCGACAGGTGTTCTAAGGTTAGTCAACCTTCGACTGGGGTTCTGAGGTAAGTCAGCCTTCGACAGGTGTTCTAAGAAAAGTCAGCCTTCAACAGGTGTTCTAAGGTAAGTCAACCTTTGACAGGTGTTCTAAAGTTAGTCAACCTCTGACAGGTGTTCTATTAAAGGTGAGCCAACCTTTGACAGGTGTCACCTTCAACAGGTTTTCAAATCAGTGGGAAACCATCAAGCCTTATATTCCTGACGTGCTTACTGGCGTACTTACCTGGAGAAAAGGATTCCATATATATTCATGAACCTTATCAAAGAGAGGACTCCAAAGCTGACTACCCAAAAGTTAGTACAGAATGACTTTCTTGACAAAGGTGTCCCAAGTCAACCTGACAGTGTGTATGTGCTATACAAGAAAGGAACATGTGACAAGATGGGGAGATTTTTTCCTTTTGCATCATGGGAGAGGGAGAGATTTATACTTACCTAAGAATAAAGAATTAAATGAATTTTGATAAGAGAGACTGCCCAAAGTAGGCGAAATGTCTTCATGTATGGAAGAGTTCAAAACTTAGGGCCAACAAGTGGGAGTCACCCACCAAATGGAGGTGGGGACTTAGTGAGTATGAAAAATACAGTTAAGCCCGTCTAAAACTTAACAGCCAAATGCATTTTTTGTGTTACAAAGTGTTGTACTGAGGTTCGTAAAGGTTGTAAAAGGTTTGCAAAAGGTTGACAAAGGGTTTGTTAAAAGTTGACAAATGGTTTCAAATGGTTGAAACGGTTGCCAATCATTTCAAACCATTTCAACATTTTCGTCAATAAGGTTGAGAAAGTGTGTGAAATGGTTGTTAACCATTAGAGAAAGGTTTAAAAGTGTTCGAAAGGGTTTTAATTCAATGAGAGGATTTTTCGCCAATCAGTGCATTTATCTGTCAGAGTTAATTGAAATGCACCACTGAGGAAATGAAGGTCGAATGTGTCTATTTCTGTTCTGGCCACTCATCCGCAGATAGATCAGAAATATAAAAAGCAAATTTTATCTCACAAGCTAGTGGTACAATCCTTCTGTGTCTCTCTACAAAGGAAATTAAAAAAAAAAAAGAAATAAGACCACTGAAACTTGTTCAAAACTTACAATTTGACAAGAAACTCCAAATTTTGTTACCAAATTGTGTGTTAGTTGGTCAAGACTAGGTGGTTGTATGGGTGTTTATTGCCGGCCTTTAACTCATTCCATACCAGTCCCTGATTTTTCCGAATATTTGCCTAGATTTTAGGCGACAATTGCATATCTAAATTCTTCATGAAAAGCACTTTTGTTCAAGTACCAACATGCCTATAGTCTTAAGTCAGTGATTCTGGAACTGCCTGGCAAGTCATGCTGCAGCTGCTGCAAGGGCGGCTGCAGCAAGACTTGCCAGGCAGTGCCAGAATCACTGACCAAGACCTGTGACCATAGTATGAAATGAGTTAATCATGTTGGCACCACAGCAACCTGCAGCGCGTCAACTGTGGCCATATTCATAAAGAATCTGACCTCATCTGACTTTGATTGTAAATTTAAATTTGCTTATTATTTGATCAGAACTTCCAGCATTGACCAATCTATATGTTCTTGACTGTAATATGAACTTTTTGTTGAACATTTCAAATTTATCAAATTAATCTTAGTTTGATCCAAGATTTTATCTTTAAATTTGGATCAAAATCTGGATCAAGATAATATTAAACCAAAATCATGAAATCATAAGTTTTAAGAATTGGCAATAAAAAAACAAATTGGTACACATGAGAATTGTTAAGACACTGTTGAACCCACGGTGAAGTAATTTGGAATCAAACCAGTTGAGTTTAATTTTCATCCTTAATTTGGGATTGGGTCAAAATGAACCTTGTCACCAGGCCATGTACCAGCATGTACAGAGTCAAGTTTACATTCTGCCTATTTTCAATAGCAGTTGGCCCATACTGTCAAAAACACATTAAAAAAAGTGGTGGCTTTGAAAGTGGCAATACCCATCAGGAGGCGAATCTCATTCTGACTGACTGCAGGAGCTCATGTCAAAGTAGCTTCTTTTTTTGTTTTTGTTTTTTTTTGTTTTTGTGAATATGTGGTATGATTTATCATGGGTCATGATCTGTTAGTTCCTGATTTTCTCACCAGAGGAATGTCTGTCATGGTGAGACAGAAATTGGGAAATTTCACTTGTCTCTGGATGATCTGGGGGATGGATGCCACATGATGAAGTTTTAATGGCACGTAGCTGATTCATGCATAGAGCACTGACCAGTATCAACAATGGTACAAACATACATTTACAAGATTGTGGAAACAAAGCAAACACATTGAAGCAAATTAAATTATAAATTATTTTTTTCAGTTCTAAGTCTATCTACTGCCACAGAACTTCTCTGTCCACCTTTCCTTAAAGTTGACTTTAGAAACACCGTAAAGTTCTACACACTATCAGTTTAATACATTCTTTATTCCCGCTTATCTACGGAAAGGCTTTTCCTTTCAAATGTTAATTAAAACACAGGCCATGTATACAGAGCCTACTCTGTGCGTAGCAATTACTTTGTGGTTCTTATTCTCGTGACGCCCAAGTTTTCTTAGACGTCACAACGACTTGTCAAAACGGACACTTGACTGGTATTGTCTTAATCTGTGTTTTGATGCACAACCACTGTGACATTTAGCTGGTATCAACCAGCAAAGTTACCCCTGCCATTATCAGCAGCAGGACACAGTGATCATTATAAACTACATGTCACTGATGAATATCAATCACTTGATGCGAAACCAGTGTGACTTTCTCCCTTAAGCCTAGTCTCACATGAATAAAAGACCTCGGCGTTTCTTGGCAAGAATACCAAGAAATGCAAAGGTGCCTTTCACACGTACCCAAAGTACCAATATTTACCCCCCCCCCCCCCCAGGCAATCACTTTGTTCATCCTTCTGTCGGTCTCTCCATCCACAATTTTTCCACACTATAACTTCAGAACTCTTTCACTTACGGCTTTCATCTTGCACAAGATATAGTCTTCTGAAAAGTTTTTGTTTGGTTGTAAGATGTATAACCTTGACTCAATTCCTAAGTTCAGAGAGGCACATTAAAGAATATGGTTTGTGCATGATAACTTGAGAAATTTTTGAGCTAGGACTTTCATATTGCATAGGATTATAGTCACCTATAGGACTACATAAATTAAGTTTGAAGATGGGTGACCTTGACCCAATTCCCAAGGTCACAGAGCCACATTACAGAATTTGGTTTCCACATGATAACTCCAGAAATTTTTGAGCTAGAACTGTCATATTACACAGGATTATAGTCTTCTATATGGTCCTTGCAGGTCAAGTCCCAAGATGAGTGACCATGACCCAATTTCCAAGAGCTACATTAGCTGATTGGTGAATTTGGTTTCCACATGATAACCTGAGAAATTTTTGAGCTATAGGGCTTTCATGTTGCACATGATTATAGTTCTCTATAGGGCTACATGTAGGTCAAGTTTGAAGAGGCTCAAAGTTTCTGCACCATAACTACAGAATATTTGACCTATGGCTTTAATACTGCACAGAGTTAGAATTAGAGTCCTTCATAAAGGCCAGGTCAAGTTTGAAGTTTTTTGACCTTGACCTTATTCCCAAGATGGCAGGACCACTTCAGTCAATTTGGTTTCCACATGATAACACAAGAAGTTTTTGAGTTAGGGCTTTCATATTGTGCAGGATTGTGGTCCCCTATAGTGGCTATCTCAAGTTCATAGATTTTGTTTTGCACAGGTTTCATATGTCTGTCTGTCTGCCCATCATTTCATCTGTCCATCCAGCCACATTCTGGGTGATAACTAGAATGCTTTTTGAATTAAGACTTTCAACTTGCATACCACTGTAAGGCCTATGTTAAGTTCAAAGCCAAGTGACCTTGGCCTGTTTTTTAAGGTCACAGGGTGATACAGTGCAAAACATTGCATGATTATCCATTCAATTTTTTGCTGCTCATGACTATAGTTATTATAAATGAGACCTGTGATTACCAAGGTTATCAATGAGGTGTGTGAGGGGAGGGGGGCATGGATCTAGCAATCTCTGATCGCATTTGAACTATGTCTGTACATGTATGTGGAATAGTTTGGAAGCAAGAAGCAACTGGAATTTTTTAATGGGCCAACTTTGTGCAATTTTCAACATCTTAACTACTTTGAATGATATGCAAGTGTAGGTACAATAGCCATGCACAATTTGTGTGTGTGTGTGTGTGTGTGTGTGTGTGTGCGTGTGCGTGTTTTTTTTTCAGGCCCAGACGTATGAGTTTAGGATGACAAAAGGTACTTGAAAGATACAGAAAGAAGCTGAATGAAGGAAGAAAGGTGGGAACACAGAAGGAATGAATATTGAGAAAAACAGTATGTCTGTTCACACACAGGGTATCTGATTCATGTCAGTAATACAACATGACACAGTATTAGGTGCATCATACAACATGACACAGTATTATGTGCATTATACAACATGACACAGTATTATATGCATTATACAACATGACACAGTATTATGTGCATTATACAACATGACACAGTATTATGTGCATTATACAACATGACGCAGTATTATGTGCATTATACAACATGACGCAGTATTATCTGCATTATACAACATGACGCAGTATTATCTGCATTATACAACATGACGCAGTATTATCTGCATCATACAACATGACGCAGTATTATCTGCATCATACAACATGACGCAGTATTATCTGCATCATACAACATGACGCAGTATTATGTGCATCATACAACATGACGCAGTATTATGTGCATTATACAACATGACGCAGTATTATCTGCATCATACAACATGACGCAGTATTATCTGCATCATACAACATGACGCAGTATTATCTGCATCATACAACATGACGCAGTATTATGTGCATTATGTGCATTATACAACATGACACAGTATTATGTGCATTATACAACATGACGCAGTATTATCTGCATTATACAACATGACACAGTATTATCTGCATTATACAACATGACGCAGTATTATGTGCATCATACAACATGACGCAGTATTATGTGCATTATACAACATGACGCAGTATTATGTGCATTATACAACATGACGCAGTATTATCTGCATCATACAACATGACGCAGTATTATCTGCATCATACAACATGACGCAGTATTATGTGCATCATACAACATGACGCAGTATTATCTGCATCATACAACATGACGCAGTATTATGTGCATTATACAACATGACGCAGTATTATCTGCATCATACAACATGACGCAGTATTATGTGCATCATACAACATGACGCAGTATTATGTGCATTATACAACATGACGCAGTATTATCTGCATCATACAACATGACACAGTATTATGTGCATTATACAACATGACGCAGTATTATCTGCATCATACAACATGACACAGTATTATCTGCATTATACAACATGACGCAGTATTATGTGCATCATACAACATGACGCAGTATTATCTGCATTATACAACATGACACAGTATTATCTGCATTATACAACATGACGCAGTATTATGTGCATCATACAACATGACGCAGTATTATGTGCATCATACAACATGACGCAGTATTATCTGCATCATACAACATGACGCAGTATTATCTGCATCATACAACATGACGCAGTATTATGTGCATCATACAACATGACGCAGTATTATCTGCATCATACAACATGACGCAGTATTATCTGCATCATACAACATGACGCAGTATTATCTGCATCATACAACATGACGCAGTATTATGTGCATCATACAACATGACGCAGTATTATCTGCATCATACAACATGACGCAGTATTATGTGCATTATACAACATGACGCAGTATTATCTGCATCATACAACATGACGCAGTATTATGTGCATCATACAACATGACGCAGTATTATGTGCATTATACAACATGACACAGTATTATGTGCATCATACAACATGACACAGTATTATCTACATCATACAACATGATGCAGTATTATTTGAGACTTCAATCAGTAATACAACTTGGTATGATACTATCAGGACTGCATATCAGTATCAGGGATATCAGTAACCCAAGGCCTTGGACAAGGCAACATATTGTATGGAACCTGTCAGTGATACAACGTGACACAATATTATCAGGAAAATGTCAGCAGTGCATGATATGATATTACCTGGAATTTGTCAGCAATTAATACAACTTGAATCACTATCAGATACATTGTTTTTACCCTCGGCACATAAAGTGCCGGAGGATATTGTTATCCCCTGCATCGTCTGTCTGTCTGCCGGTCCATCCATCTCGTCAATGTTACTGTGATATTTCAAAAAAAATATTCATCATAGCTGTAACAAATTTTCCTCAGAGTTGCACCTTATAATGGTCCAGATTTCTATTGAAAACCAGCTTCCTCTTGTTATTTTTAAACTTTGTATCAAACTTTGCGTGGTGCACAAGGGGACAATGTTACTGTAATATCTCAAAATATTCACCTTAGCTGTACTAAATTTTTGTCACAGAAGAACCTCATAATGGACCAGGTTCCCACTGAAAACCAGGTTTCTCTGATTAGTTTTTAAAACTTTTTATGAAGCTTTTAATGTTTTCATTTGTAGGCCATCTATGGTGTCAACCCTGACAAGGTTTACCACAATATCTCAAAAAATATTGACCGTAGCTTTCCCAAATTTTTGTCAGAGATGCATCTTATGATGGATCAGGTTCCTATTAAAAACCAGCTTCCTCTTTGCATTTATAAACTTTTTATGAAACTTTGAAAGTATTTATCTTATGAGTGGCGCACAGGGGGACAACATTACCACAATATCTCAAGAAGGATCCATTGCAGCTTCCCCAAATTTTTATTAGGGATGCATATTATGATGGACCACGTTCCTGTGGAAAATCAGCTTCCTCCTATTATTTGTAAACTTATTATGAAAATTTTGAATTATTTATTTGAAGGGTGTGTGAGTGATGCACAAGTGGACAATGTTACCACAATATCTCTAGAAGGATCGATTCATCACAGCTTCATCAAATTTTTATCAATGAAGACTTGGCAAGTGCCAAGGAGGCCAATGTTACGGTCATCAAATCATCAAATTTTTGGTGCATTTACACTCTGTTATGGCACCTGTGAAGTCTCAAAAAAGAAATAAACAAAAAATTGTAGAATTGAGGAAAAAAAGATTGTGGGCATCATGGGTAATCCTCTCTCTGAATGCTATTTTTGACATACATTATTGAACAATTGGGGAAAAGGGATTTTCCGAAATTCACCCATTTTATATATGGTACGTGTCAGTGGTGTGATATTACCTAAAACATACATGTATGTCAGTAATACATGATACTATATGGAACAGGTCAGCAATACGACATGGTACAGTATAATGTGGTTTGATCCTGTCAGTGGTACAGTATGACATGATATCTGGTACATGTCAGCAGTATAACACGGCATACTGTCTGGTGTATACATATGTCAGCTAAAAAACATGACATGATTATATTTGGTACATGTACTTGTCGATAATATGGGATGAGACGGTATTATCTTGTACATGTCAGTTGTAAATAGTCTGGAACATGTCGGCATAACAACGTGATGCCTAATTATTATCTATCACAAGCTGCCACCGTTTTTGTCACCAGTCATGGAGGAAAATTCAACAGCAGCATTCTTGATCACCCGACATTGTCCGGGAGACCATTGGCATGCCTACGGGGGCCTGATGGAGTATCTTGGCCACATGGAGGCTGATATACTAGACATACAAGTACATGTGTGTTTGTGGATGGCACTTGATGTCTGATTTATTTCAAAAAGACCAACACCAAACCAAAAGGTGGAGAGACAAGATGGTTCTCATTCAGGCCGTGGGACAGCCATATGGTGCAGTTGAGGGTATTTGCTAATTTTTCCAGGCCTCATTACATGCTCCGTATGTTAGGGCAGGCAAGAAGATTCTTTAATAATACACGTGTCTGGAAGTCGCATCCTGTGAAGCACAGTACATGTTCACTGGTTTAATACAAATCACCTTGCATCAGGTTAACTAAGTATACAATATGTGCATGTAATAACAAATGAACTCAGAAGTGAAGGCCGGGTCGGCTATAGGCTATAAATATGGCAATGAGCATGGCTAAAGATAGTTATCTATTAAGATGAGAAATCCAAATATATCTGTGTCTATTGTCATTTAATTGGCAGTTCATGCGTCACAAAAGTGGGTAAGCTTTGTCATATGTGCAGCAATAATAAAGCAGTTTGTCCTTTTTGCTGGAATATGCAGCACAGACCATTCATTCGCTATATTCATCACTTCATGTGGTAGGCCTTGAGATTAAGTGCTCACTTTGAGCGATTCTTAGCATGGGGATCCTAAGATATATCTGTTAAGGCCATCCATAGGAATAAATTTGTTTCTTATATGCAGCTACATTTTTATGCCCCCACTGGGGGGGGGGGGGGGTGCATATAGAAGAAGGCCCTTGTCCATTAGTCCATCCTACATTAAAACTGTCACATTTGTGTCGCCCATATCATCAAAAGCATTTGAGGTACAACCATGAATTTTTCTGGTAATATCTATCAGTATATGAAGGGGTGCACCTGGGGTTTTCTTTGTCCCTTGGGTTGATTATACAGTCTTAATTAATCGTTCATTAACTTATGGGAAATGTTGATTTGATGTTAGACATATGTGTCGCATGTATCTCAAAAGGTATTTGAGTTTCAACCATGCAACTTTGTGGAAACATCTATCAATATATGAAGGTGTACACTTGAGGTTTTGTTTCTTTCTTGGATTAATTATCTTGTGTTAATTAATCATTAATAAACTTAGGGAAAATGTTGATTTGACATCAGACTTGTCACTTTTGTGTCACATGTATCTCAAAAAGTATTTGAGGTTCAACCATGAAACTTTATGGAAACATCTATCAATATCTGAAAGTGTGCACCTAGGGTTTTGTTTCTCCCTTGGATTAATTGTGTTTATTAATCATTAATTAACTTAGGGAAAATGTTGATTCGATGTTAGACTTGTCACATTTGTGTTGCATGTATCTCAAAGAGCCTGAAAAGTTTGAGGTTTTACACCAGTTACATGCCGTATTCTTTCCAATGCTGATGGGGGGCAATGACAGGTTGGGGCATCCGTGTCCTTTGGAAACTTTTCTAGTTAAAATTGTGTCCCAGTTTTTTTTTTTTTTTTTTAGCACCACTGGCTTGCCAGCCAAAAGAGCTTATGTCATTGCTCTTCATTTAGCTTTTAATATCCTTTGTCTCTTCACAATTCACATTTTTTAATACTCCTCCAAAACTGTCACCTGGAATCACTTCAAACTTGGTGGCAATGCACCTGGGGTGGGTCTCTACCAACTTTGTTCAAATGGTCATGCTCTAGTGATTTTGGGGTTTCTTATGAACTTTTTTGTTGTTTTATTGGGCAAATCTTACAAAAATCTTCAAAATGGCCCACCCTAGTGCCTAATTTGTTTACCGGATGGCACTGAGATTTTTTTCAATTTGTTTATGAATTTTTGTTTGTTTTGGCTATTTTAGACATCTTCAGAACCGTCACTCACATTAAACTGAAACTTGGTGGATATTTTCCTTGTGAAAGGGGCAAACAAAGCTGTTCACGAGGTGGTACTGATGTGGATTTGTGATTTTTAATGAGTTGTTCCATTGGGGTACTTATCAGTAAATGCACCTTTCCTGTTGCATACTGTGTACATGATGTAAGTCAGTGGGGATTCCAATGCTAATTCACATTTTCAGCTTTTGCTCTGAAACCGTCAGATTGACTTCATACTTGATAGCAATTTTCCTTGGGTGGGTCTCTACCAAGTTTATTCAAGTGATCTTGATGTAGTGATTTTTTATGATTTTTTTTTTTGTTCTTTTATTGGACAAATCTCAAAAATCTTCTCCAACACCACTCATCCAATTACTTTGATATCGCACAAAAACACTTCTAGGGACTCTTAGTTCCTAGTTTGTTTGCTAGGTGGCACTGCAATTTTTGTCTTTTTTTGTTTGCTAGGTGGCACTGCAATTTTTGTCTTTTTTTATGTTTTTCGTGTTTTTGCTACTTTTGACTTCTGCAGAATCGTCACTCAGGTTAAGTTGAAACTTGTTGATAATGTTCCTTGAGAAAGGATGAAACAAAGTTGTTCACTGGGTGGCACTGCTATGGATTCCTGATTTTTAATGAATTTTTTTCAATCCAGGTACTTACTGGTAAATGCACCTTTCCTATTGATTACTGTGCATTCTAATGCTCAATATCATGTGTATTCTCCACCAAGTAGCAATGTTCTGTTTAATGTTCTCTTTAAAAATTCTTCAATTTATCATGCTGCAATAGAATTTAAATTTTTAATGAACTTTTCTTTTGGCAAATCCTTCAAAATACTTCTAAATGTCATATGCACTGTGCTAAAGCTCAGCACAGATCTATTCAGTCGCAACTTTGATTTTGTGAACAAGCTTGTGTCAGCTGAGCATTGGCTATTCACACAGCCCTCCAGGTTTTTTTTTCTTTTATTTGTTTCTTTTCATAATGTTGTGGAACAGTTCTGAAAATTGCTTTCCTGACAGCAACCATGACAGCATGGCTTGTCATTTAATCAGTGTAATGACCATTAAGTTGCACCTTATATAATTATCTCTGGACTATTTCATTCACAATTACATACCGGAAATGTATATATATATATATATATATATATTATGGAACACCGTTTCTTGTTTTATTCAGTATTTGATCAGGTGATTAAATATTTGATCAGAAGAACAAATCAATTTCATGAGGTGAACAAATGCATTTGTTCACGTGATTAAATACAGTCTATTTGTTCCTGTGAATAAATTGATTTGATCTTCTGATCAAATTGATTTGATCTTCTGATCAAATCGATTTGTTCTTCTGATCAAATCGATTTAATCACAGGAACAAATATATTCTTATTTGATCACATGAACGAATATATTTGTTCAGATGATTAAATCGATTTGGCCAGAAGAATAAATAGATGTTATTTGATCATCTGAATATTAAATCGAATTGTTCTTCTGATCAAATCGATTTGATCACATCATCAAATGTCCCCCAACTTAATTAAATTGATGCTCCCTGCCTGATTTGTTCCCCTGATCAAATATTTATCCTTCGGAACAAATCACTTCCGCCAGTATTTGATCCCGGCAAGAAATAGGAAAACACGCAAAAGGTACAATCTCGAAATGTCCGCGATATCTTCAACACAGACTTCGCGGACATTTACAACGCGGATATTTTATGGCTTTGTTTAGAGATTAAAGTGGGTAAAGCCGGCCATGCACAATGCATCATTATTATTTATCATTTAAATATGATCATGTTTTGGAGGGGTTAAATGTAAATTTGGATGGTGGTTGCATGATCTTTCGCTATTGCTTTCGGGATGGATGTGAGAATTTTTTTCTCTCTCACTCTTTCTTTCTATAGTTAGGCACTGCTTTTTGTCATGCCTTTCATGGTCATGGATTATTAGTCTTTTTCATTCACTTTTTTTTCTTTCCAAAGTTTAGTGGTAGGGAATGCTTTTGGGAAGGGTGTGAGCATTTTTCTTTCTTTCTCTCTCCCTCCCTCCCTCCTCACTCACTGACTCTCTTTCTTTCTTTCTTTCTTTCTTTCTTTCTTTCTTTCTTTCTTTCTTTCTTTCTTTCTTTCTTTCTTTCTTTCTTCACTAACGATAAAAACGTGCATGTAGCTAGAAATCTGATTTTTTTTTCCAAATGTTTTCAACTAGTAATTGGAGCCTAAAAAAAACCAGGCATTGTCAAATAGGATTCTGAAACAGTGGGTGATGACAACCTAACCCTGTGATGTAGCTCGATCCCTCTCCCGGCCCCTACTTGTTGTTGCTATGTATTGAAAATGTCAAAGTTCGAGATTGTACCTCTTGCGTGTTATGGTAACACAGACTAACGGAAGTGCTGCGCGGCATACAAGAGGGAGTAATTATTATCTGGTAGTGGAGAAACTTTATTCAGGAGATCAAATCGATTTGATCACGGGAACAAATATATTTGTTCAAGTGAATAAATCGTGATTGACCGTATTCTATTTAATCACAAGAAGAAATCGATGTAGTCATGTGAACAAATGCATTTGTTCATGTGATCAAATTCATTTTATTTGTTCCTCGGAACAAATTTATTTGATCTTCTGATTAAATCTGTTTGTTCTTCTCATCAAATCGGTTTGATCACAAGAACAAATATACTGTATTTGATTACATGAACAAATGTATTTGTTCATCTGATCAAATCGATTTGATCATGTCATTAAATATTTAGTCTTCTGATTAAATATTTATTCACCTGATCAAATATTTGTTCACAAGAATAAATTTGTTTGTTCTTCTGAACAAATATTTGATCATGTGATCAAATACTGAATAAAACAAGAAACGGCATTCTATAATATATATATATATATATATATATATATATATATATATATATATATATATATATATATATATATATATATATATATTTTATATATATGATTTTTTCCATCCACTGTTGCTTCAAACTAGATGGTAAAGCAATTTAAGTACCATCATAAATTAGAGGCAGTCATCCCTGATTACGTTTATTGGTGGAAGCCTCTCTGAAGACAATTATGCGACATAAACATAATGATATATTTAGTTGGCACATTGATAAAAGTCCAGGAAATCAGTTTTATTATGTATCAAACTGATTTCTTAATTGGGAAGAGGATAATGTTTATATGTGGTAATGTGTCAATTTCAGTAATAGCACTGGGCGCAAGTGAGCTCTTATGGTAACATATGTACAAGAACTGTGTTCCTAACATGGATAGTGCATAGGGATGATAACAAATCTTGGTCGACTTCTTGCATCGAAATCTTGACCCATGGAAGGAGCCATTTTTTCATGACAGTAGGAGCCATTTTGTATCATGAAATAGCGATCTTACTTTGTCAGTAATGCATGGTAATTTGTTTGCAGTCATGAAACAGAGTCACACATGCACAAGTATAGAGTTAGTTTTGTATGTTTCAAGTTTTACACAATTCAAATTCCAGGCTTAAATGAAACATTGTATCAGTGTGCAGATTACGGGTGCTGTGCAGTGAACTTCGGGGATCTGAACACAAAGCGGTTGCCACACGTGTCTAGCTGTCAGGCGGTGACCAATAGAATGTAGACGCACAAGACCATAAGGATTGTAGCTGCGCTTACTTTTTATGGTGCTAGCCATTTACATATTCTATGGCAAATTTTTTAGAAATATATCAGTTTGAATGAAACTGTGATTGGTTTTACAACAGGACAATTATTGTATCTGCATGCAAGTATGCATATCATAATCCTAGTCACACTTATCTGAGTAATCAATATAGGGATTTGAAGCCTGGCATGAGGTGCTTACTTTTATAGACACTCTTTTATTGAAACTCTCATCATGTTAACTGTAGAACAAAAGTATTTCATTCTGAACAAAACCTTGAAGAATTGAAAGCACCATGAAAAACGAGTTGTACAAAGTGTTGGCTTGGTAACAAAAGTGCAAGTTTTCTTGCAACTTTTCCAACAGAAAAGAAATTCATGACCTGATGTTCCCTTGTAAATAACCCTTCATGTTTGTCACCAATCACTCTTTTCAATAGGAATGCAAGCTGGGCTTGCGAGGACATCAGGTGTGTTAACTCTATATGTGAGCAAAGTAAAGTGTCCTTGTCACCGCAGTTAACACTCACCTTTCCTTCATGTTAAAAAAAAAAGAAAATAAGTAAACATGACTCTTAATAGTGTATGTGCGTGAAATGCATGAGTGAACATGAAGAACAATAAAAAGTCCTGCAAAGTTTGACAAATTTGAATAAAGTATGTATTCCACCATTGACTGGGCATTTCATAATTTGAATATGTAAAGCACAAAGTGTGACTGAAAACCTTTCTTTTCAGCATTTTTCATACAAAGCGTATCCCTGGTTTCTGTGGGCAGTTTTTAGGGAAAATGTACATATTCCTAGTGTATTTCTTTGTAAAATACACACACCCTTGCAGGACATCAGGCAAGACCATTGGGACATGACTTGTGTATTCAGCTATTAACAGACTAATTAAGCCATTGTTCTTGCATACTCGCACATGATTTATTATTCGAGGTTGATGTATTCTGCTTAATAGTGTGACCTAGGAATTAGTGGGGATGGCGTTACTCACTGATCATGACATGGATATTGGCAGAGGATTGGATTCAGCATCCATCTTCTGTGTTTTTTTAAGTTCATGGTAATCTTCAGTTCAGTTTGTCAACTGTTTAAATTCCTTATAAAGCTGAGCACCAGTTCCTACTCTGCATGTAGGCCCTATTGTTATTAAGCAACTCATTGTCCAGCCTGCTCGCATAATGTGAAGGTGTATAGGAGGCAGCCAATTTATTATTCTTCTACCTTTATTTATATGTGCTGGGCACAGTACATCATTGCCAATGTCAAGCACTATTCACTTATAGTGCAAGCCTGCCGATGAGGACAGTCCTGAAAGCTGGAGCAATAGGAGAGGTCACAGTTAGCAATAACCCATGTGCGAGTATACAAGAACAATGGCTTAATTGGCCTGTTGATAGCTGAATACACAAGTCACGTCCCTTTGGTCTTGCCTAATGTCCTGCAAGGGTGTGGGTATTTTACAAAGAAATACCCTAGGAATATGTACATTTTCCCTAAAAACTGCCCACAGAAACCAGGGATACGCTTTGTATGAAAAATGCTGAAAAGAAAGTTTTTCAGTCACACTTAGTGCTTTACATACTTAAATTATGAAATGCCCAGTCAATGGTGGAATACATACTTTAGTCAAATGTATCAAAGTTTGCAGGACCTTCTATTGTTCTTCATGTATGTTCACTCATGCATTTCACGCACATACCCTATTTATGTGTATTTGGCTGAGTACATAAATTTGTTGCAGGCTAGAGGTGTGTATTCCCATAACATTCTATGTTAACATGGTTCAAGTAACATTCAATAATTCAAATAGTTTTGCAGCAAAAGTTATTAAATTTACAGGAATATTTTAACTGTATACCGCAATTTACTACATGAAATTTGGTGTTTCGAGATAGAATAGTTTTAGATTTATATAGGTGCAAATTACAATGGAAACTAATGGAAACACACATACTTAGCCTGCCTATGAACATAGTCCTCTGCTGAGACCCCACATGAACCAATTGATATTGACATATTCTTTTATGAGGAAAGGATCATGTCACATTTTGCTTGTGTTACATGTACCTTTTTCAGGTATTATCAGTCAAAAGTAACAAGTATTTTTTTCCTTTTTTTTTACATATACGGTGGTACCTATTGTATGCAGCCACTGCAGTGAACATCCACATTGATTTTTGTGGCCACTATAGGCTTGGACAAAGGTGTCAGTTTCTTTGTAAATTTACCTGCAGTGACAAGTCATCTGCTGTATGTGGCCACATTTTCTTGGC
The DNA here is from genome assembly GCA_964020975.1 of Hermodice carunculata. Classification (NCBI taxonomy): domain Eukaryota; kingdom Metazoa; phylum Annelida; class Polychaeta; order Eunicida; family Amphinomidae; genus Hermodice; species Hermodice carunculata. Next base: position 21,774,770 of record OZ026619.1, read on the forward strand.
TGAAGGGGTGGTCACATACAGCAGACAGCAGGTACCACTGTATATAGAAAATATGCAGTGGTAGAAAACATTGATGCCAGAAGTGCTTTAAAATTGGTAAAAAAGAATTAAGGCACCTCTGACTATCTGATCCTCATTTGAAAATTTTCTGGGAGAGACATCCTTGATTCTCACCCCCTAGAGGGGGACACTAGTCCATCAATCCACTTCCTTTGTGAAAACAGCACCTTGAATTTCCACTGCGTAAAAAATGGTGACAAGAAAAATTCTCATCTCTCTTCCAAATTAGAGTATAGAAAATTATGATAAAAGAAAAAATTTGAACTCCCCACCTTTTTGTCTGAGTCTTGGTATAGGAAACAGACTTTTATTTAAGGCTGGACTTACCGTCTTGGCATATGAGAGAGAGAGAGAGAGAGAGAGAGAGAGAGAGAGAGAGAGAGAGAGTGCAGCATCTGTAAGGCCTCCTACATGACAGGTCCATACCGGTATTTTCTGAGGCATTTGATACAGAACTGTACCTGAAGGCAGTGTGATTTTACCATCATCTCCATTGGCTGACTTAAAAGTGGGCTCCACCAATATTCCTTCCTCCATCAAGTCCATATTCCAGCTGTACATGTACTTGTACCTGTTTTCTTCACACACTATGAAAGGTGAGTTATGAAATTTTATGGGTTTATGACAGCATCCGGTTTTAAGTTTATCACGTTTATGTGGCAACTACCAGAAGGCAGGAACCAGCAGTGTGTTTTGGCTGTACCCGTGTATATGAGGGACATAAGAGTCTGTTTCTCTTTGTAAATGTACTTGCAGCAAATGCCCACCTGCCAAGCATGTGCATTGGTGCTGTTATAGGTATGTGCTTGTCTGCAGTGTGGTGTCCTTGTTAAACAGGGTTCACTCTGCCTCTGCCATCACATCACATTGTGTTTCTGCGAGCCACTTTGCTTGCACGTTTTGATCCACCTGACATTTCAAATGCTCACCACACATCGAAATGTGTGGGTGGATAGAACATTTTGTCGACTCAAACCCTTTTCCCCATAAACCGGTCAAAACTGGCTGGAGGTAAATGGTCATCGCTCCAATGACTTTGGATTAATTTTAATGTGAATGAAACAGTATTTGGGTGAGAATTGTTATTAAGCCTTATGGGAATAGCATGCCTCAGATTGACACCTTTCCTGGGGGAAGAGTGGGTTGTTCAGTAACTCTCTCAGTGCCCATTGTGACTGAAGTTGATCTACGTAACATGAACTGCTTTGAATGATTATAAGGGTGCTAGATTCATGTTCCTTGTAAAAAGTTGCATAGAATATAAAAGTCCAGGTCAACATCTTTCCTCTGTTCTCTTTGGGCACATTGTATTTAAAGCATGCCAAGGAAAGTTGCTGACTCAGGCCAAAATGTGGAACTGAAACAGTTAATTTAGCTCCTAATGGGCCCTCAAGAAAGCTGCTGACTCAGTCTTAATTCAAGGAGGAAAAAGGTTAATTAATAGTGCACTGCATGGCAGAATTTCATTGTTGATTATAAGTCTACTTCGATCTTTGGCGTGGGGGAAGAAAAGACCTACACCCATGTGGTGTGGTACCCAAATAAAAATATATGACGGGAAAGAAAACTTTATGTACTTTTTTCCTAGGCCACAATATTGACATGAATATCGCATGACATAGCAACTGCCAGTTACGGAACAGAACAAGTTAAATAGTGCTGAAAACATATGCATAAAGTATGGTGTTACAGATCATGGTACTGAGTGCTGAGAATAAAGTATGGTGTAACAGAACAAGTTACAGAGTGCTGAAAACATACACATAATTGAAGTATGGTGTAACAGAACATGTGACAGAGTGCTAAATCATACATAGAATATTGCATAACAGAACAAATGACATAGTGTTGAAAACACAAATAAAGTATTGTGTAACAGAACATGCTACAGAGTGCTAAAAAAACATACATAAAATATGGTGTTACAGAGCATGGTACAGAGTGCTGTGAATAAGTGTTCAGGAATGATGTTTACTCTGTTTTGTACAAATATCAGCTCAACTTGAGCAAACCGTATTGTGTTAGAGTCAAATGATCAGTGTCAAAAGCCTTTGAAGCTCGTTTTCTCAGAAAGGATAATAGGATGAGAACTCCATTGAGGAATGTTTATTTCAAGAAAACAGCTGGGCAAAATTTCATCTGTTTGCCTGCATCACCTAGTGTTTGCCAGCATTTGTAGACTTTGACAGAGCCTCACAAAAGCTCAGCTGACTTGTCAGTCAGCTGATCATGAGCTTTTGTGAGGCTCTGTCGTCCGCCGTCCATCCACAATTCACATTTTCGACTTTTTCTCCAAAACCGTCAGCCAGATTCACTTCAAACTTGGTGGGGATGGGCCTTTTGGGTGGGTGTCTACCAAGTTTGTTCAAATGGTCATGCTTCTTTAATTTTTGGATTTTTTATTAATTTTTTTCTTCTTTTTCTGGGGGGCAAATCTTGAAAAATCTTCTCTGAAACCACTCACCCAATTGCTTTGATATCGCACAGGGACACTCCCAGCGGCTCCTAGTTCTGAATTCGTTCACCAGGTGGCGCTGTAATTTTTTTTGTATTTTTAGCTCAGCTGATAATTCAGCTGAGCTTTTAAGAGGGTGAGGCATCCATCGTCCATCTGTCGTCGTCAATTCACAATTCACATTTTCGACTTCTTCTCAAAAACCGTCAGCCAGATCCACTTCAAACATGGTGGAGATGTGCCTTGGCTGCGTCTGTACCAAGTTTGTTCAAATGGTCACGGTCAAATGATTTTTCGATTTTTCATGATTTTTTTTGTTTATTTTACGGGGAAATCTTAAAAAATCTTCTACTCCGAAACTGCTCACCCAATTGCTGTGATATCCCACAGGGACACTCCCGGGGACACCTAGTTCTTCATTTGTTCACCAGAGGGTGCTGCAATTTTTACTTCAGCTGACTTGTCAGTCAGCTGAGGTTTTGTGAGGGTCTGTCGTCCGTCGTCCATCCGTCCGTCCGTCCGTCGTCCACAATTCACATTTTCGACTTCTTCTCAAAAACTGTCAGCCAGATCCACTTCAAACTTGGTGGAGATGTGCCTTGGGTGGGTCTCTACCAAGTTTGTTCAAGTGGTCACGGTCTAGTGATTTTTGGATTTTTAATGAATTTTTTTGTTCTTTTTTGGGTAAATCTTAAAAAAACTTCTCCAAAACCGCTCACCCAATTGCTTTGATATCACACAGGAACACTCCCTGGGACTCCTAGTTCTTAATTTGTTGACCAAGTGGTGCTGCAATTTTTTCCTAATTTTTTATGAATTTTTTGTGTGTTATAGCTATTTTCGACTTCTTCTCCAGAACTGTCCCTTAGATTAACCTGAAACACGGTGGATATCTTCCTTGTAGAAGGGTCAAACAAAATTGTTCACTATGTGGGAATGCTGCGGATTCCTGATTTTTAACTATTTTTTTCAATTCTGGTACTTGTCGGTCAATGCAGCTTTCCTATTGATTACTGTGGAAGTCAATGGGCATTCTAATGCTGATTCACATTTTCGACTTCTTCTCCAAAACCGTCATCCAGATTAACTTCAAACTTGGTGGCAATGTACCTTGGATGGGTTTCTACCAGTTTTGTTCAAACGTTCGTGCTCCAGTGATTTTTTGATTTTTAATGAATTTTGTTGTTGTTTTTTTTTTTTGGACAAATCTTAAAAAATCTTCTTCTCCGAAACTGCTTACCCAGTTGCTTTGATATCACACAGGAAGGCACCTAGGGACTCCTTGTTGTTAATTTGTGCACCAGGTGGCGCTGCAGTTTTTTTCTATTTTTTTTATGAATTTTTGTGTGTTATAGCTATTTTCGACTTTTTCTCCAGAACCGTCACTCAGATTAAGCTTACACGTGGTGGATATGTTCCTTATGGAAGGGCCAAACAAAGTTGTTCACTATGTGGGAATGCTGCGGATTCCTGATTTTTAATGATTTTTTCAATTCAGCTCCTTTGGGTTAAATGCACCTGTCCCATTGATTACCATGTAAGTCAATGGGCATTCTAATGCTAGTTTACATTTTCGACTTCTTCTCCAAAACCGTCATCCAGATTTACTTGAAACGTGATGGCAATGTACCTTGGGTGGGTGTCTACCAGTTTTGTTCCAATGGTCATGTTCCAATGAATGTTGGATTTTTTTATGATTTTTTTTTTTCAAAAATCTCTCCAAAAATTTTAATAGGAAAGTTTAACATGGGAATTTCTTGTAATGATCATAACTTTAATAATATTGACCAGATTTACTTCAAACTTGGTGGTTATGTGCCTTGGGTGGATCTCTACCAAGTGTGTTCAAATGGTCACGCTCTTTTGATTTTTGGATTTTTTATGAATTTTTTTGTTGGGGGGGGGGCAAACCTTCAAAATTCTTCTCCTCTGAAACCACTCACCCAATTGTTTTGATATTGTACATAGACACTCCCGGGGACACCTTGTTCCCAATTTGTTCACCAGGTGGCGCTGCAACTTTTCTATGAAATTTTTGTAAGGTTTTGCTATTTTTCACTTGTTCTCAGAACCGTCCCTCAGATTAAGCTGAAATGTGATGGATATGTTGTTGTGGAAGGGTCAAACAGTTGTTTACTAGGTGGCACTGCTTTGGATTCCTGATTTTTAAGGATTTTCAATTCGGGTACTTATCGTTCAATGCAGCTTTCCTATTGTTTACTATGTAAGTCAATGGGCAATCTAATGCTAATTCACGGGACAAGTGACACGAAATTTACTGTTTACTTGATAACTTGAGATTTGTTTTGAGTTAGCTACACATGTTAATTATTCTGTATGAAGGTCATGCTGGGACAGTACATGAGTGACTTTGACCTTGTTTGTGGGGTCACAGTGCAACATACATGAATTTTACTCTTCATTATAACTTGAGAATTACTTGAACTTTGATGTTGCACATGTAGGTGCTCTTCTATAAAGGTCAGACTTACTCAGAACATGGTGTCCTTGATCCTTTCCCAAGTTCATAGAGCTGCAAGTGTGATGAATGTCAAGATCAGCTGAGGGACGGGCTGTTCACACAGCCCTCTTGTTTTCTATTTTTTTTAATGATTTTTTTGTGTGTTTTGCTAAGTTCGACTTCTTCTCCAGAACCGTCACTCAGATTGAGCTGAAACTTGGTGGATATGTTCCTTGTAGAAGGGTCAAACAAAGTTGTTCACCAGGTGGCACTGCTGTGGATTCCTGATTTTTTTAACGATTTTTTCAATTTGGGTACTTATCGGTCAATGCCACTTTCCTATTTATCACCACGTAAGTCAATGGACATTCTAATGTTAATTCACATTTTTGACTTATTCTCCAAAACTGTCATCCAGATTGACTTCAAACTTGGTGGTAATGTACGTTGGGTTGGTTTCTACCAGGTTTGTTCAAGTGGTCATGGTTCAGTGATTTTTGGATTTTTAATGAATTTTTTGTTCATTTTGGGGGGAAATCTTTGAAAAATCTTCTCCGAAACTGTGTTGCCAGTTACTTTGAAATTGTATAAGGACACTTCTGGGGACCCCCATACCTTAATTTGTTGAACAGGTGACGCTGCAATTTTTTTTTTTTCATGAATTTTTGTATGTTTTTGCTATTTTCGACTTCATGTCCAAAACAATCTCTGAGATTGTGCTGAAAACTTGGTTGATATGTTCTTTGTTGAAGGGTCACTCAAGGTTGTTCACCAGGTGGCGTTGCTGTGGATCCCTGATATTTAACGAATTTTTCAATTCAGGTAGCTGATGGTCAGTGCAACATTCCTATTGTTTACAATGTAAGTCAATGGGAATTGCAATAGTAATTCACATTTTCGACCTCATCTCCAGAACCATTAACTAGATTTACTTCAAACTTGGTAGGGATGTGTCTTGGGTGGGTCTCTACCAAGTTTATTCAAATGTTCACGGTCCAGTGATTTTGGGTTTTTTAAAGAATTTTTCTTGTTGATTTTACATGCCTATTGATCACTATGCAAGTCAATGGGGATTGCAAAGTCATAAGGGTTTGCAATGCTAATTGACAATTTTTGACTTCTTCTACGAAACCATCAGCTAGATTCACTTCAAACTTGGTGGGGGTGTTCCTTGGCTGGGTATCTTCCAAGTTTGTTCAAATGGTCACAGTCCAATGATTTTTAGCTCTGCTGACTTGTCAGTCAGCAGAGGTTATAGAATCCGTTTGCGTCCGTCGTCCGTCTGTCCGTCTGTCGTTAGACTTTTTATATTTTCGACTTCTTCTCAAAAACCACTACATAGAATGTTTTGATTTTGCACATGGATGATCCCCAGGTGGACCTCTACCAAGTTTGCGAAGCAGATGATGATGCAATAATTTTTCTATTTTTTATGAATTTTTTAATTCATTTTTTGAAAAAAAAATAAAATTTCAACATCTCAAGAACTACCTGGCCAATTGCTTTGATATTGCACATAGGGTCACCTGGGGTCCACTAGTTCTTATTTTGGCCACCAGGTGGCGCTGCGATTTTTTTCCTAATTTTTTAAATGAATTTTTGTGTGTTTAGGCTATTTTCGACTTCTTCTCCAGAACAGCATGATAGAATTGCTTAAAATTTTATCAAAATATAGTCGGACATTAGGCAATGAAAGTTTGCGAAAATAATGTGGATATGTTAATTTTTGACAAAGTTATGTGATATCAGACTTTGTGACTGTATACCGGCAGCCATTGAAACAGCAAGGTATGTCAATTGATAATACATGTACTACCATCAGCAGAGCTTATAGAATCCTTTTGCGTCCATCGTCCGTCTGTCTGTCCGTCCGTCCGTCTGTAAAATTTATTTTAAGGCCAAACTTTGTTACCACTCTACATACATGTATATAGCTGTACAAATCTAGACTTCAGTCCATGTGTTCCAATACTGTGAAAGCAGATCCCAGTCAGCAGAGCACATGATCATCATGATCCTCTTGTTTGATTTTTTTGTTCATTTTTTCTCCAAATCTTCAAAAATCTTTATCCTTGTATATACTCAGCCAATTGCTTTGAAATTGCATAAGGACACTTCTGGGTATGAGGGGGATACATGTACAGTAGGTGAATGACCTTGACCTCATTTCCAAGGTCACAAGGCAAAGTGCATGAAATTCACTGTTTATAGGTTAACTTGAGAGCTATTAGGGGTAGGACATGCATATTGCACATGCTAGTTGTCCTTAATAAGGGCCAGACTTAGACAGTAGATGAGTCACCTTGACCTCATTCCCAAGGTCATAGGGCCACCTGCTCAAATTTTACTGCTTACCAGACAAGTTGAAAGCTATTTGAACTTGGACCTTCATGTTGAACATGATGGTTGTCCTGAGCAAAGGCCAGACTTAGACAGTACATGGGTGACCTTAACCTCACTCCCAAGGTCACTGGGACCCAGACACTTACATGAATTTTACTTTTCATTTTGTAACTTGAGAACTGTGGAAAGTAGGACCTTGATGTTGAACTTGTTGGTGGTCCTCTATTTAGGAAAGATTGATACTGTACATAATGACCTTGACCTCATTCTCACAGTAACAGGGCCACTAACATGGATTTTACTGGTCACGTGATAACCTGAGAATATTTTGCACTGTGACTTTGATCTTGCACATGGGGATGGCCCTCTATGAAAGTTAGATTCAAAATAGGTCAGTGACCTTAACTTCATATCCAAGGTCATAGGCTAAGTTAGTCAGCTGAGCACAGGACTGTCACAGTCCTCTTGTTTATGAAGTTTTGTGTGTTTTTGCTATTTTTGACTTCTCCACAACCGTCACTCTGATTAAGCTGAAACTTGGTGGATATGTTCCATGTGGAAGGGTCAAACAAACTTGTTCACTAGGTGGCACTGCTGTGTATTCATGATTTTTAACAATTTTTTTTTTTTTCCAGTTTGAGTACTTATTGGTCAATGCAGCTCTCCTATTGATTAGTATGCAAGTCAGTGGGCATTCTAATGCTAATTCACATTTTTTACTTCTTCTCCAAACCCGTCATGCAGATTGACTTCAAAGTTGGTGGCAATGTACCTTGGGTGGGTTCCAACCAGTTTTTTTGTCAAATGGTCACGCTCCAGTGATGTTTTTATTTTTAATTAAATTTTTTATTCTTTTTTCGGACAAATCTTAAAAAATCTTCTCTATAACTGCTCACCCAATTGCTTTGATATTACATAAGAACACTCCTAGGGACTCGTAGTTCTTCATTTGTTCACCAGGTGGTGCTGCAATCTTTTTCAATTTTTTGATGAATTTTTTTTGTGTTTTTGTTTCTTGTGACTTCTTCATCCAGATCCGTTTCTCAGATTAAGTTGAAACTTTGTGGATATGTTCCTTGTGAAAGGGTCAAGCAAAGATGTTGACTAGGTAGCACTGCTGTGGAATCCTGATTTTGAACGATTTTGTTCAATTCGGGTAGTTATTGGTAAATGCACCTTTTCTATTGTTTACTGTGCAAGTGACAATAGGCATTCTAATGGTAATTCACACTTTAGAATTCTCTGAAAAAAAAAACTGTTTGTCAGATTTACCTCAACCTTGGTTGCAATGTACCTTGGGTGGTTCGCTACCAAGGTTGTTCAAATGGTTGCACTCCAGTGATTTTTTTATTTTTTACATTTTTTTTTTCGAAAATCTTCAAAATAGTTTTAATAGGAAATTTAACGTGGGGATTTCTGGTAATGGTTATATCTTAAATAATTTTGGCCAGATTTGTGCCAAACTTGGTAGGGATGTACTGTCTCGACCAAGTTTGTTCAAATGGTCACACTCCAGTAATTTTTGGATTTTTTATGTTTTTTTTTTCACAAAAATTTTGAAAAGTTTTGATAGGAAAGTTTAATGTGGGAATTTCTTTAATGGTTATAACTTCAATAATTTGACCAGATTTGTGCCAAACTTGATAGGAATGTACCTTTTATAAATGTCTACCTATTTTGTGCAAATGGTCATGCTCCAGTGATGTTTGGACCTTGACCTCATTCCCAAGGTTACAGGACAACCGACATGAAATTTACTGTTCACTTGATAACTGGAGATCTGTTTTGAGTTAGCACCTTGATGTTACACATGTTAATGTTTCTCTATGAATGTTATGCTTAGACAGTACATGAGTGACCTTGACCTCGTTTCTGGGGTCACAGAGCAACATACATGAATTTTAAGCTTCACTATAACTTAATAACTACTTGAACTGGGACCTTGTTGTTGCACGTTAGTGTTCCTCTATAAAGGTCAGACTTACTCAGAGCATGGGTGACCTTGATTCTATCCCAAGTTCACAGAGCTGCAAGTATGATGAATGTCTAGGTCAGCTGAGCATGGGCTGTTCACACAGCCCTCTTGTTTCTACATTTTATGATTTTTCACGATTGAAAGCTTATGAATATTTGTGAGTATAAGCTAATTTGAACTTCTCTAGAACTGTCAGTTAGCTTGTTCTAAAACTTGGGGAAATGTAGGTTGTGGAAGAGTCAAAGTGAGGGGTTCACTGGGTGGTGATTCTGTGGATCCCTGATTTTTAACGAACTTATCAATTAGGGTACTAATTTTTGGTTAATGCATACATTCCTATTTATTACAATATGTGTTTGGATTGTCCAGCCATGCTTCTGTGGTTCTATATCAGCTAAAGAAACTTTTCACACATTATATAACACACACACACACACACACACACACACACACACACACACACACACACACACACACAAAACAAAAAACATGTATAATTACCAGACTGAGTATAATTGTAGAAATGTGGCTAGCACCAGTGACAACTTGTATGGATTAACCCTTTTCCCCCTTCAACCGGCCAAACCCAGCTCGTGGTCAAATGTTGTCTCCTTCAGTGTTTTCAACTAATTTCAACAGTTATGAAAAACAATTTTGACTGAGAATTGTAGAACAGCCCTATCAAGATCACATGCCCCAGGTCAACAACCTTCCTTGGTATGAGTTGGGCACTGGGCACTTTGTGCCCAACTCATACCAAGGAAGGTTGTTGACTGGTGTCAATTCAAGGGGGAAAGGATTAATTGTTTTATGCCTTTATGGAGATTTTCACAGTCTTTCATCAGGCATGATAACAGTATAGACACTCCATCCATTTGCCTTTCATGAACCAATCATGATCTGAAAGTCAGGTTTTGTGACGGAAAATCAATAGACTTCCTGGGCACAGGGCAGTTCGTGAACCTACGCTGTCTGATCAAATATTGGCCCACACTGAAAGAAGCCTTTTGACACACACACAGGAGATGTAATGTGCAGGTAGCCCAGGACATGTTATTTGTTAGTCAGTGAAATCATTGTGCCCAGGCCTGCCACTAGTCCTGGCTGATTACTATTTAGTCAGACATTGCCACTGTGTCAGGTCAGGTTGTATCAAAGAGAAGATGCTTGACTACTAGGTAAGTGTGTGGGCAGGGCCTGTGGGAGGGCTCACAGCGCACATTTGCCAGACATGTATGCACACGTCCTTCATTACCATGGTGAACCTTGGCGAGCCTTGAGCAGAACACAGTGTCTTCTTGTCATAGTGTGGGGTATGTATCTAGACAAATTGCATCATGCATACTTAAGATGTTGTAGCTTTTAATTGACAATACACAGATTTGTCTACCACATGGAGACATGTCATAGTTCACAAAGAGAAGTAATTGTGAATTGATGTATATTGTACAAATATCCAAAAGATGTCAAATTGGTCTTCAAATACTGTGGATTGATTTAATTTTTATGTGTTCTTATTTTTGCTTATTTTACTAATGCTTTAAAGCCATGAAAATAAGGACCCGGTGAAACATATTTAAAATGGCATTATAGGAATTATAACAAAAACTGTGAATTTTAAAGTTTCAGTGAAAGATCCAAAATGCAAAAACTGTGAAAATTAATGCCCTTGAAACTAAATGAAATCACAGTATTTAATAATGACAGAGCAGTAGTTAGAAGCAAATATATTTTTATGGAAAAAATTACCCTATATGGGTCAAATTTTTGTTGAAGTGTTGAAGAGAAGTGAAAAAATATTCTAATGGGGAAATTCTCCATATGACAAATTTGTGTTGAAGTTTTTAGTGAGGAGACGTACAATCATGTACTTGTAATAAGAAACGTGTTAAAGGGACAGTTGTTCAAAATAAGTAAAAATACTGTTGAAAAGTCCAAAAAGTAATAAAGATGAAAAGGTGAGAGATTGTTTGCTGATCATTGGGCACTAGAAATAGGACCTGCTTAATGAGCTGTATGTGTCTGCAGATTATTCGATTGTCCAGTCTTTCAAAAGAGTCGCTCTCCTTCAAAGAGGTTAAATGTCTAATGTGGAGACATCTCAAGGTAAGAACCAGTGAATTGTGTTTGCAAGGCACAGTTTTGCCCAGAATCCATTCACTCACAACTAGATGAGATTTTTTTTTTGTACAAAGCAATATTGTTGGTCATCATTATTGAAAAAAAGGATTGAGGTTTACCCCGCAGCCAAACTTTGGGTGAAGGGTATTGTTGTTATGTCATCATGCATCTGTCTGTCTGTCTGTCTGTTTGTCTGTCTGTCTGTCTGTCTGTCTGTTCCAAGCTGGGATGCATGACTGTTGCAGGTTGCTGTGATCATTGTTACAAGTTCCATGAAAAGCAACCAGTGAGACCACATGTTGCCAGCTTTATACCACAGGGTCAAATGAGTTGCAGACCATAATTTACTGGAAATGGGCTTAACTCTTCTAGTGCCAATCACAACTTAAGTCGATCTACTTAGGTCAAACTAGTCTGAATTATCATAAAGATCCCAGATTCGTATTACTAATAAAAAGAGCTTTCATTCAAGTGCCAGCATGCCTAAAGTACCAGAGAAAATATCCCAGATCAACAGATTTTTGCTCTTGGTACATAAAGTGCTGGAGGGTATTGTCACCAACTGCGTCGTCTGTCCATCTTGTCGACGTTACCGCGATATCTGAAAAAATATTCACTATATCTGTACCAAATTTTTGTCACAGAAGGATCTTATGATGGACCAGGTTCTTATTGAAAACCAGCTCTCTGTTATTATTCTAAAAGCTTTTATGAAACTTTTAATGTATGGCGTCAACCCTGATGACGTTACCGCGATACCTAAAAAATATTGACCACAGCTTTATTAAATTTTTGTCAGAGACGTATCTTGTGATGGACCAGGTTCCTATTTAAAACCAGCTTCCTCTGATTGTTTTTAAAGTTTTAATGAAACTTTTAATGTATTTTTTTGAAGGCCATCAGAGTGGCGTCAACCCTGATGACGTTGCGGCGATATCTAAAAAAATATTGACCACAGCTTTCTCAAATTTTTGTCAGAGATGCATTTTGTAATGGACGAGGTTCCTATTAAAAACTAGCTTCCTCTTTGTATTAAAAAAATTTTTATGAAACTTTAAAGTATTTATATTTTAGGCTGTCTGAGTGGTGTGCAAGGGGACGACATTACCATGATAATATCTTGAAGGATCCGACGAAGCTTCCCCAATTTTTTTCAGAGCTGCACATCCTAGTGGACTACATTCCTATTGAAAACCAGCTTTTTCTTCTCATTTTTAAACTTATGAAACTTTTGAAGGGTTCATTTGATGGCGGACTGAGTGACGCACATTCCAGTGATCTCTGTCACCAAAACTTGCCCCAAGAACACATCCCAAAGTGCTCCTTCATTTCATAGACAACAATATGGAAATTGTATGTAAAGTATTCTACTGCAAAGTCTCAAAAAAATGCATAATTGAGGTAAAAAAGATTGTGAGCGCCGAGGGTAATCCAGTCTTTGAATGCTATTTTCTTGGCATGCATTGGGTGCAATGCGCTCAATATGCACTGAGAAAAGCTGTCGACTCAGTCAAAAATTTGTCACTGAAAGAGTTAAATGAAGCTAAGTGGACTTAGAATGAATAGTGAATTTATTTATATTCTTACCATTGCAGAGAATCTCACCAAGGCCATGAACTTTGGCAACTGTTCCGCCAGTGAGTTTCTTAGTCAGTGGAGCCATGAGGTAAGAAAATCATGTGTATACACAAAATAAAGGGCTAGCTTTTATTTCAACTACTGTACAGAAACAAAAATGTTTTTATTGAAATGTTGTATTTGGATACAGTTTTAGACGTTTTGTGTAGTCTGCAACTGGTATCTGGCAGACAGGAATTGCGTGCCTTCATGCTTTGGAAGCCCTGATATAAAATGTCAGTTTTACCCTCAGCACATAAAAACGCGAGAAGGTATCATCGTCGCCTGCTTCATCCCTCTGTCTCTCAACCCTCCTTACATTACTGCACAATCTAAAACAATATTGACTGCTGCTTCATCCAATGTTATCTGAGATGAACCTGTGGATGGACCAAATTCCCATGGAAAATCAGCTTCCTCTGATTTTTTTGGAATTTTTCGGAATTTTTACAAGTATCTGTTTGGAGACCATCGGAGTGGCACCCAAAGCGAAACTGTGACTAATATCTCAGAAGCATGGACTGCAGCTTCACCAAATTTTCGTGAGGGAAGTACCACATAATAGACCAGAGCCCTGGTGCAAACCAGGTGCCAATGAGTATATTTTGCAAATGTTTATCAAATTAATATATTTCTTTGAGGTCACATCTGATTTGGTGTCTGAATGATACTTTTTGTCTTGTTGTACAGGGTTAATTGATTCTATATTATGCTGGTAATGTGCCAGTCAGTGGTTTTTGCATAATTATGCATCCCCCCTTGGGGATAGATATTCTGTTTAGTCCCCTCATCTGCCGTCTCCACTGCCAATGCGTATCTTATTATCCCCCACCCACAAAGTGGGCGAGGGGATATGGTAATGGGCACCGTCCGTGTGTCCATCCTTCTGTCCTTCCGTCCGAAACAAATTTTGTCCGGGCCATATCTTCTAAACTATTAATGCTAGCCCTTTGAATTTTTTATGGTGGGTAGACCTTAGGTAGTAGGTGTGCATAGGCATTGTTTTCTGTGGCTAATTACTTCCATTAATTAATTGATTAACAAAGTTCATTAAGCAAGCTCAAGCTACAATACAAATTTTGTCCAGGCCATATCTTCTAAATTATTGATGCCAGCCCTTTGATTTTTTTTATGGTGGGTAGACCTTAGAGGGGATATGGTAATGGGCACCGTCCGTGTGTCCTTCCGTCCGTCCATCCATCCATGCATGATTACTGTGGGCGGGGGATATGGCTAGCTTCAGGGGCTACTTGTTTTCCTTATATTCCTTTCCCCTCTTGACCTGTTGCCTCCTAATTTAGTACAGATAATCTGTGGGTCCTGGAAATTTTTCCCAACAAATAACATATAACCTTGAGGTCAAAAGTCAAGGTTAAGGTAAAATCCTTGTTGCATTTTTCTGCTGACTCGGTAATTTTCACATATTGGCATATACCTTCTTAATGGTGCATGACCCAAGGTTGCTTTGAACATTAATAGAAATATGGGCTTTCTATTTGTATGGTTTATTTTAAACTTGATTGACCTTGAAATGTTAAACTGCATACACTCCTGTTGATTAAGTGCGCGCAAGTCAATCGGGATTACAATACAAATTCACATTTTGAACTTCTCCAAAACAATTGGCCAGATTCACTTCAAACTTGGTGGGGGTACACATTGGGTTGGTATCTAGTATCTAGCCACTGTGTTCAAATGGTCATGCTCCAATGTTTTTTTTATTTTTATTGGGTTTTGACTCTCCTGACTAAAGGTCACAGAGCTTGTACAGTTTCTCATGTCCTTCCGTCCATAAACTTTTGAGTTGTGAGCATCATTTACTGTCCACAGTTTTCAAGTTAGCCCAATATAACTTTCAGGACATACAGGGTGTATGAAAATGTAGGTCCCTTTTGATATTGGTGGCGCCACCTACAATAAATATCATGTAATATAGAGGTCAAAACATGAAAAGCTTGTGAACACTATAGCATCTTTAATTTTTGGCAGATCTTCATCAAATGTGGTGGGATTGTGGAGGAGGTCAAAGTCTAAGGTGCTATTGATACTAGTGGTGCCACTTATAATTTGACCGAAATTATGAGCCAAAATGTGTTTTAAGATATAAAATTCAATTTTTTGGAAAAGTAATTGGGGTAGACTTGCCAAATTAACATGATATGTAGACCATGTCCAGTGTTAGACTGTTATGTAATATCATTGACCTTGACCTTTTTTATGAGGTAACCATGCCTGTAATGTTGAGGGTGGTAATCAGTGGCAAAGAGAATTGAACCTCCAGATCAAAATTGCACTTGATTACATTGTACATAAAACTGTACTTGGTGACCTACTGTTTGAGTCACCAGTAATTATGGAGTTTGGTGCTTGTCCAAATTTATCGCTTTTTTTTCAATAACTCAAAAAGTTATTACCAGATTTTAACAGACAGACCATGTATAGAAAGCACAACGTGGGGCGCACATTTTGAACATAACAATTCTTTAATCCGAGTTACAGGTCGAGGTCAAATGGCCAGTTTGAATATAAAGGCATCTCATGAATGCTCTGCACCCCATAATTTTTGAGTTGGGCACATTAAATGTTTAGAAGTTAAAAAGTGTATAAAAGTTTCCGTGTTCATCAATGTTGGTGGTGCCACCTACATGTATAGTATTGTATAATACACAGGTCAAAATGTGAAAATCTTGGGACTGCGATACTGCATGTCCATAGTTTTAACTTTCAGGACATAAGGCTGTATGAAAATCTAGGTCCCTTTGGATATTGGTGGAGCCCCCTGTAATATTGTGCAATATCAGGGTCAAAATGTGAGAATCTTGTGAACACTGTAGCATCTTTAATTTTTTGGCAGATCTTCACAGGATTTGGTGAGATTGTGGGGGATATCAAAATCTAAGTTTCTAATGATACTGGTGGTAGCACCTATAATTTGGTTAAAATTATGAACCAAAATGTGTTTTAAAATTCCATATCTGGAAAAGTAATTAGACTAGACTTGCCAAATTTATAGAATGTATAGACCATGTCCAATGCTAGAATCTGATGTAATATCAGTGACCTTCACCTATTTTTGTGAGGTCACCATGTCTGTAAGGTTGAAAGAGGTGATTTTGTAATGGCAGGGTGCAGCTTGGACATTAATGGCAATGTCAGCACATCACAAGGCCCATGGGCATCTTGTATTAAGTAATGTGGGTGACCTTGATCTTCTGTCCCAAGGTCACTGAGGACATACAGTTCAGGACTCACTCATTGTTGTCTTGGCACATGCAACAATATCCATTTCAGGAATTGCACAAATAAGCTATGATTACATGTGGAGTGAAGTGCCATCAGGTGGACAAATGAGACACTAAAATCACATAAGCTTTATATGTTCAGAAGCCACTTGAGGACTTGCAACTTTGAAGTGAAGATATAGGTGTAGCCATGATGCCAGCAGAGCATAAGGCCCACGAGACTCTTGTTTGGCATTAATTTTTGCATTCCTATTGATTACCATGCAAGTTAATGGGGTCTGCATTGTAAATTCACATTTTGACTTCTTCAAAACCATGAGCCAGATTCACTTGAAACTTTTGGCACAGATACTCCAAAGATTGCAAGATTTTTTTCATATGTTTGTGGATGACCTTCTGGTCATAGGTCAAGGTCACAGTGTCTTGCAAAATAAAATGGTTTACCTGCTGATTAAAGTCCATCAAACTTGGTCATTATGTACCCAGATGAGACTTCCCTTAAATTTGCTGAGAGGTGACTTTGAGGTCAAAGATAAAGGTCAAACTTTCTGCAGAAGAATGCTGGCCCTCTTAAAGGGGTGGCCTGTGGTGAGAGGTGCCAGATTGGGGGATGTGTAATGTTTTTTGCATGATAAACTTGCTTTAGTTGCCCAACAAGTAATGTTTCAGCAGCCATATATACTTTGCACTGAAAAGGGAAAATAACAATGGAATTGAAGCTCTGTTGCCAAAAAAAAAATAAGAAAAAAAAATGCTGTTGGCCAAGGATTAGAT
Source organism: Hermodice carunculata (assembly GCA_964020975.1). NCBI lineage: Eukaryota > Metazoa > Annelida > Polychaeta > Eunicida > Amphinomidae > Hermodice > Hermodice carunculata. The sequence goes on from OZ026619.1 coordinate 21,791,818, forward strand.
TTCTCTGCTTTTAGTCAATTATTTACACGTGCACGCTCAGTTTAACTTTTTAATGTTGATATTTCCAAGTAGACACAATTAAGGTAGTACCAAACCCATATTTATGTCTGGGTGCTAACCCAGACATACTGTTTTCTCAAAATTGTTTCTTTCCTCCTCCTCCTCCTCCTCCTCCTCCTCCTCCTCCTCCTCCTCCTCCTCCTCCTCCTCCTCCTCCTCCTCCTCCTCCTCCTCCTCCTCCTCCTCCTCCCCCCCAACCCACCACCACCACCACCACCACCACCACCACCACCACCACATAATTTGTCTGGAGCTTTTCTCAGACACTGTGCAAGCTACAGTGTGTAAACTTGTCATGGGAATAGAGCTAGTAGGGAAGTTGACTCTCTTAATGTGGAATAATTGACATGTTTAAAATTATGCAAATTAGGGCCTTTCTAAATTTTAAAAGCTCCATATCTTCCAAACTAATACAAATAGACACAAAATTTTAATGTGCATATATAGGTTTGTGACACCTGCCAATATAATGGACAATAAATGAAAGCTGTAGAATTTCAACTTGTGCTAATAAGGGGCATTGAAAAATTTAAAAGTTGAATATCTCCAAAATTATTATAAAAAGAGATGCCATTCCAACTTCAATTTATAGGTCTTTGCCAAAGCCACATCGAATGAACCATGAACAAAAATTATAGGAGTTATGCAAATAGGGTGCCTATGCAAAATGTAAATCTTGAATAGCTTCAAAACTATTATAGATAGACGTGCCACTCCAACTTGAATTTATGGGTTTGTGATATAGCTGCATCCAATGAACCATGATCCAAAATTGTACACTTTAAATTTATCCAAATAAGATGAATACAAGAAATTTAAATCTTGAATAAATTCAAAACAATTTTACATAGAGGTGCCATTTCGACTTTAATTTGTATGTAGGTGACATAACCACATCCAATGAACCATATACTGAAGCTGTAGGCTGTTAATTTATACAAATTAGACAAATACACAAAATTAAAGTCTTGAATAGCTTCAAAACTATTACAGATAGTAGTGTCATTCAAACTTCACTTTATACGTTTGTGACATGGCCACATCCAATGAAACAAGAACCATAGTTGTAGTATTCTACTTTATGCAAATTAGTGTGATATGCAAAATCTAGATTATGCTGAACAATGGCAAAGTGTAGCATTTCAAACTGTTTTCATTTTGAAGGCACCCAGATAGATTTGCTGTGAAGCAAATCTTCTTTTCTAGTTTCCATCCTTCCTCCCTCCCTCCCCCCTTTGTAGTAATGTTCCTGCACTGGACAAAACAATTTAGGGACTTTTATTTCTTGGGGTTTAAATATCCATACTTTATTGTCAGCTCTGAAAGAACACACCTGTCCTGTTTGAACCAACCTGCCAAGTGTTTCTGACTGGTCACAAGTATGCATAATGAGGCAAAGAAAGGCAAAAGAGCCCAACTAGTCTGGTTGTTACCACTTGCATAAAAACCTGTCAGTACTGTCTGACCTGTATCGGCTATTGGGGCAACTTTCTCCACTAAGCTCTGTCTTTGACTAAGCTGCTACTTAATTCATAGCCTGGGAGCAACTTCAGTCTTCTGGGGCCTACAACTGGTAACTACATATATGGTGTTGTATTTACATTTTCAGGTAATGCTCACTCTGGAAAAGTTCCATTATGCATCGTACATTATATTCATTCAACAAACTAACCTTCCCTTAACATTAATCACACATATATTTTGGATACTACCTCTTCAAAATATCTAATCGACTTGGCTGATGATCGGGGGAGGTATTATACAGTGGAGCCTCATTAATACAGACTTCATTAATCTGTATGTCTCATTAATCTGAACACTTTTCCTGAAACAAAATTGTTCATTTCAAGTAACAGTGATTCAACAATCCGTTTGCTTCATTAGTCTGAGCAGTTCACTTGGGAACAAAGGTGTTCGGATTAACGAGGTTCCACTGTATATGAAACCAAAAGTATATATTTTGAAAATGTTTCAGAGCATCAATAATGATATGATATATGGTGTGGCAGTGATTCAATTTGATATCCAAATCAACTGTATTTTTGTGCAACTGTCCTGCAAACAATGCATTATGCAATGTTCAAAATGGTGCTCACCACGTGGTGGCTCAAGGTACTGTGTTGCACTTGGATTTGTAACTAATGATGATAACTGCCTCAGACACAGCCGAGCAGGCAGATTAAAGTTAAGATAGTAAGTCATGTTTTAAACGTACTTGAACAACCTTTTGCCCAGGTAACTCACAGAACGGACACCTGGAACCTTAAGCTTGTGAAATATTGCAATATGATAATGGAACAACTGGGACTGTGCTGTTTCACCGAACAACTGGGGCAATGCTGCTATGCTGTTTCCCTGAGTTGACTTAACTGCAAAATAAGGGCACACGATAGCCACTTTGTGGAGAAAATCTTTCATCCTGGGTCGACCAATTTTAATTAGGAAAAGGTGGTTTGAAAGTAATTTTTATTTTGTTTCATTAATTTTAGGTTTGCCTTTTTATTAGGGTCTGTCAGGTTACTGGAACCACACATATATTTTTGTTAGACCTTAGGTAACTTGGAAATATGTTGAAACATGTTTAAAATGAATGCCCTTTCTCCTTTTACACATTACCTCTTTTGACGTAGGTTTAATTTGTTACCTGGGCACAGCCAGAGGTGCATGTAACTGGGTGAATGCTTACAATCTTTGCCACTTGATGGCAGCATCTGCTGGCATGATCTCAATATTTTAATGTTTGAATCTACTGTTTGAGGGCAGCACTCAGAAAATAAAATAAAATAAACCACATTGGTTTCCTAAGTCACACCAGCAATATTCCAGTGAAACTGTTAGATCCCACTGGAATTCCAGTGGTATGCTCATAGGATTCAAGTGGAGCTGTCATCTCAAGGGGATCCCCATGGAATCCCACTGTTAACTGGAATCCCGTAACATTGGCTTTTTCTATGTGATACTTGATCTTTGACCCCTTCACAGAAAATGTTTGTGCAGATCTTATTTCCTTCACCATAAAATGGTATGTGGATACCTCTTAGTATATAGGGATATGTTGAATACCAAAATTAGGTCAGTGACCTTGACCTTTGACTCCATCATAGAAAATGCATACTATATGGACAATTTTTCCTGTACCATGACAGTAATTAAGATACCAAACGTGTGAATGCTATATAGGCTTTTTTGAATGGGAGTGTGTCTCATGCCCAAGTAAGGTCACTGTGATCCATACCTTTGAACTTTCACCCCGTAACTTTGGCCCCTGTTTTTTGTTTTTTTTTAGACCTCAAATTACATTGTTTTCATGTCTTTTTGTGCAACTTTGATATGTTCTCCAGTGTGTGTGTGTGGGGGGGGGGGTATGTTTTGCTGTGCAATATTTGATCTTGTTGATACAAAATGAGTGAAGAAAAAAGTGTGGACTGCAAAAAATGTAACATTGATTTTTTTAATCGCTTCATACTGAAAATATTTGCCTTCAAAAATGAACAGATTATTCTTTTGCATTCATTATCAAAAAATGAGCCAATTGGAAACTTTGCTCACTTGTCATGTGAAACAAAGCCACTTAGGATCAATGGCTCAGGCGTCATTTTTGAAGTATAACACTTACACATAGAGATTAAAATATTGCGAGAATTTAGTTTTTTGTCACATTATAACTTTTCAAGAAATAACACACGGATATGGTGCATATCATTTTCTCTGCTACCTTTTAGTTTACACAACGGCTGCTATCATTACAAAGCTGCATTGATATCTATACATTCTCAAGACTTTTGCAGTTAACATACAGTGTATCACATGTTTTATAAAGACTGTTGCAGGGGTATTTGGGTTTGAAGTGTGGCTCTCACCTAGCCAGTAAGAAATTGGTGAAATTTTTGCCACTATATGTGCCACATTTTGATAAAAAGTTCTGCTGATTTGTGTAACAGGTACTTGGTCAGAGACCAGACTTCCATCAGAAGTTTAGAGATCAGCTTAAGCAAAAGCATGTGACACTGGAGTCCAAGATCAACAAGCAGTGTGCAGAGATTAAACAGATCAAGACCCAACTGCAGCAACTTGGTCTGCCAGGCTATAGCCCCATGATAGAGGCAAGTCTGCAGAAGTTGATAGAACTGGAGGTAGGTGGCGCTGTTGTTCCTGATATACATGGGGAGGGAGGAGTAGGGAAAAAGTACAAGCCAAACAAAAGGAAACACAGATTTACATTGCAACTTTCCAGTCAAATTTAAATGATTTTTAATTAGCTTTTGTAGCCATTTCAGTGCATCTTGGAAAATTAATCAGAATAATTTTCGTAACTTGTGTAACTCTTGGCTGGTCACATTGAGACTGAGTGCACACCTTAGTGCTGATTATATGTGTCTACAGTGCACCTGATGCCAGAGCCAGTGTTGATTCTGGGCAGGGGGAGTTGGGCATTTTGTCAGCATATGACAACCTTGACCCACATTGCCATACGTGAATTGCAGTACGAATGGCAGTATGAGCACTGAAAGTTACCCTTGGGCATATGATTGCATTGAGTATTTCCTATAATCTGCATAGAACATCTCAGATTTAACTGTTTCACTGCCAACTGTGACTAAAGTTGAAGTACTCAGGTAAGTTAGGATGAACTTCTCTTAACCCTTTCCCCCTTGAATTAAGACTGAGTCAACAGCTTTCCTTGGCATGGGTTGGGCACTAAGTGCCCAACCCATGCCAAGGAAAGCTGTTGACCTGGGGCATGTGATCTTGATAAGTCTCATGTACATTTCTCAGTCAAATTGTTTTTCATAACTGTTGAAATTAGTTGAAAACACTGAAGCAGACGACATTTGACCACCAGCTGGTTTTGGCCGGTTTGAGGGGGACAGGGTTAATTATCAAATGGATACTATATTAATGTTCTTTGTAAACAATAAGCCTTAAGTACCCCTTTACTCATATATCTAAACATTAATAATAGGCAGACTCTGTACAGATAGGTCCTGCCTTCAGTGGGACAAGAGGCATAGAAGCTTGATAGAGTATAAGGGTAATCAACTGTGATTATAAGTAAGAGCTTAGCTTGATTCAGTGAGCCTTCTTTTATACATGTATATACACAGGTTTTCTGTATTCGCGTATAAGCTTTCCCACTACAATTTGTCACTTTAACTCATTCCACCCTGATAGAAGACTGAGAGTGCCCAGAGTGCGCCAAGGAAAGCTTTTGATCATTGGTATATAATTTGGAATGATCTGCCATGCAAGTTTCATCCAAAATTTTGAAAAATAATCCCAAAATTAGTAAAATACAATTAGCAGAGGACATTTAGATGTTAGCGAGAAAAAGGGTCACTAGGGTGGAATGAGTTAACTATCTCCAAGGAAAGCTTTTGATCATTGGTATATAATTTGGAATGATCTGCCATGCAAGTTTCATCCAAAATTTTGAAAAATAATCCCAAAATTAGTAAAATACAATTAGCAGAGGACATTTAGATATTAGCGAGAAAAAGGGTCAATAGGGTGGAATGAGTTAACTATTTTTTTCACTTTGGTGGTACTCCTGGCCCTCAAAACCACCATCTGAAATTTAAAGACAAAAAAACAGTCTGAATCTGCCCTTGGTAGCCAACCAATGGAGTGCCGCATTTTTGTGTAATTTGATCTTGAAGGATCAAATCAAGGGCACAGGCATAATATTGGTTTATATTTGGAAAGAGGTATATGTCGGGAGCCGGGGTATCATTATAAACATGAATGGGAAATGATACATGTGCTTCCATTTAGAGCTGTCATGTTGGACCTTGAGTGAACTTCATGCTGTGTGCACCTCAGCCAAAGATATTGGGCTCAGAGCCATTTCACAAGGTGGTTTTAACCCAGACATTTTGCTTTTCCAAGAATTCTTTTGTCTTCCCTTTTTTCTTTCTTCTTGATGACCAAATTTGTCTGAAATTTTTCTCAGACACTATTATTCAGAAAACCACTAAATTATGCACATCGTTTGAATAGCCATAAAGTTTAAATTATGCAAATGAGGGTTCAATTAAAAATTTAAAAGCCCCATATCTTCGAAATCATTGCAGATAGACACATAATTTCAATGTGCATGTGTAGATTTTGTGACAACTACCAATTATTAATATAATGGACAGTAAATAAAAGCTTGAGAATTTTAAATTATTCTAATTAGGAGCATTGGAAAATTTAAAAGTTGAATATCTCCAGAACTATTATCCATAGAGATGCCATTCCAACTTCAATCTATAGGTTTGTGGCAAGCCACATCCAGTAGGCCTAAACCATGAACTGAATTTGAAGGATTTAAATTTATGCAAATTAGGTGAATATGCAAAATTTAAATCTTGAATACATTGTAGCTTCAAAATTATCATAGATAGAGGTGACACTATAACTTCAATTTGTGGGTTTGTGACAGAGCTGCATCCAATGAACCATGATCCAAAATTTTACAATTTTGATATATGAAAATAAGATGAGCACCCAAAATTTAAATCTTTGAATAACTTCAAAACTGTTGTACATACAGGTGCCATTCCAGCTTCAATTTGTAGGTGTGTGATATAGTTGCATCCAATGAACTGTAAACCAAAGTTGTAGCATTTTAATTTTTGCAAATTAGGCTAATACACAAAATTTAGTTTATGTTGAACAATGGCAAGGTGTAGCATTTCAAACTGTTCTCATTTTGAAGGCATACGGGGATTAATGGCACCGAAACAAGTCTTGCGCTGGTTCCCCGCTGATGACCCGAATTTTTAAAGGCTAATAATGCCTAAAACTTTCTTCTAAATTTCAAATCTTATGAATATGATTTGTTCCTTTCATAAATTGATTTGCTATTATGATTTAGAACAATACAGTTTTTCAGTGAATGGTACGGAATAGGACTTTGCTCTTAGAATATCGGACTTGATAGTGTTCAAACGGTACATGGGCTTACAGAATTAGGTTTGTTAAGTTTCTCTTTGTATTAAATACATATTTGCTGTGAAGCAAATCTTCTCTTCTATTTGCTATTATGTAATCAAAGAGATTGCACTTTAGTCAGTAGATTGGGGGCTCTGATTAACTTAGTCCATTAAGTTTTCTCTTCCAATTTAAAGAAAAATGTGGCAAAGATATTGATTTTGAGAAAAATCTATATCAAATTAATGACACATTGATCATAAAAATCAGCTGTCAGAAAGTGAACTTAAATCTGTTTTGTACCAAGAAGCAAAGGAATGTGGGCACGGGCAGCTGTTTTGGTAATTAAGATATTAAGTTTTAAGTGAGAAACAAGCTGAGAGTGTGTGCACAGCGATACTGGCGGCAGGGAATATCAGACTTGGGCACATGGAAAAGACAAACAGAGGTAAAAATCTATTTTCTTGGTGTCTGTGGTGTACACACCATGTTGAAAGGTCAAATTAAGGTCAGAGAGCCAGTTTTGGTATGTGACACAACCATATCCCATGAAGTGTCTGCACACCAAATTGAGCAGCTGTACATGTAGGTTACATGGGCACATGCATAGGGAATATTGCCCAGACAACCTAAAACTTTATAAGGGTCAAGGTCAACACACCCCTAGCCTATTGAGTGACCACACACCAGGTTTGGTAGATGTAGGTTTTATGGTACAGAAAATATGTCCTGGACAAGGTTTGTCTGAATTAAGTATGAAATGGTGGAAAGACAAGGCACAAACCTATAGTGCTCTCAGTAATACTTTTTCTTGTTGTCTGAAGCAGACTATTTACAGGTTATGTTGCAAACCTTTCTTTGCAGGCAGAGTGTCAACAACAAAGTGATCAACTGCAACAGTTACAGGCAGACTGCAGTATCCCAGCAGACCAACAGGGGGCGCCAGAAGCCACATCATCCGATCAAGGTCACATCCAAGCCTACATGGGTACAAATGGCTTGCATTCTGTCAGTTCATCTGTACCTTTCTTCACTTCCATAGACACTGAATCAAATTTGTCAGATTTGAAGCTGTCCAATAAAAGTTTGATGTCTCATCTGTCATTACCAAATTATGACATGTCCTCATCACAGTTACCCGGTGAAGAAATTTTCACAAATACCTGCCAATCGTCTGAAGTTTGCTCATCAAGTTCCCAGTCAGTAGGAATCCCACCTTTTCCAGACACAGAACCTTTCAGCCCAGGATCCCAAGCAGCCTATTTGCCACAAACAAATGGTCATAGCCCTGAGCACATGCAGCTGAAATTCTATGGTAAAAATGGGGCACAGTTGCAGCAAGGAGTGATGTCACACAGTCAGACTGTGCTTGCAGAAGGACAGTATGGCATGGGAAACTCGTTTGAAATGAGTTACACCCATGTCCCCAGTCCTGAATATTTGAATTTGGACACCTATGAAGGACACAGCAATGCATGCATTCCTAGCACACAAGGGGCATGTCCAGGGGACTCATCCTTTTTGTTCCAGGAGATTGAGATAGATGGCACTGGCAACAATCCCTTGCCATACCATAATCTAGTAAATGTGTCAAATAGGAATGGTTTCAGCCGAGACTCGGAGGGCCTTATGAGGCAAGGGACAATGCTAGGTCAGAAATAACTGCAGCAAAGTGTTTATTCCCTACTGAGCTGACACTCTGCTGCAAGGAGTGTCTACTGGAGCAATGATTAGGCTTATAAGGTAGCTTTGAGCAGTGCATATCACGAAAATGGCTGCCCACTGAGGCAGTCTAGCTGGCAACAAATGTAATAGAACAAGGTCTCTTTCTGTGGCTTGTATCTTTCTGGTATATTCCATGCTAATAGCTTGCTCACCTGTTCAATAGACTGGATTTCCTGCTTTCCTTGTGATATGTAAAAATGTTCAATAATTTAACTGCTGTAAATGTATTTGTTTTTAACTGGGAGAGATTTGTTTAAAAAAGTTGCTGTAATTATTGTTATATGTGTTCATGAGACTATATTTTTAGCTTAGCTGACTTGTCAGTTAGCCGAGCTTATAGAATGGGTCAGTGTCTGCATGCCATCCATAGTCCATCCTTCCTTTGTCTGCTGGTCAGCAATTGACAATTTTAACTTCTTCTCCAAACCATCAGCCAGATTCAATTCAAACCTGGAGGGAACATACATTTAACAGATGGATCTCTACAAAGTTTGTTTAAATTGTCATGCTCCAGTAATTTTGGATTTTTTAAAGATTTTTTGTTCATTTTTGGCAAAATCTTAAAAAATCTGCTCTGAAACCACCAAGCTAATTGGTTTCAGTTGCACAGGGACACATCTGGAGATCTCCGGACCTTAAGTTGTTCAACAGGTGGTGATGCAATATATTTTCTAGTGTTTTATGAAAGTTACTTTGTTTTGTCAGTTTTTGAATTTTTCTCCAGAAGCCCTGTGCAGGATTATTCAAAACCATTCTCAGTTATTCTTGAACTAAAAATACTCTTACTTTGTGAACATGATTGAGATATCGTGGATACTTGTGAAATTAGGTGATGTTAAAATTAAACAAGTGCTTCTTTCTTTTTCTATTTTTGTGGCCTTCATGGGCAAGGTTGTGTGTCTGCTTTTGCTTAGACATCAAGTACATGTGTGAACAGCCTTGGGCAAAACAGCCACCAGATGCAAAAGATGCTGTGGTTATTGCAGGAGTTGCGAGAATAAGGTGTTAAAAACAGCCGTTGGACCCGTCACTGTGTGACAGATATGGGCTTCAGTTGTGGCTTGTGGCTCAGGTATCATTTATTTGTGAATTTGTTTGCTGTTTCAGCAATATTCATGAGCTTTTGCGTGGCATGACTGATGAGAAATTTGATTTCAGCACTTGAACTGCAATAATATTGTTGATTCACCCGCTCTTTCTGTCAAACAAAGCTGGAAAATTACTTTTGATGTTTTTATTCAAGGCCTCTAAGGTGCTCATAATTTGTTCATGTCACATGCTGGGTAGTGGCAATGGAAATTTCAGGTTCAGAACAGACACAAAATGGAATGTTGGATCCTGGACAGGCCAGATGTAAGTGTGTATATGGTGTAACTGACGGTCAGTTTTGTATAGTATCAATCACTGCATTTATATGACTGTACCAAAATTTAATGCAATTCATACATTTATTAATTAAGTACACATCTTTGAAATCGTGCATTGGAGAAATCTCTAATGGAGCCACCATGTTTGGCCAACCCAAATCTGTTTGGGGGGGGGGGGGGGATGGATATGTACAAGAACAGGAAGTTGGGGTGCATAGCATTCTACCCAAGATATGATTTTAATATATGCCAGTGTTGGAAGTTTGTTTGTTTCTTTTTTTTTTTTTTCTTCTTTTTTTTAAGCCGCATCACGTGAAGCAAGCAATCAGAGAACACTTGTCAGCCACTACCTTTGTTTCTGGTAAAGCAATTATGTAGCAGATGGGTGCCGTTGAGTCTTGAGAGACATTACCCTTGATTTTTGCCTTTGAATAAAGCTGAACAAAGTGCTCCTAACGTTACTCTGAAAGCAAGTAAACAAGCATTATGAGGATCTGTTTTTGTGTTTTCAAGTATTGCTTAATATATCCACACTTTGGGAACTGGTCCGTGTGTATTGTTTCTGCCACGGACATACATGTAGTAAACAACTGGGTTGCAATGATTTTTGACTGATGGCAAACCTCTTTAGTGCTCCAAGGCTGTGTGCCCAAGGCTCGGAATGGCCTCCATTGACGACTTTTGATGAGTATAGAGCTTTGTATAAAAGCACCATGACACAAGTAAGTGACGATCCGTATTTTTAATGTTAAAGATTTTATCCTGGGAAAAACAGATGCAAAAACAGTAATAGCTGCTATGTAGTGCTCAGAAAGTAAATACCGTCTGTACATTCCTGCTTGGTAAGGCAGGATTCCAGTTGGCCACAGCTTTTTAATCAGTGAGACAATTAGCTTGATGCTGCCTAATGGATCAATGGAGTTGCTGAAAAAAATTTTGTTGATATGTGAAAGATTTACACCATTGAATTTTGGATTTTTAATGATTTTTTTGTTCATTTTTTGGGAAAGTCTTTATAAAAAATCTATGAAACAACTTGGTAAATTGCTTTGAAATTGCATAGGGTTGCTTCTGGGGACCCATACAGCATAATTTGTTCAACAGGTGGTGCTGCAATTTTTTCTATTTTTTTAATGACTTTTTATGTGTTTTCAGTATTTTGACTCCATCTCCAAAAATGTCACTCAGATTATGCTGAAATTTGGTGCAAATTTCCTTTGTAGAAAGACCAAACAAAGCCTTCATTAAGTGACAATACTGTGAATTTTTCAATTCAAGCAATTATATCGCTTTATGGATGTATTCCAATCGATGGCTCTGTACATTGTAAGGCAGTGGGGGTTGCAATGGAAATTAAGTTACATTTTCAACTTTTCCAAAACCAGCATCTGGATCGATTGACTTCATGCGTGGTGAGGATTTGCCCTGTGTTTGTACAAACAGTCACACTTGGAATTTGTATGAATTCTTTTGTTCATTTTTTTTTTTTTTTTTTTTTTGGCAATATCTTAAGGTATCATCTTCTCTAAAACTGTTCAACCAATACTGCAAAATTGCATAGGGACACTTCTGAGCAGGAGGGGGGATACTTACACAGTACAACGGGGACCTTATAAAACCGTTTCAGTCCATTTAACTCTACATCAGCCAAGACTTTTGATATTTTACAGGGTAGTGGTCCTCTCTTAGGGACACACTTACACTGTGTATGTGTGACCTTCACCTCATTCCCAAGTTGAGAGGGCCACTAATATGAAACACTTAAAAAAATATCTGACCCATGACCACGTTTGTGTTTTGTGAAGGTCAGACTTCCACAATACATGGGTGAACTTGACCCTATCCCAAGGTCACAGGGCTACTGGTGTTACAAAGTTCTAGATCAGGTGAGCATGGGCTGTTCACACAGCCCTCTTGTTTTAGGCATCATTAGGTAAGGAAAATAACTCATGCTAACCTAAGGGTATACACATCCAGAGTTACTTCCCAGGTTATAAAAAAATAAGAATCATCTACTTTTTAATACAAATACCTGGATTTAATCAAGTGATACTGTATATTGGGTAATTGATGTGTCAGCTTTTAAACAATCACAAATGAAAAATGCCAACATATTTTTGTCACACTTTGTAAGAATTTTATATTTATCTTTTTTTTTGTGTGTGTACAACAGCATTATTGCAATTTTATGTCAGGGTGCCCTGTTACATTTTTGTATGAATGTCAGGTGCATGTGTGTCATTTCAGCAGCAGGATGATGAAACAAGAAAAATGTAACCGTGTTTGGTTATTCTCGTAGTATATGAGACATAATAATCCATAAAATGATAATGACTCCAGGTGGTAGTCGGAACTTGTAGATTTTGCATTGTCGTCATCTGTACAGAATCTTGTAGCTCTCAGCCCTGGTAATCTTGAGGGGTGTGGTGGCTTGTATACATTGTTTGTCAATTAAGTACTCTTATGAACATTAAAGACAGTCCAACTTGAAGCACTGGTTTGAAAATAAATGCACTGCATGCCAAATGCTGAGGAACGTACTTTAATGTAAATTGACTTGAATGAGAAAAGTAATTTCCTGTAACTAGCAAACTTCAAAGTAAGCTAGGTATTTGCCAACCACAGTAAAGACATCATAAACTTCACAACAGAAAGCAGTTTTCTGAATAGAAATCATCAGTAAACTGCTTTCGGCGGCATATGACCAGTTTCGGTGGCGTACAGGGGCGCACAGCAGCGGCTGGCAGCAGAGATGCCTACCAGCGACGGCTGCCGCGGAAAGCCAATACAAGGGTTTAGGGTTGACAGGAGGTTGGCAGCAGGCTTTAATTAGATGCTGTCTGCCGCTGAGTTCCACTCTGTATTGTATACCTGCATGGTGTATCATGTAAAATATGGATCTAAAGGTGGGGATGGAAGAGGTTCCAGTAAATGTATTCAACGATAAGGGGACTCCCAAAGGGGAGTCCCCTATAGGGATCGCAGGTTCTGTGCAGATCATTTAGAGAAGAACTTGAGAAGTTTTTGAGCTAGGGCTTTCATATTGCACAGGGTTTTAGTACCGTGTAAGGGCTGGGATAAATGTAGAGATGGTGACCTTGACCCAATTTCCAACATCAGAGCCACATTAATGAATACTGGCGTTCCAAGTTAGGGATTTTTTTAACACCAGCCTTCGCATGGTAGATTTTTTCCCTCCGCGCATGCCCGACATGCCTGGTAACGCAATTCCGCGGTCAAGCTTTCCCAGGATAAGAGTAGGCCGTGACCAACACAGCGTGACAGCGAAACCCATTAGAGAATCGACATGCAACAGTGATCGTTCAGTTTCAGTGAACATGGCGGGAAATACGGACGACGGAGGAGCGGTGATTAACGTGATTGAACAGACGAAAAATGAACTATACGACAAATTCTCAAAGATGAAAGTGGTTGACCTTAAAAAGTTTCTAAAGATTGCCTACCTAATAAGCAAATGTGACTGGACACCCAAGAATGTTCAGAAGTGCCGCAAATCCAGTCGCCAATCTTAAACAAATAATAACAGCTGATCTGAAAATGCTTGAAGGCCTACAGTGTGCCAGTGATGGGGTAACAAAATTTGCAGACAGTGTATTGCGAATTTCGGTCAGGTGCTTTACTGTTAATTTCTGATTGCACCCGTCAAGCGCTAATCTGGTTAGGGGTCAGCCAAGCGCGAGGATCTTCAAAGCACTGGCAGCAGTGCGCCCTAGGCTAATCCCTCAGAACTCACCGAGTCAATCAAGGGTGACTTAATGCATGGTAAGTTGTGCCACAATGCAGGCCCCAATTTGTATAGGTTTTGTCTCAGGTTTTGTGTCAATATTTTTCATAGTGACCGTGTTTTCTGCTATCTATGGTACATCCTGGTATCTTACAGTTGTACACTGGCATGCTTTCTTGGAGTTACACTTGTAGGTTATTGAAATAACTGGCGTTAAAAAAATGACACCAACTTTTCCGTGTTAACCCAATGAGGAAAAATGGCGAGACTTGAAAGTGTCCGCCCGAGACTTGGAGAAACGTCCGTGACTTCGCGGGAACATAGTAGTCAGCGCCACCGGTGGCAAAAATTGTCCGTATCTCAGAACAAAGCTATTTAGTGTCTGCATAATAATTTAAGTTTTTGACCTAGAGCTGGCATATTGCACAGGATTATTGTCCTCTTTAAGGGCTTGGTCAAGTTCAAAGTTGGGTGACCTTGGCCCAATTTCCAAGGTTATGGAGCCACCTTAGTGAATTTGGTGTCTGCATGATAACTTAACAAGCTTCTGAGGTTGAGCTTTGATATTGCACAAGATTATAGCCCCTTGTAAGGGATAAGTCCAGGTCAAAGATGGGTGATCTTGACCTAGTTCTGAAGGGCACAGAGTCACATTAGTGAATATGATGTCAGTGTGATTTCCACATGGTAATTTAAAAGCTTTTGAACTAGGGCTTTCATTCTGCATATCATTATAGTTTTCTATCAGACCAAGGTGAAGTTTAAACATGAGTGACCTTGACTCTATTCCCAATGTCACACAGCCACTTTTGTGAAATTCAGTGCCAGCACAATAATTTACAAACTTGTTCATTTATGGGTTTAATATTGTACCTGCATGATTATAGTCCTCTATAGGGCCAAGGTTAAGTTTGAACATGAGTGACCTTCACCCATTTCTCAAGGTCACAAAGCCACTGGTGTAAAATTTAGCATCTCCACAATCACTGAATTTTTGTGTAGGGTGGTCCCCTTAGTGGTGCAAGCACCACTGTTACATCTAGTTAGACTTTATAATATGACTTGTACCTCCATCAACTTGTTATGTGATAAATAAGTTTGTATTTCATTCAATCATATGAAAGCAACTAATTTGCTCGAAAATAAAAAATCTATTTCAGATTGCATGTGCTACTGTTATGTTGAATCCTATTTATGTTGAATCCTATACCTGCAATTTAAGACCACCTTTCCATCAGAATCAAGTGGTCATATAATAAGTGGTCTTTAATACTAGGTAAAGTACATTTACATGTATAGACTTTATTGTGCAGTGACACAAATGCGATTAAAATGCAGGTGGTCTCTCCAAGCATGTACAACTGTGTGGGAACACAGACAAACATACCAGTCTTTGTAATTGTTTATTAAGTTTCTAGTATATGTACATGTGTGTGTAACACGAACTTCTCACACCATCGACAAATAACTATTTAATAATGACACTAGCAGATTCAGAGTGGGGTTGTATGCCACCCTCTGACAGTCCTAAAGTTTTGTTGGTAAAAACCCAGGGTTTCCGCCAGAGGGTAAAACGGGTAAAATAGCATACCCTAAAAAATGTCAAGGGTACTTGTGCTTACCCTAAAATGTTACCAAAAAAGTAAAATTTTGGCATATATTACCCCAAAATAGCCCCATAATGTGTTTTTTTTTTTCAGACTTTTTACTCTAGAATAAGAGTGTTTGAGTACCCTAAAATCTCACGCTGAAACCCATGCAACAAAAATGTAGGACTGTCAGAAGGTGGCACCTTTTTTTGCAGGCATAGGATTCAGCATAACTCTAGTATATGTAATCTGAAATAGATTTCATTTTCAAACAAACTAGTTACTTTTATGTGATTGAATGAGATCACAAAGTTATTCATCATACATCAAGATGACGGAAGTCATCTTATAAAGTCTAATAAATAAATACATTTACTGGAACCTCTTCCATCCCCAACTTAAGATCCATGTTTGCATGGTACACCATGTAGTATGCAATACAGAGTGGAGCCCGGCAGCAGACAGCATGTAATTAAGGCTTTCTGCTGGACACTGATATGTGCCGCTGCCTACTGCCGACCTCCTGTCAACCCCAAACCATTC
This sequence comes from Hermodice carunculata, assembly GCA_964020975.1. Taxonomy (NCBI): domain Eukaryota; kingdom Metazoa; phylum Annelida; class Polychaeta; order Eunicida; family Amphinomidae; genus Hermodice; species Hermodice carunculata. The sequence continues at coordinate 21,807,762 of OZ026619.1, forward strand.
TATTGGCTTTCTGCAATGGCTGGCGGTGGCCAGCATCTCTGCCGCTGGCCACTGCTGTGGGTTGCTGGCTGCCGCTGGCTGCCACCGAAAGCAGTTTACTAGTGAATTGGAGTGACGAAATAGCATACAGAGGATTGCTTTTAAGTATACTCAAAGAGGAGCTTGTCATATTTCTACACTTTAATTTTTCTCAGCAAAAGATTACCAATAAAATAATTCAAAATATCATTGCCAATACTAGAAAAACCTTACCTGTAAATTTCCAAGAGTTGGTGGTGTCAGTAGATATTGTCATTGATTATGCATCCCCCATCTGGGGGGAGGGATGCATATAGTACTAAGGAAACAGTACAAAACACCATAGGTCACTTAAGCTGGTTTCCCATGCACTTACCTGCTTTGCCAGAGTCCCCATAAAAATTTCATGGATCCAATGCCATACCATGCTGCTACATTGAACCCCTCAGGCCCTGTGGTATGGCACAGAGGTCCTGATGGTGGTAAAACATATAATTGAGCATGCACAATTCAGATTTTTCTCTCTGGCGTCCATTTGTGATGGACATGTGTTGTTGGAAGCTCCCTCTCTTTTTGACCTTTTTGGTCTTCTTGTTTCCTTTCTGGTTGTTTGGTAGCTGATAAGTTTCCTGGAGAACTGGTCCTATCTCTGACTTCTTTTGGTGACTTTATCAGGAATGGATCTCGATGTGCAGTTGGATGTCTGTTGGGATGCCAACCACCACAAGATGGCCTATTCAAATTAGCATCAGGCATGTCACTCCTGCATGCGAAGGAGTGGCATTTTCTGCACTGGGCAGAGTTGATGTGACATTGTCAATGATGAAAGGCTTATTAGTGACAGAAAGTCCATCTGTTGGACATGCAGTTTGCTAGGTGGAGGCACCAATGCAATGTGCCAAGGCACGGTGTGGGTGTAAGGTCTCTGTACAGTACCGCCGGAAAGTATTGCTCCATGTCCACGCGTGCCCCTCGCGCGGGTCTCATGTTACCCGGCGGAGGACCCCGGGTGGTACCACGCTTGGCGTGGTGCTTGCTGAGTAATAGGTCGCGAGGTCACACGTTCAAGGCCTATGGTAGTGGAACCTCGCGAGATCGCACGTCCGAGGCGTCTGACTGAGGGTTCCACCTAGCCCCACAGTCAGACTCGTCACTGCGTTTGAAACAATAATCCAAATATTCGCGATAATTAATTTTTTTCCGTGACACTGAAATATTCATTGTACCTTGGACATTGAAAAAGCTTCATTTGTCATCCTATGTTTATATTATACACTTGAAATATTTTATTTCTGCCTGTAATATGTTTGGTGGACATGCACCTGGAAGCAGCACTATCAGCATCATATCATACATGTACATGTAACTGTACAAAGTGATATTTTGACATCGCGAACGGCCTGTATCTGTTTCGTTGTTCACAGCCCAACAATGAAATTGGGCGAAAAAAGGGGTGTTCATTGTAAAAACTTTCTTACCATGTTAAAACGTACACCCGCTTGGAAATATAAAATTCAACGGGCCGTGTCTTTGGGAATGGATTTAGACAGTACGAATATTTTTAAAACCGTTCGCTAACGTGCGTCACTCAATAAAGAACTTCCACTTACTCTTTTCTATCTTACGTAGTCTAATTGGCTTACAAATAAAACAACAACCAATGGGAATCTCTCTTTTATTTCAGTTTGGTCGTAAAATCGTTCCGCACATGTTGGGAAAGATTGTGTTTCCAAATTCCATATGGGTAACTATCGGAGAATTTGAGCGTAGAAACAATTGTCAATGCCTGCCGGTGAGCAAATCATGGCTTTCTGCACAAAATGTTACGACCAAAATTTTGTTTTTAATTTCATGTTACTTTCTGTGACAGCAATCGTACAGTTCCCGTGCCCCTGATTATGCCGAGAGTGTGATGTCACAAACATTACCCGCAGATTTCAATGACCAGTGCTCATCGGTTTTTCAGTACAGACTTCCAAACGCGAATATAAAATCTTCAGACAAACCTATTGGTCTGTTACCATGTAAATGTTATTAGGATATTGCAGACTAACATGGTAACAGAAACCATGTAAAACTGAGATCTTTCACATCCACATCCACATAAAAAGAGAAACAGAAATCAAACTCAACCTCAAACAAAAACCAAAAAACAAAAACAAAAAAAAAACTTTATCGTTTCCGTTCCTTTGATCAGGAATTCTACCACATCTTACACATGCAGACTTGCAGGACATGCAGTACATGTGCCTCCACATAAAAAACACAACAGGATAAATGATCAAATCTAAAGGTGGGCGAGAGCTCCTCCGGCTCCTCCATAGGCCTAGTTGTCAACTGCTAAGCTCTATGACCAGGAGACTTCTGTACAAAGTGCATAAAAACAAAAATAATTGCCAATTTCGCCCCAAAATACTTTCATTTTAATCAATTATGAGATATGCAAAATTGAAGAAATTGCTGAAGGCCTATTTGACACGTTGGCCGATGTTCTGAGTCCACGTGGCTCATGAATATTAAATGAGCATGTCGCGGGGCTTACAAATCTAATTCACGGTGGTCATGCAAGGATTGCATCATGTAAATAGATTTATAATGAAAGTCTCAAGAAAAGTAGTTGCTACACGCTGACTTAAAATTTGTTAGAAAATATAGGAAATGTGCCTCTGAAAGTAACAAACGAAAAAAAATTATCTGATGACTGATCACGGTAAATTCACTCATTTTCAATTAAGTTTCCTGTGTCGACACCAGCATTTGGCCGTGTTCTGGAAGAAACAAGTTTTGACATCCAGACTGTTACAAATGTACAGGTTCGTCCGGCAAGGCTAAACTCATTAGGATCTTGTGTTTAGTAATTAAGTATTCAGACACCATGATGTGCAAGCAGCGGGGGGAGCAATTAACCCATGCATGTGTGTATTACGCAGTCAGACTGCTCAGATTTTTTCTACAATTTTTGTTTGGGGAGATAGAGAGAGAGAGAGAGAGAGAGAGCTTTGAGTTCACCCCCCCCCCAAAAAAAAAAACCACACACACACAAAAAAGCGCTTTTAGAGTGCAAACCAAACATCTATTTGGTCCCAAATGTTTTATTTGATATTAGTTTCATTCATACGCTCCAAACAAAGTTTTTCTAGACCATTTTAATGACATCCTGTCAGTTAGCATGCTTCAAAATTTAGTAAACACAAGAGACAAAAGGGATTTTCAGTTTTTTTTTTTCCAAGAAGTCACTGAAATCTTCATTTTGTAAGCACATCATAGCCAGTATGTTTATCTCGTTGATGGTGCCGTATTCAGGCATCTAGGTTATTTATACCATATATTTAAATTCGCCATATACAATGCAAATTTGTATTACCTTTAAAAATTCATAATAAAGTGAGAAGCAGTAAAATAGAAATCGAAACAAATACAAGAATTTCATGACACAAACAAATTAGAGTAAAGAACCATTAAATCTATTGACATGTGATCCACCAAAAACCCCACTGTGCGTGGAACGTTTTTGCAGACGGCTAGTATACTGTTGTGATAACTTGTAGTATTTGTTTTCTGTCACCGAGAAGATGGTAGCCTGCAATGAGCAAATCCTGACCTAATTACAGGGCTGCAATTAGTAAAAACAACACCCTACCTGTGTGTGCTATAGGCAGCTGTTGGCTTTTTCTATACCCGGTCTGTACCAAATGTATTTGTTTTGATGACCCATTCGATACCAATTTGTTGAAAGAGTATATATCCTATGATGTAGCGGCACATACACATGCACAATGTACCAACCTTGGAGGAATCACTAACTTTCCTCCAAGGTACCAACCAATGCAGTGGCCCCCCCCCCCCCCCCCCCCCCCGGGCTTGCACCTTCACCCTCACCCCTGTCAATGCTGGGAGTTCCCCTCCCTCAATCCTCATCTTCCGAAGCAAGTGACACTTTATTCCAGCTTGTAATGTGTTGTATATGCTGAATGTGTTCTGTGTTTTATAGGATTGTGATGTGCGTATTGCATTATATCTTGTTTTGTCATGTTGTGTTGGTAGACATATTACCCTGTTGTGTATGCGGTGCAGTCGAATAAAGTCACTCATTCATGTCATGCATCTTATCTAATCTTAGCAACACTGGTACACTATATATATTGTAGGAACCCAACGGAATCCACATCTGAATTTTTAAATACATCATTGATACTTTGATAATCCTATTCTATCATCAAAATCTTAATGCATCTACATGTATGCCTTCTGAATCAGTAGTTTCCATATATGCTGACTCTCTCTCTCTCTCTCTCTCTCTCTCTCTCTCTCTCTCTCTCTCTCTCTCTCTCTCTCTCTCTCTCTCTCTCTCTCTCTCTCTCTCTCTCTCTCTCTCTCTCTCTCTCTCTCTCTCTCTCTCTCTCTCTCTCTCTCTCTCTCTCTCTCTCTCTCTCTCGAGATCATTGCTCTGGCCATCTATTAAAGGGTTACACACACACTCTCTCTCTCTCTCTCTCTCTCTCTCTCTCTCTCTCTCTCTCTCTCTCTCTCTCTCTCTCTCCCCCCCCTTTCCTCCTCTGGTGCCCCTCCCTTCCTCCACCTCTTTTTTTTTCGTTTGTTTTGGGAGGGAGCTAGAGAGAAAACTGAACAGGATGATAATACCCATGGACTTCCATGAAACGGGCCTGACCACTGTCAACAGGTTCTCGTCTGGGCGCAAAGGGTATGCGCACACCATGCATGGAAAACTGCTCACTTGGTCTTGTAGTCCAACCAATAAAGGGATTAAGTGTAAAGTGTTTAATAGCCCGACATCATACTGCTGCATGATCCAAATATTTAAGTCGGGTTCTCGGACACGAAAAGACACATGGGCCAACAACACAGAGAACATTACTGTGATGCATTTGTATGGGCCGAAGAATGAAGAGTCCACTCTTGGCTTTTTCCCAGGTCAATCATCATTGCGGTAAAGGGATCAGTGTCTGTTGATAACGATCTGATAACCAAACAACAGGGGAGCAATTAACACATGCATGTGTGTATTACGCGGCCAGGGTGCTCTGATTTGCATGAGTTTTTGTTTTTGTTTTTGTTCGTTTGTTTGTTTTTGTTTTTTGTTTTTTGTTTTTTTGGATAAACCCAAGTGAAAAGCTTCTCTCATTCCTTTTCATTTTTTTTTTCAATTACATTAGGCCTACATCACTGAAAAGGTACTCTTTCTTTAAATAAATTTGTCCCTATGACCTTTCTCTGATAGGGAGACAGACAGAAGGTCTAATTGAATCTACTACAGGGGAATCAAATTTTTTTTTCTCTCATCTATTTCTTTTCCTTGCTTTAAAATTTCATAACTGAAAGATATCAATTTCTTTTGTTTGCAATTGGCTTCAGTTGAAAATTCTTTGTGTGTGTGTATACAAAGAGAGCATGAGTGATTTGAAATTTAATTTAAGCAGTGGGAATTTTAACAAAGAGAAGAGTGGAAGAATACAGGCGACATCAGATACGAGTTTTTCTACTTTTTTTAAAATTTTGTATATTCAGCAAATTTATTAACGGCGTCAAACCAGTTGACTCTTCAGAGAGAAACTGTTGAGGTTTAATATCAATTGAGGTTAATTAAATGGTGCTGCTGTGGAGAGGAGGAAGGGAGCAAGGGGCCCATGAATGCATTGTGAACGCACAAGCATTCGAGATTGTTATAGGCCTACATGACTTTATGAGTTTTAGAAGCGTGCATGCTGGGTGTTGCTGTCTGATTAAGAGACACCAGCATATTATAGACATTACAGATAGAATACATTTGGTTATATATGATCTGCCAGGCTTTGTCCCCCCCCCCCCTTGTCTCTGTCTCTCTCTCTCTCTCGTGGGATGACCTCTCATAATCTGTGAAAACTCAGCAAATGTGCGTTGCCTCCATAACTATTTTGATGGATGTTTTTCTTTTCTTTTCTTTTTTCTTTTTTTTTGTTCATTTCATTAGAAACTTTATAAAAATAAAATAAATATTTGCCGACCGATTAATATTTTCATACCAATAGTTTTATTTTCCGAGGAAAAGGTTTTCCACGTCCATTGCAAATGTACAGATGATAATGTTCATTACAATTAACATAGCCAGTGACAATGCCATTGAGATGGCCCACAGCAACCAATATTATAAAGCAACAAGGCTGGTAAAACAAGTTTTGCAGAACGAAAGCATTTCCAGCCTAACGGTAACGAAATAACATGTACCTATCCTTGGGTGTTAGATATATTGCCATAATACATCCAGATCTATGTTGGAATACAACGAAAACTTAAAAGACAATTGCAATTTTGTGCTCTGTGACTGTGGCCATGTGGGTGTGGTTGCGTGAGGCCGTATGCTTGACTTGAGCTGCATCCCTGGTCAGGGTGCACTTAGACTACCCTCCTTGCTAACAGTGAGCTTGCGCATCACAAAGTGTAGAACAGATTACCTGCACTCTGAATTTGATTAGAAAGCACCAAGAAAACCTCCACGGCTACTGCAAAGATAACAAAAGTTTCGACTTGTTTGCCGGTGGCACGCCAGACATGCTGGCTCCCTTTTCTCAGTTTCTGCAAAATATGGATTACATGACCAACCGTGCCCCAGAAAAATTCTCTTTGTGGTCATGCTGTGGAGTGTGGTCACCCATGACAACGGACGAGTCCATTAATGTCCACAGGGCAACAGGGCTAGTATATTCTTATGTATACAGAAGAATTAATATTAGCTTCGACATAATTTAACATGAAATGATATTTTTTTTCAATGTGCGATAGCCCTCTTCTTCCGGTCAATTTTGATCAGAGTTCCATGCAACTGTTCCGGACCTACCAGGAAGCCTACTGACACTGTAGTACCCTCCTTTAGCAAAATGGTAACAACCGACTGGTATTTTTCATTCGCTTGCAATCTTTCTGCATTTGATTTTGATGACTGTATTGTGTGTGGAATCATTGATTTTAGGCACATAGTTACACATGAGGCCTAAATGTTTTTCATGAGGCCTAAATTGAATACATTTCTGAGTCGCCGTAACTTTTTACAATCACTGTCACTTGGCAAGGAAGAAAAGACAAACACACACACACACACACACACACACACACAAATTCATCGTAATTAAATGGGAAATCAAGGGTAGATACATTGTAATGTCAAAATGCCCAGATGACTATACTTAGGGGTTTAACTACTTCTGGGGAGGATTGGACGTTCAACTAAGCCCGCACCATGAAGGCTTGGCAGGTTTAGTCCATGCCCAACAAAGGAGGGCATGGACAGTTCCTCCGTCCCCCACCCACTTCGAGGTGTCTGTCTGGGATCTCTTTAGTTTGCAGTGTGGAGTCGTCTTCAGAGGTGGCTGTATCAAAGCCCAAGTTGGCTCCCACCAAGCCTCCCATGATGGCAGTGGCCAGTCCTGGGCCCTTAGAGGGCCAGGGCTCCGACTGCATTGTTGTCCCCGGCAGGGAGGACTTGGCCATCATGGTAACACTTGGGAGAAGAGATGAGTGCACCTTTTTGGTTGACATCAGTTTGTTCAGTTTTGAGCTCTCCCATTTGGCCTAGCACCGGCACTGCTGGTCTTTTCTCAGGTCGTTGGCGAAGTGGCCATGTGTGGGCACTGGCAAGAGACCTGGTTGCATATTTATCTAGAAGACTTGCTCCTACGGTCTCAGGGCATGGGCCTTCTTATGAGGGATATGCAGGTCATTTTGAATCAGTGCTTAAGTTAGGCCTAATTGTGAATCTCCCAAAGTGCAGCCTCACTCCTACGAAGGAGTTCATGTTTCTGGGGATTCAATTTTTGACAGTCCCTTACATCTGTCACCCTCAGAGGACAGGTGGAGGAAACTATTAGCTCTCTTGAAACAGTTCAGGAGGGCATCTTCCCCGATGGTGCATCAGTGGATGCACCTGATCAGGACACTTACTTCCATAGACTCGCAGGTTCCTCAGGGGAGGCTTCATTGGCGGCCTGTCCAGCTCCACTTCTGGGACCACTGGGATCACAAGACGCATCTTTTGCCTCAGATTGTTGGGACTCAGCCGTATGATCAGCTGATTCTGAGTTTGTGGTCACACTGGGTGAATGTGATGCTGGGGCAGTCCCTAGTCCCATTCAACAGCAAGGTGACTCTGTTCACTGATGATTCGCTGCAGGGCTGGGGTGCAGAGTTGGACTCTGTGACAGCCTCTGGCAAATGGCCTCCTCTGTGGATGCAGTCCGCCATCAATTGGCTATAACTGGAAGCGATCAGTTGTGCCTTTGTCCAGTTTCGGTCACAGTTGGAAAACAAGCACATCCTGGTGATGTGCGACAACTGTACAATTGTTGCGTACATCAAACGGAGGTACTAGGTCAAAAAAGTGATTCTCTCTGTTCAAGATGACCCTGCTGTAGTGCTGCCAGAATGGCATCAGGCTCCACTGTAGGTACCTTGCAGGTTGCCTAAATGTCAAGATCTACCTGCTTTCGCACTACTTGCAGGTGATTCAGAGTGTTTTCTGAATCCCTGTGTGGTGGAAGCAATCTGGGTCCTTTGGGTTCGACCCCACATTGATCTCTTTGCCACTAGGGGCAATGGCAAGATCAACACTTTGTGTCCCCATTCCCAGACGAGTTGGCATGGGCAACAGACGATGTCAGTTACATGGCAGGGGATGTGGGGTGTGCCTTTCCTCTTATCCCACTCTGGCCGAAGGTTCTTTGCAAGATTTGGGAGGAGCAGTGCTTCTGGTGGGCCTGGTGTGGCTTAAAGAGAATGAGACTTGGAACTACTTGAGTTGGCTTTAGAGCCTCCTTTGTTAATGCCTCTTCTCCCTCAACTGCTTATGCAGCCAAAGTCAAACAGGTTCCACTGCAACCATCAGATTTTTAGGCTTCACATCTGATGGCTAGTGCCCAAAGCATCTCTTCAGCTGGTTTTTTTCAGAGTGGCTGAAAGAGTCACCTGGGAAAACTTTGTCAGTCTTGTTTGAAGATTTATGACGAGCTGGAACAAGCTTGCCACTCAGTGCGCATGTGTGTCTAAAGACTTTTTGCCTTGGGATGCCTCTATCCAGCAGATTGCAGACTTTCTTCAAGTCTGTTTGAGAAAGGGGGCTTAAAGGTTTACACCCTAGACTTTTGGCCAGTGCAGCTACCCTTACAACCAAAGGACAGAGTTTACAGACATACCCTTTTTTCTGCAGACTTGTTGCCAGATTCTGCACGGCTTGTCTGGTATAGCACTATCTTGTGCCTGGCTGGGATCTCTCTATGGGGCTTTGGGTTCTTACTAAGCCTTGGTTTGAGCCAAAAGATACTGCGTCTATCAACCTGTTGGATGGAAATTCTAGTGACATATGGTGAGTACTATTTCTTAATAATTGTTTTACATTAAAAAACTTCATGTTTAACCACAGCACAACACCATTGTTCACTTAAGCTGATTCAACATCAGACTGGAGGCGAGAGGAATCTCCAAAGAATCTAGACCAAAAACTCTGCACTAGAGAGCCATGGCACAGAACACCATCCTGGACCATCAGTGCACCTAGTCTAATTCCATTTATTTTGAAGGGCCTGGTGAGGCACTCCTCCACTTCTACCAAGTCTCTTAGGTAGAAGAATGTAAAGGTATTCTGGGAGTGCTATCTGAGGACAGCCATAATATGCCCTACTAACGTGTTGCATTACACATCCCAAGAGGCAGAGATTGCCCCAGTGTCATGGGCCTGGAGAAAATAAAGTAGTGCCAGCTCTTCATCCCTGGTAGTCCTAGGAAACTGTTTTCATTATCCATCTTGACATAGTGTTAGGTGGCAGAGTCTGGGACTCTGTCTGCCTAAGAGGGACAAACAAAAGTTTTTGCCCCACTGGATGATGTTTGGTACTATTCAAATAGCACTGGAGTGCCCTAACAGGATAAATGGCCCAATTTTGGCCATTGGCAAGGCCTAGAAAAACATTCTTTCCATCAGCTGACCACCTGATGAGGAATCTATCCAAGGCATGTATCCCCCCATGCCAAGCACCTGTAGTTAGAGCTAACAGAAAGACCGTCTTGAAAGTAAGAAAGTTACATTTCTACCACCAGGACCTCTGTGCCATGTTACAGGGCCTGGGAGGTTCAATGTATTGCACTGGACCAATGGAATTTGTATGAAGGCTCTGGCAAAGCTAGAACCCAGCTTATGTAGCCTGTGGTGAGTACTGTTTCTTAATGATAGTTTTGCATTGAAAAATTTGACAGTTAGTCCCGTCTGCAGCTGCTGTGTATCTTAATTTCCATATATTTCTGTCCCCACTTGACATATTGACTCCTAATTTGTAACAGATAGTCTATGGGTCTGGGAAATATTTCCCACCTAATAATATACAACCTTGAGGTCAAAGGTCAAGCTCAAATCCTTGTTGCATTTTTCTGCTGACTTAGCAATTTTTGCATATTGGCTTGTGGCATTTCTCAGAAGTATTAGCCATAAATAAGATACTTACACAAAACTTCAGACAAGGACTCCTCCCACATATACAGGCAAACCCCATGCATAGATACAAGATGGGAAACCCATTTGTGGCCATTATCAGAAGATGGGCCATTTATGGAAAAAATACAGACTACAACAAAAGGCATGTGGTGAAGAGGATTTAAAAAAAAAAAGAAAAGAAAAAAAAAAACCCATCAGCACAGGGAAACCAGTAGACCCTGCTATGGATCATGAAGAAAGGAAGATGACTCTTCCTGCTACATTGTTAGCAGCAGAAAATGAACCTATTTAGGCCCCCATAGTAAAACTAACTGTGGGAAAACAGGCTCTTTGGGCCATTTGAGATACAGGTGCTTATATTTCCATTATGTCAGGAATATTTTAATTCACTCCCAGCTAAGCACAAAGGCCCACTGGGCCCCCCCAAGAAATTGCCACACCACTCAAGTGTAACTGGACATTAATTGGTTTCTTTGATCTCAGCACAAGTTAATGTCAAAATGATCTGAAATTTTTGGTTCCGTTTGAAATAGTTAATGGCATCAAGATTGCTTGGAAGTGATTTTCTTGTGGAAAATAAGGTAACTTTAGACTATGAAAGCAGAACTATTAGAATTGGAAGCAAAGTTACACTTTTGCAGTGAAAATCAGACATAAAAAAATCTGGTAATTACTGTTTCACAATTAGAGAATGCCCCGGTGTTGCCAGAGTTCCTGCTGTCATGATTCCAGATTGTTTAATTTCAGCAATTACTGATATTAATATGCAAATATCTGTTATAAATCAAACTAATACCCCAGTGGTCATTCAACCTGCAGCAATTTTGGCTATAGCTAAAGAAAAAAAAAATGGATGCCAAGTGGATGAAATTAAAGAAATCAGTGTGCATCAGAAAAATTGGACAAATTCTGAAGCTAAACTTGTAAGTCATCTGCCTAAAAGCCAAATGCACAAAATGGTATTCAAATTTAATCATGTGACACCTGTACAAAAGGAAAGAATGGAAACCTTTTCAGATGAATATTCTAATGTTTTTGCTTCAAAGGACACCAAACGTGGGCAAACTTACCTCACATATACAACCATAGACACAAGTGACAACCCACCAATAAAGCTAAGATGCAAGAGAATCCCACTTACTTTGAAACCAAAACTTGATAGGCAAGTTGATGATTTATTGATTCCTAACTTTATTAGTCAAGACTTTCCATTAGTGCATACATATCTGCAATTTCCTGTCCTAAAGAAAGATGGTGGCTATTGATTAGTGATAGTTTATAGAAAACTGAATGAAACAGTGGTCAAGAATGCTGACCCCTCACCTAACATGGAGGACATTATTTCACATTTGGGTAACTGTCATGATAACACTGTCTTTGACATGAAATCTGGGTTCCTTGTGTGGCTACTAAAAGAATTGGACAGACAAAAAACAGCATTTTTATAACCTAAAAAGGACTTCTATGAAAGGAATGTGCTACCTTTTGGTTTGATAATTGATCCTTCTGTCTACATGGATGCTATGAATGAGGTGTTAAAGGGTATTAAATGTCTGTTTCCAGAAGCACATGTAGACAGCAAGGTGACTCTGTTCACTGATGATTCGCTGCAGGGCTGGGGTGCAGAGTTGGACTCTGTGACAGCCTCTGGCAAATGGCCTCCTCTGTGGATGCAGTCCGCCATCAATTGGCTATAACTGGAAGCGATCAGTTGTGCCTTTGTCCAGTTTCGGTCACAGTTGGAAAACAAGCACATCCTGGTGATGTGCGACAACTGTACAATTGTTGCGTACATCAAACGGAGGTACTAGGTCAAAAAAGTGATTCTCTCTGTTCAAGATGACCCTGCTGTAGTGCTGCCAGAATGGCATCAGGCTCCACTGTAGGTACCTTGCAGGTTGCCTAAATGTCAAGATCTACCTGCTTTCGCACTACTTGCAGGTGATTCAGAGTGTTTTCTGAATCCCTGTGTGGTGGAAGCAATCTGGGTCCTTTGGGTTCGACCCCACATTGATCTCTTTGCCACTAGGGGCAATGGCAAGATCAACACTTTGTGTCCCCATTCCCAGACGAGTTGGCATGGGCAACAGACGATGTCAGTTACATGGCAGGGGATGTGGGGTGTGCCTTTCCTCTTATCCCACTCTGGCCGAAGGTTCTTTGCAAGATTTGGGAGGAGCAGTGCTTCTGGTGGGCCTGGTGTGGCTTAAAGAGAATGAGACTTGGAACTACTTGAGTTGGCTTTAGAGCCTCCTTTGTTAATGCCTCTTCTCCCTCAACTGCTTATGCAGCCAAAGTCAAACAGGTTCCACTGCAACCATCAGATTTTTAGGCTTCACATCTGATGGCTAGTGCCCAAAGCATCTCTTCAGCTGGTTTTTTTCAGAGTGGCTGAAAGAGTCACCTGGGAAAACTTTGTCAGTCTTGTTTGAAGATTTATGACGAGCTGGAACAAGCTTGCCACTCAGTGCGCATGTGTGTCTAAAGACTTTTTGCCTTGGGATGCCTCTATCCAGCAGATTGCAGACTTTCTTCAAGTCTGTTTGAGAAAGGGGGCTTAAAGGTTTACACCCTAGACTTTTGGCCAGTGCAGCTACCCTTACAACCAAAGGACAGAGTTTACAGACATACCCTTTTTTCTGCAGACTTGTTGCCAGATTCTGCACGGCTTGTCTGGTATAGCACTATCTTGTGCCTGGCTGGGATCTCTCTATGGGGCTTTGGGTTCTTACTAAGCCTTGGTTTGAGCCAAAAGATACTGCGTCTATCAACCTGTTGGATGGAAATTCTAGTGACATATGGTGAGTACTATTTCTTAATAATTGTTTTACATTAAAAAACTTCATGTTTAACCACAGCACAACACCATTGTTCACTTAAGCTGATTCAACATCAGACTGGAGGCGAGAGGAATCTCCAAAGAATCTAGACCAAAAACTCTGCACTAGAGAGCCATGGCACAGAACACCATCCTGGACCATCAGTGCACCTAGTCTAATTCCATTTATTTTGAAGGGCCTGGTGAGGCACTCCTCCACTTCTACCAAGTCTCTTAGGTAGAAGAATGTAAAGGTATTCTGGGAGTGCTATCTGAGGACAGCCATAATATGCCCTACTAACGTGTTGCATTACACATCCCAAGAGGCAGAGATTGCCCCAGTGTCATGGGCCTGGAGAAAATAAAGTAGTGCCAGCTCTTCATCCCTGGTAGTCCTAGGAAACTGTTTTCATTATCCATCTTGACATAGTGTTAGGTGGCAGAGTCTGGGACTCTGTCTGCCTAAGAGGGACAAACAAAAGTTTTTGCCCCACTGGATGATGTTTGGTACTATTCAAATAGCACTGGAGTGCCCTAACAGGATAAATGGCCCAATTTTGGCCATTGGCAAGGCCTAGAAAAACATTCTTTCCATCAGCTGACCACCTGATGAGGAATCTATCCAAGGCATGTATCCCCCCATGCCAAGCACCTGTAGTTAGAGCTAACAGAAAGACCGTCTTGAAAGTAAGAAAGTTACATTTCTACCACCAGGACCTCTGTGCCATGTTACAGGGCCTGGGAGGTTCAATGTATTGCACTGGACCAATGGAATTTGTATGAAGGCTCTGGCAAAGCTAGAACCCAGCTTATGTAGCCTGTGGTGAGTACTGTTTCTTAATGATAGTTTTGCATTGAAAAATTTGACAGTTAGTCCCGTCTGCAGCTGCTGTGTATCTTAATTTCCATATATTTCTGTCCCCACTTGACATATTGACTCCTAATTTGTAACAGATAGTCTATGGGTCTGGGAAATATTTCCCACCTAATAATATACAACCTTGAGGTCAAAGGTCAAGCTCAAATCCTTGTTGCATTTTTCTGCTGACTTAGCAATTTTTGCATATTGGCTTGTGGCATTTCTCAGAAGTATTAGCCATAAATAAGATACTTACACAAAACTTCAGACAAGGACTCCTCCCACATATACAGGCAAACCCCATGCATAGATACAAGATGGGAAACCCATTTGTGGCCATTATCAGAAGATGGGCCATTTATGGAAAAAATACAGACTACAACAAAAGGCATGTGGTGAAGAGGATTTAAAAAAAAAAAGAAAAGAAAAAAAAAAACCCATCAGCACAGGGAAACCAGTAGACCCTGCTATGGATCATGAAGAAAGGAAGATGACTCTTCCTGCTACATTGTTAGCAGCAGAAAATGAACCTATTTAGGCCCCCATAGTAAAACTAACTGTGGGAAAACAGGCTCTTTGGGCCATTTGAGATACAGGTGCTTATATTTCCATTATGTCAGGAATATTTTAATTCACTCCCAGCTAAGCACAAAGGCCCACTGGGCCCCCCCAAGAAATTGCCACACCACTCAAGTGTAACTGGACATTAATTGGTTTCTTTGATCTCAGCACAAGTTAATGTCAAAATGATCTGAAATTTTTGGTTCCGTTTGAAATAGTTAATGGCATCAAGATTGCTTGGAAGTGATTTTCTTGTGGAAAATAAGGTAACTTTAGACTATGAAAGCAGAACTATTAGAATTGGAAGCAAAGTTACACTTTTGCAGTGAAAATCAGACATAAAAAAATCTGGTAATTACTGTTTCACAATTAGAGAATGCCCCGGTGTTGCCAGAGTTCCTGCTGTCATGATTCCAGATTGTTTAATTTCAGCAATTACTGATATTAATATGCAAATATCTGTTATAAATCAAACTAATACCCCAGTGGTCATTCAACCTGCAGCAATTTTGGCTATAGCTAAAGAAAAAAAAAATGGATGCCAAGTGGATGAAATTAAAGAAATCAGTGTGCATCAGAAAAATTGGACAAATTCTGAAGCTAAACTTGTAAGTCATCTGCCTAAAAGCCAAATGCACAAAATGGTATTCAAATTTAATCATGTGACACCTGTACAAAAGGAAAGAATGGAAACCTTTTCAGATGAATATTCTAATGTTTTTGCTTCAAAGGACACCAAACGTGGGCAAACTTACCTCACATATACAACCATAGACACAAGTGACAACCCACCAATAAAGCTAAGATGCAAGAGAATCCCACTTACTTTGAAACCAAAACTTGATAGGCAAGTTGATGATTTATTGATTCCTAACTTTATTAGTCAAGACTTTCCATTAGTGCATACATATCTGCAATTTCCTGTCCTAAAGAAAGATGGTGGCTATTGATTAGTGATAGTTTATAGAAAACTGAATGAAACAGTGGTCAAGAATGCTGACCCCTCACCTAACATGGAGGACATTATTTCACATTTGGGTAACTGTCATGATAACACTGTCTTTGACATGAAATCTGGGTTCCTTGTGTGGCTACTAAAAGAATTGGACAGACAAAAAACAGCATTTTTATAACCTAAAAAGGACTTCTATGAAAGGAATGTGCTACCTTTTGGTTTGATAATTGATCCTTCTGTCTACATGGATGCTATGAATGAGGTGTTAAAGGGTATTAAATGTCTGTTTCCAGAAGCACATGTAGATGACACAATTATATGTTGAAAGAATTTTAATGAGCATATTAATCACATAACTGAACTATTCTAAAGACCTCACCAGGCTGGCTTTATATTAAAGCACAGCAAATGCGAGTTCTTGAAGTCATCTGTGAATTACCTAGGCCACAAAATAACCCCTAATGGTACATACCCTGACAAAGAGAAAACCAAAGTCATGAAAGAAATGGGGCCTCCAAACACAGTCAGAGTGGCAAGTGCCTACCTTGGCATGACTGATTTTTAGCGCAAGTATATTGAAGATTACAGCAAAATTAGCTACCCTCTGACTCAATTGACCAAAAATATCCTCAATTTATTTGAATTGAAGCAGAGCTAAATGCTTTCAAATTATTGCAAGATCCACTTGCAAAAGCACCTTTATTGGCCTATTCAGTGTAAAATGGCCTTACCCATTCTACTGTGATGCGAACCTCTTTTGTATTGGAGCAATTTTGACCCAGGAATTCAAAGAAGGAGAGAGAGAGAGCCCTTCAATACTTGCTGTACCACTATAATCAGGGGTCGCTCTAATGTTACAGGTCTTTGCTATGCTGATGATTTTATGTCCCACAGCATTGTCTGTGATGCCATCTCAGAAAATGTCATTAAGCTGCTGCTGTCTGAGGGGGCATTCAGACAAATTATATTTGAAACTTTTTCAGCAACATCAATTATTCTGTATGCTTTCCTGTGTGTGTGTGTGTTTTGCTTTAGTTTCTTTTGTCTTTGCTGGGCATATTGAATGTTAATTAGGTCACTGAGCCTGTCATCCAATGCAGTGATTACCCCAGGCCATGCAATATTAGGGGCATTTATAAGCAATCTTGAATAAAACTTAGCTGCTGGCACTTTCAAAGTTTGCATTGCTAGTACTTTCAACTTTTCTTCATAGTTGGTCACTTTTATGTCAATTGTAGCCATGTCCTGGGTCCAAGTGCACAGATTTCAGGCACTTTTATTAGAAAAGGGCTTTATTTGATGTGCCAGATAGTTTTTGCACATTACAAACTGAAATGACAGAAAGCCATGTGTAATTCCAGCAACAGGATTCATTTGTGGCTCTTGTGGTGCGGCTTGGGGAGGCGATTGCTGCTGTTGTGGCTGGAAAGGCAAAATATATGGTAATGGTATTTGATGTTCTAAGTGTGCCATTTTGCTTGGTAAATAGAACACAACTTTTCAATTGATTGATTTCTTTTATTCCTTGGTTGAGAAATATTCAATACAGTTGCATTGTATGAACAAACAAGTTTGTCATTGAGGATACAGAAGAATGTAGGTTTTTCTTGAAAATGATAACAATGTTCACATTTAAAGCTGATTGCCTTCATGTTTACCTATTTTAAAATGTTACTTTTGTCATTCCTCCCAAATGTAAATTATGCTCTGTAGATGTATTTAGCACAGTAGCAGGATCAGTAATTTGTTTTTTATTTTTGCAGCTTTTCAAACAGGTTACAAACAGTATGTTTGGACACAGGGAATACTGCAGGCAGTAAAACTTTTGCAAGTAAAAAGACCATGTAGTCATGTGTGGATTTTTAACAAAAGTCATGGATAAAACATTCTCCATCTGTATTCAAAAGCAGTGGTAATCATGTGGGGCATAGAATTTGCCCCATGATAGTTAGTTGTGATCTGGGAAGGATAAATGAGTTAGAATGAAAGACAGGCTACTTACCTACTTCCCATGCTTGATCTTGACAAAGAGTAAGTCCTGACTTTTTTGTCCAGTCCACAAATAAAAGTTCAGAATCCTGCCAAGTAGCACAAATTATAACCATGTTTTGGTATTCTCATTGTGTATGAGACATAATAATCAATTATAAAATAATAAAAATGACTCCAGGTGGTACTCTGAACTTGAAGATAGTGTATTGTTGTTGTCTATACAGAATGGTGTAGTTCTCAGCACTTTCAATCCTGACATTCACACTTGGATGTGGCAGCTCTTTTACGTAATTTAATTACTCTTATGAATATCAAAGACAGTCCAACGTGAAGTACTGGTTTAAAGATAAATGAAGAACTGCATGCCAAATGCTCGGGAATGTACTTTAACTGAAATTGTCTTCATTGACAAAGGTAATTTACAGTAACTATGAAATTTCAAAGTAAGCCAAGTATTTACTGGCCACCATAAAGACAACCTAAACTTCACAACAGCTAGGAATAGAAATTGGAGTTTCAAAATAGCATAGAGTTGGATTTCTTTTAAGTATACTGTATGAGTATGCCAGGTACAACAGTTGTCATGAGGGAAGTTCTAACTTTTACAATGTGATTATTGATATATATAATATGTGCATTCTCGAACAGTGTCATATTGTTAAAACGAAATAGCACCTGTTACATACACATTATCCAATATGCATATATAGTAATGTCATCCATATTATTCCACTAAATTTTGTTTCTTACTTTGTCATCTGGTCCTGACCAGTGTCTTCAGCAGCACTTTATGTTGGTTTTTCAATGGTTCAAAGAAGTTATATTGTTACACAACCTCTCTATATTCAAAAAGTTTATGGGAGTTTGTGAAGTTTATGTGGATTTATATATTTTTTACATTGAAAAAGCACTTGTAAAGCTGGGTAAAATAATAAGCATGACAGAATTATGTATTATGTTATAATAATGTGAAACTGAAACTTGACTTGTTTGATGGGCATTATATCACTGTTTCAGGAATGTGCAAGATGTAACTTGACCAGTGTGATGGACATAAGGCCACTGTTTTGTGAATGTACAAACTGAAACGTGACTTGTTTTATGGGCATTTGATCAATATAATTTTATGAATGTACTTTTTTAAAGTGATGTAAACATAGTGAAAAGGGCTTCTAATCAAAGTCCCACATGTCTAGAATATCTTCTGTAAACATCCCCATGATTAAGAGATTCTTTGAGAATCGATTAATCCATCAAAATAATCACATCTTGAAATTTTGTAATAATGTCACAAAACAAAGACAAATAATAGTATTCATGAAGTTCGAATGCATTTAAAATATTTCATGAATCATGCCCATTTTGTCTACATCGTAATCTCTCGAAACAGTTCATAATAAGAGTCTCAGGGATGACTTAAAATTGCCTGTCTTGGCACTGTTAAAAAAATACAGCCTTTTCAGTAACTCAGCTCCATATAAATTCACACAATTCAACTTAAAACAAACCACTGATATGTTAATAGCTGCTAGATTAATGGTTAAAGTGTTCACAACTTGAGTAAAATACAACACTGAGTACCTGAGATATATCTCTCTCAAGTTGAGAATTAATTGCAGCCTTTCATTGTCTGCTATCAAGATTCACAGTGAACACAGTCCATGAACATGTTAAATTTGCACAGTTTTAAATTATCCCTTTGCTATATGCATTGGGATTAGAAGTTAAGAAAGTTGGACATATAGTAGATCATGCTAAAAAACTACAGGAAATCCCAAAAGTTACTGGAGATAAGGGCCTCAAGTAGGTCAGGATTTTTTATCCCTTCAGCCATATCTGCCAAAGGGCTATTGTCATGATGACTGTGTGTGCTTCCTTGCGTCCATTTGTCCATATATCACTCTGTCCATGTGTCACCTTTGCAGGTGCAGTAACCTTTTAAAATTTGTGCTGTCATGAAATTTGCGCTATGGAAGCCACTCATGGCCCCACCACTAAGTTTGACATTCAGTGACCTTCACCTATTTTCAAGGTCACCAGAGGTCATCATATTTTTTACCTGCACAGGTGCAATAACTTTTGAAGTAATTGAGTTACTGTCGTACAACTTGTACTCTAATATTTATTGTTTCAGATGCAATAAATTTTGAACTAATTATGCTACTATCATGAAACCTGTACTGTAGAAGCATCTTATTGGAAGCTTGGCTAAGTTTGATTTTCAGCAATCCAGATCTGTTTTCAAGGTTGCCAGGAATCATCATAGTTTACCCTTGCGGACACAAAAAAAAATGAAATTTTGAACAAATTTAGGTACTATAATGAAACTAGTATTGTAAGAGCATCTCATTAGAAACTTGGCTACATTTGACATTCAGTAACTGTAACATATTTTCATGTTCAACATGGGTCCTCAAGTATTCATTGCAGCAGATGCAATAAATTTTGAACTAGTTGAGCTACTGTCATGAAGCTTGTACTGTAGAAGCATCTCATGGTAAGTTTGGCTAAGTTTGATTTTCAGCAACCTAGGTCTGTTTTTAAGGAAACCAGGAATCATCAAATTTCACCTTGTGGACCAAATAAATGGATTTTTGAACCAATTTAGGTACTATAATCAAACTTGTATTGTAGGAGCATCTCATTAGTAACTTGGCTGCGTTTGACATTCAGTAACTGTGACACATTTTCAAGGTCAGTGGGGGTTCTCAAATTTTTACCCTTGCAGATGTAATAAATTT
Source organism: Hermodice carunculata (assembly GCA_964020975.1). Lineage (NCBI taxonomy): Eukaryota > Metazoa > Annelida > Polychaeta > Eunicida > Amphinomidae > Hermodice > Hermodice carunculata. The sequence goes on from OZ026619.1 coordinate 21,828,177, forward strand.
TGAACAAATTGAACTACTATCATGAAAGTTGTACTGTAGAAGCATCTGATTGGAAGCTCTGATGGTTTTAAATTCAGTGACCATGACCTATTTAAAAAGGTCATCATATTTGAATCCTGGGTGAGGGGGGTCTTGAGGTTTTTTGAATGCCATATTTTGATTTGTAATAAAACTGATGGTATACTTGAATAAAAATTCTTTTCATGAAGAATTTGAATAGCGATGTATGCAGTAGTCCTGATAAACCTATGCTGTAAATATGTGGGGAAATTGACAACTAAACTTGTCAAGACAGCTTGATGTGTGCCTGAGTAATGTCATATCGGTTGGCACAAATGCACACCGGTACTCCAGATCTGGAAAAAGGCACTGCCTGCAATGCTTTGATGACAGAGTATGATCATATCAATTGCCAAAACTCTTTTGTGTTCAATATACTGGAGTACGGAACAGACTTTGGAGAAGTGCTTTTCATAGATTACACAGAGTAGGGCCTTAGACTATAGATTGTGGAGAGTAGTGCCATCCATAAACTTTTGAGAGTAGTACTTATGAAGACTTTGGAGACTAGTGCCCTTCATAGACTTTTCATAGTTATGCCCTTCACAAACATTGAGAAGTTGTGCCTTTCATACATTTTGGAGAACATTGCCCTTCATAGATTTCAGAGAGTAGTGCCTCTCATTAACTTTGGACAGTAATGACCTATACAGACATTGAAAAGTGGTGCCTTTCATACATTTTGAAGAATATTGCTGTTCATAGATTTTGAAAAGTAGTACCCTTTATTGCAGAGTAGGGGCCTTCATGGATTCGGGAGAATGGTGCCATTCATAGACTTTGGAGTGTAGTACTCCTTATAGACTGGATGGTTATAGATTTTGGAGAGTAGTACCCTCCATCAGTGTTATGGACAGCAGTTTCTTCCATAGACTTTCCAGACTACAGATTAATGCCCTTCTTAGACATTACACAATAATACCCTTCATACACGTCAGACAGTAATGCCCCTCATAGACTTTGGACAGTTGTTCCCTTATTAAACTTTGCAGATATTTTGGGGAGCAGTGCAATTTGTATCATAATACATTACCTGTTCCCCCACATTTGGCATGATCTCTTTGAGATCATATTCACTCCAAAATTTTATTGCACCAGAAAACATTTTTCCATAGATGTACCTTTGGACTGGGGGCCTGTGGTGCCCTCTACCAGCTGACCTCAGGGTCTGTTACTTGACCTCTGGTATTAATCAATGGCATCAGTTTTCTCTCTGTGGCTGCTTAGGTATCCATGTCGTTTTCCACTCCATACAACTTCTTACATGGTTTTGACTTCATTGTGTTATTTTCTTGTCAGAACTACATGAGGCTGAAGATTATAGACTCATGTACTTTTGGATGTTGTAATTTTGGAGTTGTGCAGGATGCTACATTTTCTGCATGTGTCAGCTAGGTACAGTTCCTGCTCATCATTATCTTTTAAGATGGCATCTAGTGAGGGTTCAGATGAACAGGATGCCAAAAAAATGCCATGGCTAGTTGGGATGACAGGTACCATACTTGCTGCTGCATTGGAATTAATCAGAGGGGACAGATACTCTCAGGATAACCCCCTGAGCATGTATAAGGGCTGACCTCAGTAATGCTGGCATGAGTCGGGCCACTGCCTCTTTTTCTTCCTCAGACCCAGTCTCCATCTCCCATAACTGGCAGGCTTGTGCCAACAGTCATTGATCTGCCAAGTACCGGATCAAGAGCAAAGAAGGTGCCCGCATCCACACCAGCTACACCTGGGCCCTGGACACCATACCTCAGTGGGGCACTCTGCATTCTCCATCTCCATTGTCACTGAGGAGGAAACATCGCAGAATGCCCTTGCCAACCCCAAGAATCTCCACTGAGATTGGGAAGAAGACCATCAAGATTATCAGAAGTGGGATTACAGTGGGACCAGAGCCCTCCAGCTTCAACCTTGCAGCCGACACACATTGATGTAGAGTGACCACCTCAATGCCAGCCTCTGGTGGATCGAGAGGCCTGGGCTTAGATCACTCATCCCAGGTCATTTTGGCTTTAGATCCACAGAAGCAGGGTCTCATTGACAGAGATATTGTTCAACTATTAGCAGGCCAGCAGATATCCATAGAGGCACACAGCAGCTGCATGATCAACCTTGTTCCATCTCCTCCTATCAGGAAAAGCAAGAAGGGGAAGAGGAGTCCTCTCCATGTACCTGTCCATTGTGGATGGAGTTAGAGTGCTTCTTGCAGCAGCATCACTTATGTCCAGTGGTCGGTCTGAGCATGTCAGTGGGGTTGATGGTTTAGTAGATGTTCCACGACATCACCACTTGCCTTTGCATGAGGAAGAGGAAACATGAGCACTCGTACATGTTAAGCTGCACTGGCTAAGGAGGAGTTTGAAACCCTGTGACCTGGAAAAAAGTCTGCACCCAAGATTTACCAACCTCAGAGGATTCTTAACAGGATGATTTCAGACATCATAACCATCCTACTGGCATTTTCCACATCTGATGTAGAGGCTCTAACTCAGAACAAACTGCTTTGTAGGCTCACTGGCTGCTCAGATTTGGACCCCAACCGTGATAAGGTCCTCAACATTTTAAGCCAGAGAGAGCAATCCATGGCCCTTTTGCAACATCATACCCTCGAGAATATGGTTTGCCTGGAGAACAACTCAATGTCAGCAGTAATCAACACCTGGATTCACACCTATACACTTCAGCCTGTATCAGTCATGGTCGTCTGACCTGGAGATTTGGCAGACAGTCATACAGGACAATCGCCAATAGTCCCATCTCCAGATGAAGGAGGCTTTCCTTCAATGACAGAGCCGGGAAAAGCCCCAAGGCGAGGGGGCCATGGTGATAACAGTGGTATTCCTCTGTCCTGGAGTCCTAATGACCGCCTTTCCCTCCACTTGTTTGGTAAATCTACCAAATGTAGTGGATAGTCAATATATTATGACACAAATCTAAAAAAAAAACACCCCGCTGACCCTGCATTAGATCATTCCATGGTTAGTCTGTCGTGAGAAACTGATGTGATTGGTCAATGCCAGGAGTCAAGTAATGGGCACTGGGGTCATCCATTAACAGGCACCATGGGTCTCCAGTCCAGAGGAACACATACATGTAAATGTTTTCTGATGAGATAAAATTTTGGAGCAGATACAATCTCAGAGAGGTATACCAAAGTACCACATATTGGCTTTTGAGAGCAGTTCCCTTTATACACTTTACAGAGTAGTGCCCTTCATAGACATTAGGTAGTAGTGTCCATCATATAACTAGGAGACCAATGCCCTTCATAGACTTTGGAACCTGGTAACGAAATGACAGGTTTCAGTGCCTTGATTCTGAAGCATTTATCACTTTGTGCCATAGGAAAGTCATGCAGGACCAACTTACTGGTCTGTTTAGAAAAGACCCAAGATATATTACCAATAGCATTTGTGAATGAAAAGTCACCTGCAAGGAAGCAAAATTTTGCTAGTTACTGGTAAAAAAAAGGTTATTCTTAACCCTCCAAAGCTGAGAAACTTTGAAGAACACATTTTAAAGGTGCTTCAGAAAGTGACAGATATTGAAAAAAAAAAACACTGCGTCAGCTGGTCAGATTTTGATTAGAAAAATGCGATTTGCACAGAGCTTTGCCCTGACCAAGATCAAGTGGTTGTATTACATAATTTTATTTCATTATGCGGTGATTTTTGCATGAACACCACAGATCAACAATTTAGATCTCAACTGTTCCTGTGAACAAATACATGAATGGTCATAATGGTATGTCGAATGCAAGATCCACAAAAAAGCACTTTCAATTGTTGTCAATACATGTGTGAATAACTTGTACTAGAAGGCACTATAGGAGGAATATCATTGGCAGACACACATGCTCTCAGTTCACAGAAAAAGAATTCATACTTTAGTCCTAACTCATGACCATCCAAAGTCGGTTTTCTTGTACGTGTGTTGGGGATGGCGACGACAAAAGTTGCATGCTGCGATTCCAACTCGGGACAGAATGAGTCCAAAAACCTTATGTAGACTTGAGTCTATAAGCTTAATAGAAGCTTAGGGTAGAGAATCTTGTACACATATGTGAGAACTTTTCCATGGTACTGATTGTATCTTTTCTGGTTAATTTTGGCATCAATCAATTATTAGGTATGGATTCCTACGAAATTCCAAACATGAATGCTTAAGGCATCACTACAAATGTGGGAATAGTTAACAGTATTGGCATAATCTGAAAAGTATGTATGTGGTCAGTAATATGGAAATAGCCAGTTGCGTTTGCGAATAGCCAAGACAGAGGGCCAACTTATGGGTGTGGTTCAATAAGTGGGAGTTGTCAACAGTGTGAAAGGAGCTAATACACAGGAGTGGCATTAAATGTGGGTGTGGCTATCAATGTGGGTGTGGCTATCAATGTGGGTGTGACCAATGGCTGTTTGTGTGTGTGGTCAGAAGTGGAGTGATCAGCAGTATGAGTGTGGTCAGTAGTCTGGGTGTGGCCACAATATGGGTGTGGCCAGCAACATGGGTGTGGCCAGCACCATGAGTGTGGCTGGATGATGAGGGAATGACATGATGCACACAGCAGTCATGTGATCTCTAACATTTTAAATAACAAGAACTAGAAATGAAGGTTTTTGTTGCTAAAGCTCAGATGAATAAGAATTTTCATTTCAATTTTTGGACATTGTTTTAAAAATGGGGTTGAGGTAGGTCCGTGCTTGGTGATTTTTTATTGTCAAACTATTCCTTGAAGCACTTGAACCCCCCAAAGTGGTCAAACCCAGAAGAGGGCAGAACGGAGGACTGTGTTTCCCCTTTTGTGACATTTGATTATGCATGGTGATATACATGTATGTCATGGTCTTCTGTGATCTTATACTTTGTGAACATGTTCCTGGCATATCAGTTGCTTCCTCGGACTTGATACTTATAAAGGGTCAGACTCTGTACATAGTGAATGGGTTGTGTAAATGTCATGCATGGCAACCAACTTGTCAATGTGTAACAAAAATAAAATGATAGTAATTCAGCACTCTGCTATTGGAAGTGCCCAAATACGTCCTGTTGTTTTGTTTGTTGTTTATTTAGCTTCTTCTGTTTGGCTCCTCCTTCTCCCTGTAGGTGCGAGGAGACAGTGTTTGGCTCCTCGTTCCTGTAGGCGCGAGGAGACAGTGTTTGGCTCCTCCTTCTTCCTGTAGGCGCGAGGAGACAGTGTTTGGCTCCTCCTTCTTCCTGTAGGTGCGAGGAGACCGTGTTTGGCTCCTCCTTCTTCCTGTAGGTTCGAGGAGACAGTGTTTGGCTCCTCCTTCTTCCTGTAGGCGCGAGGAGACAGTGTTTGGCTCCTCCTTCTTCCTGTAGGTGCGAGGAGACCGTGTTTGGCTCCTCCTTCTTCCTGTAGGTTCGAGGAGACAGTTTAGAATTATGCATAATTGTGCAGCAAGGTGGACCCAAACATTTGTGAAATATTAATAAAATGGTTTGGAAATCTATCACTGGGATCATCAATGTCACGTTTTGTGAAACAAAATCTGTTTATGCAGAGACCACAATATTTCTAATTGTGTAAGTGCAGGCAGAACTTTTCAGTAAAAGACACACAATATTCTGTATTCATCGTAAAGAAAAGGATGTTTACTTATACTACATATTGTGTATCAGCTTTTCATCAAGACCGTATACATGGTATAACTTGCGTATATAACGGTTAAGCTTAAGAACTTGTACCATGCTGGCACACCGCCATGCATATGATTTGCCCTGACAACGACCGAAACAAATTACTGTGAAAACAGCAAATAGGGTATCAGAGCTAATAAAGTTAATTGCATTTTAGCAGACATGTACTTGATCAAACAAAATTGAAAAACTGTCTTGCATTGTATCAACCAACGTGGTTTTTGATTATTTGTGATTTGTTATGCAACTTACAGTAATGTTTTAACATTGGTTACATAGTTGCAGTACACCTGTGAGACGTTCATAGTAAATCAAGGACTCCTACACATTGATTTATTTTATTTGCAAATTTCTACCATTTATGACTATTTTGTTGTGCACACTTGGGACCTGCATGTGATATTTTTGCCCAACATTATCGTAATTTGAGTTAAGTTAATTATGAAACTACCAGAAAGGGCAAATACAATGTCCATATGTGGTACACATCCTAGGACTCTTATTTTATTTATTTGAATAACCTTCCAGTTTCCAAGCCTAAATCGTGACCAACATGCTTGGCAGAACTAAGAAAAGCTTGGCCCGTAATGCCATTTATTTTTTTTTAACGTGAAGCAACTACCAGACCAACAGAAATTTACCTTGTGTATATATATATATATATATATATATATATATATATATATATATATATATATATATATATATATATATATATATATATATATATATATATATTTATAGATAGATAGATAGATAGATAGAGCACTGGGTTCACTTCGCTCACCCGTTTTGCTATATGGTATATAATGCGAGTTGATATCCTTCCTATCTACAACAACCCGTGCCATGATCTGTTCATCTCGTGTTTGTTAAGGCCTACTTCAATAAGTTGTGCCGCACGAGATGCCAAATGTTCTAGCAAAGATTCAGCAGTGGTGTTGACAGCAGACGACGCCATTGTTACCGCGAAGTAGCTTATCCCATAATATTATATATCGATACTTCCGGTTATAGGTACTTTGCCGAATGGTAGGCCTCTTATAGCACTTTGTAATGACTTTATGATAGGGCCCATAGTGATCTGGCCTATATGATATTTATACACTTGCTTCATACACTAAAATCGATCCAAACGTGAGATACATATATTTACACAGACACAGACACACACAGACAGACAGACAGACAGACAGACAGACAGACACACACACACACACACACACACACACACACACACACATATATATATATATATATATATATATATATATATATATATATATATATATAACATGCTACATGGATTCCTACTGCTGGACATATACAAATAAGAGTTAGTACTTAGCAGCAGCATTAATTGTGGACCAATAAATACGCGTAAACTATTGTGGAGCATAAGTGTCCCAAAATGGCTTTGTATATTTGATCCATGTATGTTTGCACTTATAATACAAGGCATGCCATCAGACATTCAGTTTTACAAATTTAAAGCTATTCCACGTTGTGACATTCCATTCCAGATCAGGTCTTTATCACCTATGGATTTTGCAATTGTGATTCAATTAATTTTGGATATTCATAATTGAGGTCACTTGCATGTCAGTTTAAAAAGTTCATGCCAAGGTATTAAATATTCATATCACTACTTTTTGAAGTTTACAGGAGGTAAACTTAAAACTGTGGGCCACATTGCGTTCATGAGCAGCCATCACCTACGCAATGCGACCAAGTGAAGAGTTCCCTAGCCTCAGAAACACTGGAAGCCTGTTTAGCTCTTTCAAGTGTGCGGGTGTGTGTTTTGCTCAGTAATGAAAAAAAAAGCTTGGGTTCTGAATACGAAATCCAGAGTTCTTGGGCTGACAGGTAAAACCCAGGGCTTCGTTACAAAACCCAACACAAGAAAAAACTAGTTACAACGAAAAAAATAATCTTTATGACGGAAAGTCTGTATAACGAGAAAAAAAAACCCTCGTAACGAGGTTTTGTTATTTTTTTAAGCAGGTTCCTTTTGGGTTTCCGAAAAATAGCTCATGGAAGAATTTCAGAAGTACTACCCGTGATATGCTTGACCCTCGGAAGATACTTTAATCATGCCTGGTGTTTTGTGAGACCAAGTCAGCAAAATGCATAGGATACCCCCCACCCACCCACACACACACCGGCCAGTGTGAAAAAATACAAGTACCTTGCATGCAATTTTTGACCAGGCATACATCACACACCGGCCATTTATTTATTTTAAATATGACATTGACCTTGACCTTTGACCACAAACGTAGAGCCGATAGATAACAAACAAAAAGGTGCTCTGTAAAAATATGAAGGCAATATTATCTCCACATCATCAAACGTTTGATGGAAATCCCTCAAGACAGGCAAAAGTCTCAAAACTGTTAAAGATAATGTGAAATGACCTGTATAGCAGTCAATACTGGCGTACCTATACCTCCATACATCAACCACTTTGCTCCCTGGATGACAGATTCATTGAAAAGCGGGCTTTAATAGTAACACCACCTACTGGGCATCATTGTTTTAACCTTCTAAAAGCAGCGTTTTGATCAATCTCAGAGGTAGTTTCGGCGAAGTCGAACATATCAAAACCAGGCGCAGGCTAACACGAAATATACGAAACTGTATTGATGATGATGATGATGATGATGATGATGATGATGATGATGATGATGATGATGATGATGATGATGATGATGATGATGATATTTGTTAGAACAAATCTAATGAAAACCTTAAAAATGGTTTTGCGGAAAAAGTACATCCCTAAGTCCAGAAAAGCAGTCTATTTATATAAGCTTGCCGGCGTTGCCATCTAGTGAGTAACAAGAAAAATACTTAAAGCAGTCAGACTCATCATGGAAATCACCAGACAGTGATCAGGTATTATTAGATAGCCAACACATGATTAACTGCAGCTTCTACTGTAGTGAGTCCACTGTAGGTCTTAATTTGTGTGAACAAAGGGCAACATGTTGATCAAAGATGCCATTGATTGAGATTTCAAATTTAGACAAAGAGATATCCACAACGTTTTGTGCAACGATATTTCATGTGTGAGAAGGAAAAACTGTAAGGACGTTGTTTACATATTATTAACTCATTCCACAGCAGTCCCTGATTTTTCCGTATATTTACCCAGATTTAAGACGACAATTGCATATTTAAATTCTTCATGAAAAGAGATTTCGTTCAAGTACCAACATGCCTATAGTCTTAAGTCAGTGGTTCTGGCACTGCCTGGCAAGTCATACTGCAGCCGCAAGGGCAGCTGCAGCATGACTTGCCAGGCAGTGCCAGAATCACTGACCAAGGCCTGTGACCATAGTATGGAATGTGTTAAACACACTGTCTCAATGAGAGCAATAGCGGTTTCAGGCTCCAATTGGAAAGGATGCAAGGTATGTGAACTGGAGCAAACCTTGGGACAGACTAGCTTTAACGTTTGTGACTTAACATGCACGTGTCATTCTTTAGTGAATAGCTAACTACATGGCTGTGAACTATGGCTTCATTACTTTCCCATGCACTGAATCATGGGATAAAGTGCAATATTCCTCTCTGGCCAAAGGTCCGATTGCCACAAACAACATGTCTGCATGTTGTCAAGGGTAAACACTTATCCGAAAAGGATGGTGCTACTTCCACAACAGAGGCCAGCATTTTAGTACCAGTTGACTGATAATTAAAGAAACTAATTATTGAATCAAACCACAAGGCAAAAGAAAGTCGTCAGATGTTGATTGACTATTGTGGTCAATTTCCCCGATTAGGCACCACAGCCTAGGTGTAATAAAGATCTGCGCATGGAGGCTTTCTAACTTGCCTCCTAAGCAGACTTTCTTGGGGCGATACACTATGTTGGCCCCCAGCCGGGGGGTAGTAGACCGCCAAGAACGGATGTTTAACAGGCAACTTTCTAACATGATTAGACTCTAAGCAGCACATACATTTGCTCTTTTTTCGCATTGCCATATCACCAAATGAATCTTAGTTGTGGCAAAAAATTGAATACCGAAGCAAAAATTTAAAAAAAGAAAGAAAGAAAGAAAAAGCTACAGTTTTCGGGGTTTGTTATTTTTCAGTGGCTGGTTTTTCGTGTAAAAATTATATCTTGATGGCAGATGCGTATTCCTGTGAGATGTGCTGACTATTGACAACACGGGTACAATCATCTTCCCTGACAAGATCTTTAAGTTCCCGATTTTTGTATGTTTTGTGGCAGCTGATGGATCCATCAGTTAGCAGATATAAGTTGCACCGATCACGAGGTAAATCATGTAAATACCTGGCAACAACATAAGCCATAATATTTTGCTATATAACCCATAAACCCAAGGACAAGTCATGTCTTTCCCATCATTTATGTATGTTTTTGTGTTATTTCAACTTGTCTTTTGCATGATAAAACTTCAGGACATTGCATTTTCATGTTGAACTTTGATGATGTAGCTGTAAAAAATGATCCTTTAAGGTTTTCTGGGACAAAACGTTTTTTATGTATCTTGTGTTGACCGATACGATTTTTTTCAAGTAGGCTAAAAACTGTCACACGCAAGAAATTCATGGGAATTAAGGTGGCATAAGATATAAAGAAGAAAACGAAGGAAAAACAACTTCTCACAACAGATATGCAAAGTGTTTTTGGCTTGTACATGAAAATATCGTGCGTGCTTGTAAACGCAAGATCAAACGTAGCCGCACGTCAACATTCCAGTAGCGACAAAATATAGCCGGTTCAGGGACTCGTGATATTTACACTTACATCAGCATGGTTGTAGGTTGGTGTGCCCTGCCATTTTGGCCGATTGTATTTGTTCACCTATGGCATACGTCACTTAGGCCTGGAGTCGTGTATTGAACCTGTATCCTTATATAATCCAGGTATAATCATATGGTAATTTTCCATCTGAATATTTGACGCCTTGTTATTATCTGTTTGCCCAGCCTAACTGTTCTCTGGCACTTTGTGTGTATGTTATTGGAAGTTATGTGACAAGGAGAAGAAATCACTTAGTAGATTGGCATTAACTTGTTCTGTAAAAATGCAATTCCAATTAACTGGAATTATTTTATTTCTTGGGTATAGTTTCGACACCCTCAAACTGTAGAATTCTTTGTAATAAGGACAATGCCACACGGGCCAAATTTCAGTGGGCTAGTTTATTCCAAATTGTATCTTTATATTTACTATCTCTACTCTAGAATATGAAAGCAAGAAGTCAGTGTCCGTAGAGCTAACTGTCTGATAACCGAAGATGCAACCAGTGCAAATGAATTATGAATATGTTATAAATGTTTTTTTCTTCTTCTTTTTAATCACACTATTCAATCCGTTTTAGAAAGTAGTTAAACGAAAATGGGCGCTGCTCCCATTTTTGTGGTGCTAATCACAATAAAATTCGTACTTATCTGATGTACAAGGGGACTTCAGACTCAAATTTTGCGTACATTATATTATGCCTGTGATTCCATAGGAAAAATCAGGGCAACAGCTTTCTTTGACGTTGGAGACCTGTTAATTCGGTCTAAAATGGTATCACTTAAACTGGGTGCTGCAAGAATTAACCCAAATTTGTGTGCTACCTCTTTTGATATGCGTGTACGTGTCTCTTTTCTCATGTTTCTGGTCACAGAAAAAACGAACCCATGCTGCTTAATTTTTCCCATATAGGTGTGCAAAACGAATGTAATTAAATATTCAGAATGAACTGACATTGTTTGTGTTAATGTGTAAAGACTCTTTTTGCGCATGTCAGGTGAAGCACTGAGACGACATATTATGCAAAATGAGACCATGTGAGGCGGCAGACAAAATGAACATAGCAAAGTGAAATTCAGGCTAAAAAGAATCTGGATGTGTTCAAAATCTCTGGAATAATTTGTATCCGACAATTTAATTGTACTTCTTTGACAGTGTTCATAAATAACAGCAAAATATAATTAATTTACAACGGAACGTTTTCATCAAAATACACGGTGTTGTAAAGGGGCACCCGAGGCGTGTTGCAATGACATTGGCTCACTTCCTTCACATGAAATTAATTTAAAAGTGTGAAAGAATGAAGCATCACAATATAATTAGGAAGAAATGATATGATTTAAAATAACCGTATTGTCTGGTGGTTGAGAATAGATCTGTTACCTCCGTTCACATTAACCCTGTAGAAAGATTTCATCTGCATCAATGGTTGTCACGTGCTCTCGGGTATTTCTTGGCACAAGGAATAAATACGGCCGTATTTCATGGCACAAGGAATAGATATGGCCGTATTTCATGGCACAAGGAATAAATATGACCGTATTTCATAGAACAAGGAATAAATATGGCCGTACCGTGTCAGCACTGCAGTTTTCGCTCTTTTTATTTTCTTTTATGAGGTAAACTAGGGATTAGACTGCTGCTGTCAACCATGTATTTAAATCATTTTTTTTCAATCATGAAACAGCTGCTGAGCGATGCTTTCAGATGCTTATTGGCTGACTTCAAAGTGATATTATGTTGGTTTGTTGCCTGCATAAAGCCAAGTGTTATTCCAGGATATTGACTGAATTGTATTCTAGCTTCAAATCCAACTGCCCAAGGTACAGCCAGTGTTAATTGGATCTCAGAACCCCCGCGTACCCTAACAATTATCCTACAGGCCTATGTACTTGAAAGTTAATACTCGTCTCGTTAGTAAGATTGACCATGTGTGACCATGTGTGACCATATGTGACTCACGTGTGTTAAATATAGGAAACGATGTGTAATATAAAAACCACGTTATGCCATTATATGCCCACCTGATAGCCATATACATGCATTTATTGTTTTCACTTATTTTTGGATACTGGTATAAAAAGCAAAAATCGTGAGACCGCCCTCAGAAATGAAAGTAAAATACTGAATTTTTTGTCCAGTTTTTCATTAGTGAATAGAATTCTACATATCAGAATGTACCTGATACCGTGCCTACTTGAAAGATTTCAAGAAAGCATTTAACTCTTTAATTGAAGCTTAGCAGGCTTGGTAGTGAAGCGGACCCCCAGGATTGCTTGAAGGTCGCTGGTATGAATTTGCAGACGTCAAATCCTATAATTTTGCAATTGTATAAGCCTTCAAGTTACCATATGTTTGGTAGAGCTCTTGTGTTTGTAACAGCTGGCTTATTTTATTACCAGCGTGGGAAGTGTCTGAAGTCTCACAACAGATGCCAAATCCTTTATAGCTCCGAACGAAATGAGATGCTCACGTTTGATGACGCTTTTACACACGCCTGGTTTTATAATTTATTTGTCAAAATGAATATTAAACACGCTTGTTGGCGGACTGCAAGCAAATCTCACCACATACCAGCTGCAACAACCAAAAAGTAATAAAGGTGATGATGATGATGATGATGGTGAGGAGGAGGAGGAGGAGGAGGAGGAGGAGGAGGAGGAGGAGGAGGAGGAGGACAAAAGCACTCGTAAACATGACAAAAACCTGATAACGAATTCAGTTACTTAAAGCTGCATGACGTGGTATGTTGACAGGCTTCGTTTGTCTGGGATAAACGGCAATACCCAAAACTGTCTACTGTTTGATTTACTTGATTATATTAAATAAAACTAAACACTGCCTTCAATTTTATTTACCTGATACTATAGATGAATGGTAAAAACTGTCCGCTATTATATCTTTCTGATAGTATGAATTACCACTAGCAAGAGGGTTGTGTGAAGAGTCTGTCCTCATCTGACCTTGACATTCAACCAAAAAACCTCCCACCCTGGTCAAGGGATATCCACAGGTATGTCTGCAATTACATAGCCGTTCGCCAAGCAGTTTAACAGAAGATAATGTTCTCCCCAAAATATACGAAAAAGTCAGAACACATAGAAAATCACTGGAACATGACCATTTACTTACATGTGCACCAGTATTCCTATGGTAACCATGTCAACATATACTGTTACTGATCCTTACTTTTTTTCAAAACATCATTGAAGTTTAGGAAATAATAGCATCTCCATTTCGTAACTTTGTTGGAGATCAAATGAAGCTACAGTGCTCGGACACTACCAGATAAAGCTTCGCTGTGATACCTTGTCAGTCAGGTCACATTATATGGTGGGTGCTTTGTCCTCCGTCGCTCTGTGTATCTGTCCATCTGAACACGACTTCTTGTCCAAAACCGTCTTCCAGACTCTCTTAAAGCTTAATAGTGATGTACCTGGGCTGGGTCTCTTCCAGCTATGTTCCTATGATCACGATTCATTGATATTTAGATTTTTCATGACTTTTCTTTTAATGCTTTGGCAAAAGTTAGAATAATTCTTACCGGAAGAAGACTATGATCTGTGCAAGTGTCCAGTTATCTTCAACACGCTGAATCAAATCTTTGTAAAGTGTGTGCGCGTGTGTGTGATCACACAGAATTAAAAAGAAATATTGTTTCTTCGCTCTGACAGATGTATGGTTCTACACATACGTTCAACAGAAATCTGGTAAAATGACCTTTTGTATGAGAACCTCATGAATGTATTGGAATCTCAAATCAAGACTACCAATTTACAGACCCGTTTTTTTGTTTGTCTTTAATTATACTATATCTTCATTATCAGACGACTGCCTATTAAGACCACCTTTATTCAGACCCGCAGGTGGTCATAATAGGGAGATTCACACACACACACACACACACACATATATATATATATATATATATATATATATATATATATATACTTGCATGGCCATTTTGTTGAATCTGTACCGCAATACTAATAAATTTGTTAGATCATTTACATGGAAGCGCCACATTCAATTTACAAGGAGTTAAAACTGGCAAGTACTTCTGTCGCTGACCAACAGATACTACAGAAATCGTAAACGAATCCCTGTTTTCGCGCTCCGCGTGGTGGCGTCGACAAGCCTTGTCTTTGTCTAGGTTCAGCACCATCTGTGTCTACAAAGAGGCAACTAGGAGCAGGTGCTCGTTAACATTTGATCTAGTTACACGCAAACCCTTTTCGAAAAGAACATGATGGAAATGCCACTTCTTAAGAAGGATGCGTCACAGATAGACGATTCCTTATCTGACAACGAAAAGCGAACACTGGGTCAGCGGCCAGTGCTTTACGGGAGGCGCTGGTATCTGCTGCTGTTGTTTTCTTTGCTGGGGCTTCTACATGGATTAGTATGGAACACATGGGGACCCATAGAGCAGTCGGCTGTAACTATATTAGGATGGAGCAGGCTCCATATAGTACTCTTTCCAGTGATTGGCGATGCTTCAAACGTTATTGCTACCAGCGGCATCTGGATTTTGGACCAAAAAGGTTCGTTTCAGTGTGTGAATATATTATTTCTGATCGAAAGGCATATTGTTTTGTTAGTTCTCTCCTAAATTTTCATGTAAAACATGTTCTGGAACGTAAGCATTTAAACGGTAAGACAGCGGGCGACATGTAAATTTGGTGACAACGTTTTACTTTGCTCGAACGGAAAAGTATTACGTATCACTCTACATATGCTTTGCTATTCTTTATGGTCTTCAGCATACATGGCGTACTTTACACTAAGATATAGTCGACAAAACGTCAATAAGAGATAGCAAAACAGGAACAACAATAACAACAACGGCTAAAATCACAATAACAGCAATAAACAGCAACAAAAAGAAAGAAATAGACGAATGAACTTATAACCTCAACGCTACGGTTACGCAAAAAACAACTTTAGTCTTATGACATTTAGGCTCGTCATTTGTCCTTTTTTTTTATTTCAAAAGCTTGGAATCTGACAGCGCTTTCAAAACCTGACGTAGAGAATATGATTATTTATATGGTACGTTATTTGCTGAACAGTATAAAAGCGGGACCGTTTATATTATTTTAGAATTTTAAGGTTTGTGCCAAAACTTTTATATCTTTGTGATGTGTTACAATAGAATACAGTCTAATACATAACAACAAGTATTGCATGAGCTCCGGGTACATCGTGATTCTCTGTGCAAAAATGTACTTTGCAATTGCAGCATATGTTTCAATTTTATACTCCCAGCAGTTTTGAAATATTATGTTTTGCTGTTATTTAAAAATGGGAAAGTCCTGCATCTGAGTTACAAAATAAAGGGAAGTGATGCTCTGAGCAGATATGTTATCATACAAATTAAAAAAAGCGCCAATTTGATCCTGCCGGATTTGAACTCAGCTGACTTTTCAGTCATCTTAAGTTATAGTATGGGAGGTGCCCCGTCTACCCTTCTGTTCACAATTCACATTTGACTTCTCCAAAAGGATCTGCCAGATTATCTTCCATCGTAATGGGCATATACGTTGGATGGATCTCTGCAAAGCTTGTTCAAGTGGTTATGCTCCATTTTTTTTTATTTGCACAATTTTTTTGTTTCTTTTTTGCAAAATCTCAAAGAAATATGCATGATTGCTCGGCTGATTTCTTCGAAATTGCATCAGCATTCCTCTACGGGCCCCTTTACTGCTCTTTTTGCAATCAGGCACTTAGTTAATGCACACATTCATTTTTATTACAATGGGAATCAATGGAGATTGCAATGGTAATTTACATTTTTGACTTATCCACAACCTTTAGACAGAGTCCCTTATATTCTTCAAATTTGGTGGGGACGTACCTTCGATGGGTTGTTAAAATTGTTATGCTCATAGTTTTTGTTATTTTTCTGTTATGTTCATTTTTTTATTGTTTTTGCAAAAACGTAAAAGTTCTCTGAAAACGCTTGACCAATTGCCTGGAAATTGAAAAGGAACATTGAACCCTCCTGGGCAACTTAGACCAAGGTTCGACTCATAATGGGTTAAGTGTCAGAGTCTGCTAAGGACGGGACTGTTTGCTTAGTCCTCTTGTTTATAAATTAACGTTTATTATGGGATATGAATATAGGACTAACTAATCATTGTAATTTATTATGTGCGCGTTGATTAATTATGTATTACGGTTTTCAAATAACCACAGGCTCTTCTCACATATATTATCACAAAACACCAACATTTGTTTATTCACAAATTACTACTATTATTACATGAAAGGACAGTGACAGTCCTGTGATCAGCTGACGTTAGATGCACACATTGAAGTGTTTTTGTGACATTGAATGAATAAGATCAAGGTCAGTTTTCCTTAAAACCATCATCATGTGCAAAACCATATAACTGGTTCTCTTGTGACCCACAAACTCATCAGCAAAAAGTTCTCAAATTACAACTGAAAACACCGAATTCATGGGTTATGTGACCTTACAAATTAGGTAATAATCATCAATTACATCTCCTTTTAGCCCTTTTGGATCCAGCAGCACGTTCAACAATGAAATTATGGCTTGAATAATTCTCTTGATATCTAGAGAACAGTGCAAGTAACTATAGTGTTGTTCTGTGATATGGAAAGTTATGACATCAATGTCACGCATGTACATCGTCAAGCTGAATTTTTGGAGGATCATCCTCATTTGCGATATCAGTCTTCACTCTTGTAGTTCTGGAGTCATCATTTTTTTGATTGAAAAGTGAGAGGATCTACGATTACCAACATACATGTCGATAAGTCAGTTTGACCTTTCAAGTACACGTAAAGTCAAACTGATGTTAATACGTAATGGTAACAATGGGCTTAGGATCCATCATTACCAATATATAAGCCAATGTATATAGGGCTATGCCATTCTTCCCAACTGATATTATGATACCTATATTCATTGATTATATTCTATATGAATAAAATATCGTTAAGCCAATATGTTAGTTTGACCTTCCAAACTTCTCTCAATTTCAAAATAAACAATAAGAAAAGAATCTCGATAACTTATTTCCTGTTACTGTGTAACAGTATCCATGGATCTATGATCCGCCATCACCAACATATGACCCAACATGTCATTTTTGCCGTTTTTCCGCATAGCAAGAATGCTAACATCTACATGTATTCTTATCGACCGTTTATGATTTCGGAAAATTGTTCAGAATCAGGAAATGCCAGTAGCAACATGTATTGAACAAAGCAATAGGAGATAAAGTCATGAACAAACCAAGTGGTGATAAAGTCATGAACAAACTAAGTGGACATAAAGTCAAGGCACATTCCCGACAGGTTTGAAGCCAATCCAGCATGTGCCTTGGAAGAAGTCAAACATCGGAACAACTCACAAAGATTTTTTTTAAAAAGTCGCAGTGCCACCAGTTGTTAAAATTTGAGATCTAGACACCTTCAGAAATGTGTCTCATGCAATTCCACAGCAAGCAATTAGTAAAGCTGTTTTGGGGAATATTTAACATTTTCCCAAAACATGACCAATAAATAAGTAAATAAATGAAAGAAATAAGAATAAAAAACAATAAATAAATAAATAAATAAATAAATAAATAAATAAATAAATAAATAAATAAATAAATAAATAAATAGATAAATAAATAAATGAAATAAAGGTAATAAATAAAATGACCCCGAAATTAAATGCAGCATGACCATTTAACAAATGGATAGAGAATCATCAAACTACAAGCCTATCAAGTTCGATGTAAATGTGACGAAAATTATTTAAGTTATTTACATTGTAGGAACTTTATAAGCTACAATTTCCAATTAAAACGTCTAAGCTTAGACCTTGTGGAACCATATCAATTCCTTCTGCATAGCTGAGTGGCAAATGGTGATCGCATGAGCCCTATTCCTGACAAATTGAGACAAATACAATATGTGAAATACACTGAATACAAAAGTCACTACAAGAAACAGAAAACAACTGTAAAACGTTGGAAACTTTGCGCCATATGCAGGTTCTGGAGGCTCCAAGAGCTTCATTTTCAGGTCTTCTGGGCCAAGCCAAAACATAACAAAAAAACAAAAAAACAAAAAAAAAAACAACAAAAAACAACAAAAAACAAAAAACAAAAAAAAAAACAAAAAAAAAAAAAAACAAAAAAAAACAAACCCCCCCCCACACACCCCTCCCAAAAAACCCCACGCATCCCCCAAACCCCACACAAACCCATCCCAAGAAAACGTCCCTCCCTCCAAGAAACCTAGTCATGTACGGGCTATTCCATCTTGTGGATACATCCCCCAATATGATATGTATAATGATGCTGCAACAGGGTACCACAGGTGAAGGGAGGCCAGCCAGAAGAGTAACAGTCACCACGTGTTTGGGCTAGGAATGAAATGCTGAAAATGAAACTTATGCAAATTACAGTTATCATCCGCGAAAAATCACCGGACCATCACCATTTGAATGCAGTCAGTTGTGATCCACCCAAGGCAATCTCATGCGCATTTGAAATGACGGTTTTGGAAAAGAGGTCTAAAGTATGAATTAACACTGCAGCCGTCATTGACTTATATAGGAATCAACATGAATGTTTGCGCTTGCAAGAAGTACCTGAAATGAAGAATTCTTTAAACATCATAGATCCACAGCAATACCACCTAGTGGACAACTTTATTTGCCCCTTCCATAAAATGTACCTCTATCAAATTGTATCATAATCTGATTGATGGTTTGGAGGAAAACTGCGAAAACAAACGTAAATTCATAAAAGAATGGTAAAAAGTTTACAGCTTCATCTGTTGACGAAATTAAAGTCCAGTGAAATCTAGAAGTGTGACTGTGCAATTTCGAAACAATTTCATATACATTAGCGCTTATGCAAATCAAACGGACTAAAATTCAAGGTCTTTTAATGACACATCCTTTAGTTATGTGTTGTAAACGTACTCAATGCAGAATTTGGAAATAAAACTAGTTCTGTCAAGCTGTGGCGAAGTTGCAAATTTGAGGTCAACTGTCTTAAACTGCTCCTTGGAAAAGTTCTGAATGCTGCATGCTCTTTTTATGAAACTGTATAAATCATACAAATAAACAGTTGTTTCTGAGGATAGATTATGTTTAATACATACATCAAGATCATGATCGATTGGTTCAAGATTATTGTGTAATATGAACAATGGACTTCAAAATGTTCATTGGAATAATAGTTATTTGCATGTTAGAATGACCGTGCTGATTTTGGAGTTTACAATTTGTTCTATGTCAGTTTAAACCCCTAAAAGCAATGTTAGTATATGCATATTCCTCACATGGCACAAACAATACTTTCACATTTGAAAGCACCATCCAAAAATCTTAATTTAGTCTTCATCGATGTCAATGTGATGTGCATTAGAACAGCTCACGTTGTATTTGTTAAATTGCAGGACTACGGGTGGCCACACTAGGAGCTTCTGGTCTGCTCACATTGGCCACAGGTTTACGATGCTTGAGCTCTAATTCCACTATTCAACTGTGGTAAGTTAAATATACATATATACATATATATATATAAATATATATATATATATATACATATATATATGCATATATATATATACATATATATATATATATATATATATATATATATATATATATATATATATATATATATATATATATATATATATTAGTACGCATAAATAGATATCTTTACTCAAGCATCTAACAGGGGATTGGCTTTTATGATTTTTGCTGGGTTTCATTCTGGATAACGCATACCGTAAAATGAATATGGCTGAAAGAAGTTAAAATGCACTCTCAAAATGCTTTTTCACTTTGTAGTTTTGAGCAATGGCTATTACTTTCATATGTCTTGGACCTCCATCGATGTTTTATCAATATGCTATTACATACATGTATACTGGCTGTACGTTTTATAGGTCTTAGACGCACCCCGAATGCCCCCATTGTAAGATGGTAGGTTCGGGGAAATTTGAATTGAATCGAATTACTAAAATGACAAAAACAATATAATTCTTTGGAAACTAAATTGTTTATACAGCAACACAGATATAATGGGCAATGCTTCATCTTTTCTCGCAGAACCAAATGTACAAGAGTACATCACATGCTATTTGATTTCAATCTATATGTAGTTGCTGGAGCAAGAGGATTACAGATTTCATATATATATATATATATATATATTTATATATATATTATAAAACATGCAATTAACTCTTTCAGTCCCACATTTTGAGTCAATAACTTTCCTGGGATTGCTTTGGGCGCTGTTATCTTCTATGTAATTTCGGCCGTTGACCCAGGCTATTCTCGTCTGTGTAACTTCAGACGATACCTAAATGAAAGTTCTTGTTCCAAGGAAAATGAATCTAGCATCCATATCAAAATTTAGAGAAGTTCGTGTCAAGTCGTTCGACCTCAGTCACCGTCATCATTGAAAGGGTTAAGCAGATGAAATACGACGGTTTAATTGTATTGATGAAACATGACGACTTAATTGTATTCATGAAACATGAGGGCTTAATTGTATTGATGAAACATGAGGGCTTTGTTGTATTGGTGAAACATGAGAGCTTAATTGTATGGATGAAACATGAGGGCTTTATTGTATTGATGAAACATGATGGCTTAATTGTATTGATTAAACATGACCGCTGAATTGTATTGACAAAGGGCGTTAGCCACTCGTTGCGTGTCGTTATTGTCCAAACACTGAATAATCAAAGGCACATCAAATCCACGTTTATAGTTGATTTTAATAACCGCTAAAACAAACTGAGACCTTTGCTCATTATTAGTGAATCAGTGGCCTTTGGGTATTGCATTAAGCTACCAGAGACTCAGTACGTACAAAGAATTTGTTAGAGACGTTACCACTGGCCCCATGAGAAATGGTAACAGAATTCTTCACTGACAACATGGATACCAACGAAATAGATTTGCAAAAGACAAAACTTCTTGTAAAGTATAATATCATAAAGAGTAATGGTTCTGCTGTGACTTCTGTTAAGAAAGGAGGCGACTTGTTTTTACACAGTGTCGTGTTCTGAGGCTCACATGTACTGGCAAAACAGGCTTGTGAGTGGTGAGCGTCTTAATCCACAAATTACACACACAGATATAGTGCTGA
This sequence comes from Hermodice carunculata, assembly GCA_964020975.1. Taxonomy (NCBI): domain Eukaryota; kingdom Metazoa; phylum Annelida; class Polychaeta; order Eunicida; family Amphinomidae; genus Hermodice; species Hermodice carunculata. The sequence continues at coordinate 21,849,819 of OZ026619.1, forward strand.
ATTATGCTCTAGATTAAAAAAGTGAAACTTCAAAGTCAGCTGTACCTTAAATACAACATAGGCTACACAGATGTACGCCCACTTTCTGGCCTTAAATTGGGACTGGCGTTATGGAATTTACAATTAATAATCCAAGCGTGGACATGACAGGTCCGTGTATTTTGAGGCATTTCAACATTGCTAAACCCATCACAGTGAAAATAACGTCTTTCCAAGGAACATTCTTTTAGATAAGAGGCTGCAAAGACAGTTATGACATGGAAATTCAGGTAGTGCAGTTTTGGATGTGTATGGTACAAATATCCCCTACACCATACATAGAAGTCAGAATATCTGCAAAGTACCATAGCCAAACTAAACCACGGATTGTCTAAAAAATCCAGACATTTGGTGTTATTTAAATAAACACCACATGTACAGTTTATTCCAGATCATTTAATATACAGAGGAGTACCTTCTCAAATCTAGATCAGCTTGCTTGCCTCTGAAGCCATCCAAGGAAGTTAAACCAAAACTGTCTTTAACTTACAACATACTAGGAACTACATACAGGCCACATTAGCTGGCAAATCGCACCCAAGTAGGGTATGAGAACGTAGAATATACCAACAAGCTATCCATGGATTCCAACCAGGACTATGTCGGGGTTGGACAAGTGTTATGTTTTGATGAAAAAAAAAAAGAAAACGGATATGATAGTTAACCTGATAGTCTCATGTTAAAGCTTGGAGACATCAACAGAAAACTTGAAGAACTGGGCTGTTTTCATTCTTGAGCTGCAACTTCCGAATCTTTACTAAGCAAACATTTTGTTACAAGCAAGGTACTGTCAGTTAAAAGAGACAGGGGAAAGTAGTGCACTACTGTAGCTTAACGAGGAAAACATGGAAATGGGCCAGCTAGGGTGGTGGTCCCCAAGTCACAACTAAATACTGTTTTGTATTTTAACACCAAACGTGTTGGTTTCAGATAGTCACATGAAAGTTGGCAAGTTAAATGATGGGATGTGTTAATCATTTCAGATAAAAGTGGCAAAAAATCCTTTGAAGTCAATGAGAGACAAAAAAAGACAAGGCTAACGTCTCCTATTCATGCACTTCTGCCAAAAATCCTTGACAATGTAAAAATTCCTTCTCAGTGTCTTGTATGTACCTTTCAGCTGTATTCGCATCAGCATTGAATGATTTTATGCACTTCAAATGCTGCATTTTATATACCAGACAATTTATTCTAAGAGCGCTTCTGTGAACATATATTCTTAGTTTACATGATCAGCCATGGGCCATGACCTGTCACGCGATGTGCTTGGCCAAAGATGGCCTAGTCAGCTGGATTAGCTTGTAGAAAAATAAATCACAGTGTTAGGAGAACATAAGAGTGATCAGAATAAATCACAGTCAGAAGAACATAAGGGTGATCAGAATAAATCATTCAGGAGAACATAGTGTCAGGAGAAGATACGGGAGATCAGATTAAATCAGAGTGTCAGGAGAACATTAAGGTGGTTAGAATAAATCAGTGTCAGGTGCACATAAGGTTGATCAGAATAAATCAGAGTGTTGGGAGAACACAAGGGTGATCAGGATGGTTGAACACCAAAACTATCTTTTGGTCAGCTTCAGAGTTAGTTAAAAGTTTTTCTTTGTGATAACCCTTGCGTATCTAGCCTAAAAAATCTCTTGGCAAATAACTGCTTGTTCTTGGCTTCAAGTTCAACAACCACAAATTTACTAAATTCCAGTCTGTTTCCAAATCAGATTTCAGTGGTAAGGTGGCGATAAATATCCCACATTTATACTTTAACCACTAGAATCACATCACCATGAAGAAGCAATCCAAACACATTCATCCACTAAACGTACTATTCATTGGGTAATGACAAACTGTAACTGTAAATAGTTTTCCTATTGCAGGGATACATGTGGACAGGATCATCCGTATTTTGGGGAGAGATTGATGAAAAAAAGAAAGAAAATAGTCTTTGACTTCGTTACAAGAGGAAAATAAAATGAATATTCCATTTTTTCATGTAAGGTTATATTTGTATGTGCATTTTTCAATTTGATGTACGGCCTTTTGGTGTGCCGATGAAAATACTGGTGTGTACTAGTATGGTGTTAGAAATTGTGGTGTATGTTGGTATGACGTTACAATTGATGGTGAAGTGCAGGTCTATTCCAATATGCTGGTTAAATGGTGGTCGTTCAAAGCTTAAGAAAATGTTTTTCAACATATTTATAGCTGCATGCACACTATGGTGCAAGCTTTGAGTAAGTAATAAAACTGGAACTAAATATAACAAGGATGGGAAGGAACAGAACACAGGAACTTTTTGGGATTAAATCACATTTACTGCACTGAGGTGCACACTGGAAGGGATAGAAAATGGCTTTCCTTAACTTGAAGGCCCCTCAGTATATTTGGGACTAATATCAAGAAAATTCAGATGAAGTTTTAGGATATTACCAGGCGTGATATTAGCAACAATCACCGCTTATCTGGCATGACTTCTGAACATGTAAATTTATGACCTGTGTTTCTGCTGATCAGTCAATATGGCTGCCGTAAGTGGTAAAAAGGGAATATATCAAACATATAAATTAATTTAAAATAATAGATATGTAATAAAACGCCAAAATAAATAAACAAAAAATCCCTAAATCCAAGTCTAAAGGCATTTCAAATCCACATTTTCGGTATTGCCAAAATACTTACGAATAAAACTTTTTTTTGAACAGATGAAAGCATAAACAGTGTAGAAAAATGCATTTGGAAGAGAGAAAAACGCTGACTCCTTCCCAAGAATCATCCCCAGGTATTATCTGGACCTGGTTCTTCAACATTAATATGTATACTTGGATACGCACAGTGATTAAGTAAAAACGTATTAGTAAGTATTATGTGACATCAACAGCCATCCAGTACAAATGAAAACGTGGTGGACCTTTCAATTCCATAGATGCGGTCGTCCATTATAACCATTAAATATGCGTACACTTAATATTTATGATACAGGACCTCTGGTGCAAGCATCTGTTCTAATTATAACACACACACACACACACACACACACACACACACACACACACACACACACACACTATATTACCACAGGGCCTGTGGCGCAAAAATCTCGACAAAACGTAGGAGGAATCAAATAGTATTTAGCCTACATGGGCTCGGGTCCCATACAGTTTATTTTAATTTTTACATGTCAGTCAACGAAGACAAAATACAGTATGAAGCAAATTATCTCTCTCCAAGTACCAAATAAGTTAGTAGTAATTTAAGTTGATTTGATGCTAGGGACTCTCAACTTTGAGAAATATATTGCCTCACACACACATTGTATGAAATGTCAGTTCCCATTGTTAGGTTTACATAGCTATTACTTCCAAAACAATAGTTTTAATTTCATTTTCGAATATCCTTGTTTTACAGGTTTTTGAAAAAGGCAGTAAATGATGGGAGTATAAGTTTTCAATGTCAGTGCATACTCTAAGAAAAGGCAATTAACCTTGACACATAATCACCATAAGATGGTACGAGTGGAATATTACTATCTGTATGGGGGCAACTTACTATGTTAAATTCAACATCATCATGTTTGTCATGTGATTTAAACTCACTAAAGTCACTATGGTTGTTATACACATCATGTCTAAAATAAACATTCCATGTCATTTTCTGCAGTTTCCTTCTAATTCCAAATCATCAGGGTATATTTGTGAAATATATTCCCAAAGTGTTTATTATTGATGCTTTATAGGTCATCGATATATGTAAATGTCAGCTTACAACATTTACATGAAATTTCATCTCTTTTGACATCTTTACAAGGATCTTATACTCACACCAAAATAAATTGGTCAGAAGTGGGGCACAAGTGGTACCCATTGGGATACCAAGTGTTTCAGGCATGATGGAATCTCCAAAATTGACATAAATGTTTTCAATAAAAAAGTTCAATAACTGAAAAAACTGATCATATTCAAATGCAAACAGGCCATCCTTCATATCATTATCATGATATGCACCTTTATAATAGTCAGTTACCATTACTTAACAAGAGCAAGATTCAAATTTAGTCTAATTTCGAATCCATCCAATTATGACAAGTGCATATGAATATGACTAATCACATACACGTTGTGAACATTCATCCAGTCATACATCTGCCAAACAGACAAAAATCCATAAAATAATAATGACTTCACTGCAAAATAGAAAATGACGACACTTATCAATGATGTCAAAGAGACGGTGCCAAATTCCGTGTAATAAAGATTGAACCATGATCAAAATAGCCAGCCATCAAACAAGCCATGTCGGAATCCAGTTAGATCAAAATAGACATACACCAGACATAAATATAGCATGGTGAAAACCATCTCTCTCCTGACTTGAAACGGATATGAACTAAAAGTAATTTAAATCGATTTGATGCATGCAACTTTCAACTTTAAGAGCTATCTTGCTCCATAAATATACTTTTATAAATTGCTGTATAATCAATAATCGCTCACAATCTCATTTATATAACTTTTCAAATCCACTTTACTTTGCATAATAAGGACTAGTTTTCATCAACAAATTACAAAAAAGAAAAAAAATTTTCAACTTCATTTGTGAACATCCTTGTTGACAGTTTATGAAATATAAGTGTATGGCGGAATTCAAAGGGGTCAAAGTCAGTGCATACTCTAGCAAATGTAATCATCGGTGCATACTGAGGCAAATGCAATCATCGGTGCATACTATAGCAAATGCAATCATCCGTGACACATAGACGCAATGATCAGGTCCAACAGGAATATTACTATCCATATGACGGCTGTTAACAGTAATGAATTGATATATCAATATATCCAAGTGTGAACATGTGGAGTCATTGCCTATAGGTTCCTTCTATTCTTAATCACTTGGGTATATGGATAAAAATGCATTGTTTGAAATGTTTATTATTGATGCTTAGAATGTCATTTATATACAGAAAATTCGGTCCAAAACATTAACCACCATGGTCTTTTAAGGTTTGATCATTCTTTGAAAGTTATTTTTCTCATTTGTTGTATATATGAGAGACCTGATACATTCTTCCCAATCAGAATGAGGAATTGTCGTTTATAAAGTCCAAAAGCAAACTCTGTTGAAAAGGTAAAATGATTATCAGTACCATTCAACCGCTCCAACAAGAGCTTCAAATTAGGTAAAATCCGAAACCTGTTAATACCGCAGGGTACTTACAAATAAAGGTTGAAAACAAATGCCTTTTGGAAGCTCGAGACTACAAATGTCCTCAAAAGTATACATTTTACAACATTTTCCGTAAAATTCTAATTCAGAATAATATAGCATCGGCGTATTTATACACGCATAAATGGAATATTATAGACATCACCATAATTATATTCTGCTTCATGTGTCAAAGGACCAGAGTTCATGTTGAGCCACTGTGGTATTTTTGACACGTATTTACTTCAAAATACATAGGTCTCGTAGCCCACGTGCAACAACATATGGACAGCAGATTTAAAGATGCTGATTATGATATTGTTCAACTTGTAAGACCTGAGCCGTAGCAGACTGATAAGTCAGGAGACCTAAAACGTGACACGTCTACCTGGTCCTTTTTATCTGTGGCACAGGTAACAGGTTTGGTATTTTAAGTGGTTAGCCCTATGTGTTTTGGAAAAAAAGTAAAGTCTGCAATTACAGAATAATATTTCATAGTTTGAGAGGATTGGTTTAAAACCACCAGTGCTCATTATAGGTTACTGCCTATCTCAAGTCAAGAGTGCCATTTGCTTCTTCACAATGGTATTAGAAGATGAATGTTGAGGTTTTTGGCAGCTCTTGAATCTCTTTGTTTTCATAGTTGGGTTGAAATTTATAAATATAAGTTATGTTTTCCTGAACAAGTTGGCAAGCTAAAAAAATATATATATATATAAGTGGCAGGATATTCCTTTATGCAGTAAAAACATTGGGTTTTTGCAAGCTGAACAGTAGCAAAGATGATAAGCAGTCACATCCTGGAAAGCGTGGAAGCACTTTTAAGAGCAGTTAGCATAGGAATGTATTCGTTTCGCATTGGGCAATTGCTTTACATGACACCCATGTTGACCAACCAGATCTGGTAACAATTCCACCTTTGCAGGTGTTGTGATATTAAGGGCTGTACCGTAGTTGCAGATAGTTGAAAACAAATAATATGAAGAGTATCGCCCTCAAATACAAATTGCACCACAGAGCATTTTACGCATATTGTGCACAACTCCATTTGGCAAATACATATTGTCAAATGAGCAAATATTTGCCACAGTGACTTTCCATTACATTATTGCCCATATTTTAACTATGAAAATGATCTTACCTGGGGTTTTGTGTCTTTAAAACATCCATGGCATCTTTCTCTTCAATACAAATGTGCAAAGACAAAAGGACGTAACAAGATGGAACCCATGCCTACTTTTTTGTCTGTCCTGCCCAGGACCAGGAGATAAAAACCCAGTTATGAAAGGAGTGTGAGAAGGGCCATACAAAAACCCACCCTGGGCACCATGATGATCATGTTCTTTTATATAAATAAAAGATGAATGTAATACGTCACTATTAATGTAAAATGAGATGCTTTTGTTATGTGTACATGTTGTACTTATATCCCGATACTGAAGTTCGCTTTGATGTTCTTTAAAGTATTAAGGTAATGTTAAATAGAGTAAAGTGACTTCACTGCTATACCAAATATCAACAGATATATGCATTCCCAACATTGGCTATGTTACCGTACCCCTACAAACTTTGCAGAATTAATCTGCGTTCTTTGGCAGAAACAAAAATTGCATGTCTGGAGCCCTTGACAAAGACGATTGGACCCACCATGACCAGTTGTCACTCTGTATGGATTACACTTGGACGTGGAATTTTGTTTTGTGATCAGTAATCATGACCTATATTTTGGAGGCAATTATCCTTTTATGTGGAAAAATATTTGAAAAACCACCACTCAGAGCCAGGAGCAACAATATTACTCAACTTTTTCTACTCTGTATTTATGCAAAATAAAATAGTGATCTTTACCTGAATTGGCTGGTGTCATATCCTACGTAGTACCCCCCCCCCAAAAAAAAACCACACCCCCCCCCAAAAAAAAACCCAAACAGCAAAAACTAAAAAATAAAAAAACCAACCCCCTAACAAACGAACAAAAAACGCCCCCCCCCAAAAAAACACCGAACAAATACAGTAATAAAAACATCCGCCATCCCTCAACGTTTTGCCTTTGACTAACATCTAACATTTATTCACCAATTTGCTACATGTTGGTATTTATGGACAGCCAAAGATAACTCTTTGCGTACAACTGCGACTTATGTTGAACTACTTACCACGAACTGCTCGCAATTATAATAAGGGTGCTGGATTCAAGTTCCTTGTGAGAAGACCTTTCATTCAGGTACCAGCACGTCTGAAGAAACATAGAATATAATAGTCAAGTGCAAAATGCAAACCTGAATGAAGTAAGATAGAACAACGTTTCTGAAGATCTAGGGCATATTCTCGTTTAAAAATACACTGTTCCTAAATCAGTACGCACCCTTATGGGTGCGACCAGTTCCCTATATTAAAAATATTCAGAATCACGATCATTGAGCCCATTTTTGTTCCGTCAGTACCTACATACACACACACACACACACACACACACACACACACACACACACACACACACACACACACACACACACACACACACATACATATATATATATATATATATATATATATATATATATATATATATATATATATATATATATATATATACCACGTTGACGGCATCTAGTAAAAAACATGCATTGTTTTTCTGTTTTTTCCCTCTGGCCAACTTAGAAGACGCTTCATATCAAATAAATTTGTTAACATCATAATGATGTAGCTGAATAATGTAAAAAATTGGCAACGGACTTCCTCCAGCGGCTGTACAGTTTCTGTATTTGTACGCCCGCTGGGGTATCTGCCCACGACACGATAAGCCAATACTGAAGTGATTCAAGACAGTTTGGTGTGTTCAACTGAACATCCACAACCTTAAAAAGGATGCCCCAAGCAGGCTTCATGGAACCTGGGTCACGGCTGACAGAAGGCTGGGCAAGTTTGGCATATTTTAAGAGTTTTGTCATGAAATTCAGGTTTGTTTGCGAAGCGCGCCTGGTAGTGCACCAGAGTTTATAAAGCTTACAAATGTTGACTCTGCTAAGCAGACAACTTGACAGGTCGCCACACTCTAATTCTTCCAGTATGAAAGTGCAGATTAAAATTGTAGATGACAGCTTGGCAAAATCATCCAGTAACCCTTCACTGCATTATCCAATATCATATTTTCATAATGCTTATTTACTTAACTATAACTCCATGGGTCCATTGGGCTACAGGACATTATTTCCGGATACTAATATCTTATCTGAAAAATTAAACAGTGTTAATATCATTCCCTTAATTATGGTCCTCAGTATATGTCATATTAAAAATGTGAATGTGAATGTCATATGGTCGCTTATAAAGATACTTTATTCAGACAGCTTCTATGCTGTTATTGTTTATCAAGAGCACATCAGTAGAAGTACAAATTTGTGATATAAAAGCATCTGAAATAACTTGTTGATTGTCGCTCAATACAACCCGATGATATAAAAAAAATCTCTTGTTAACATGGTGGTCAATGGAACATGTCAGCATTTAGATGTTGATGTCAGACAATAGCCATCAGCACCAAAATTACTGTTTCGTATGGATATATCTCTTAAAAAAAATTTCTGATTTGAATCAAGCAAAAACTAATTCATTTAATAAACCCTTGATGGGGCAAAAGCGTATCAGTGGGTTTCAAAGCAATTAGCAGTTACTTTTCTTAATGCGTATCAAAAAGATTTCTGCAAATTTTACCACTTTCAAAACAAAAATCCCAAAACAGGAAACAAAACAACAAAAACCACCGAAACAAAACACCCCTGTGCCATTTTTATATTTTTGTGTCATCTTTGTAAAAGAGAACAGATACTTTTATGAAATATCTCTGATTACTTTTTGGAGATACATGTATTTAGATCATAATAGCGCAAGACTGTATTTGTCTTTTGAATATTTTTGAAGGTATAGGCTGCATTAAACTAAAAATACGTCTTTACCCAAGACGCATTTATTTATCAAACATTTTAATTTTGAGTTTTGCCTTTAGTGCAGATAAAATCTGTAAAACGTTGCAGCCAATTAAATACATACGATTATTGTATTACGATTATTGTATTAGGAATGCAAGTATCTGTGCTATTTAGCCAAGAAGTGAAGTTACGTTGTACAGCTGAACTCTATCTTTAACTGCTTGCAACTTTCATTGCATATACAGCACAGGTGCAATGTAAGCTTTATGTTAGATAACCCTTCAGAACCCCAGGATTATATATACCCTTTTTAAAAATATACCGTTAAACGTCATGTTTTTTTTCATACCACTGCACACATATATTTCGTTTTATCTATATAGGAGGCACAAATGGTTGTACTGCCACGATAACGAAACACGTGTCATGAATTCCAATTATTGATAACTCATAGAGGGCCATATCCAGGCTAGGCTAGAAGTCATGCCATAAGCAAAATATATAATAAGTGTATACTTGCCACGCATCCATCTGGTCTTGTAGACACATAATAGACTTACCGATGGCACATCGGTGTTCAAGGATATATAAAGCTAGATCGCAACGAAATCATGGCCAAGTGGCTGAACCTAGTTCATGGCAGTTTCAGATATAAATGCACACCCCATTAAACGAGTTAAAGACATAATGTTAGATAACCCTTCAGAACCCCAGGATTATATATACCCTTTTTTAGAATATACCGTTTAACGTCGTGGGTTTTTTTTCATACCACTGCACATGTAACGACGTTGTGTGTCACAATTGCTGTATATGTAGGACTCTCACCACGGCATATTTTCTATACACTATAAAATATATTCTTTATCTTACCTTGATTTACAATTCAGTAAAACCTTTATGTGCATAATAGATCTTGAAGTCTAAACCCACAAAAGCTGATATTATATGTGACAAGGATCTGTGTTATGACAGCTGTCAGCATATATGATAACCAGTCGTTGCTCTTACGCACAGACAGTCATTCAGTGGTTGTTCACTTTTGCCATTACTACATTTTTCAATTGCACATAGTGTATCAGTATGCACACTCTGTTGTGACATACATGTATACTCATTTTTTTGCGAAAGTAAGCGCTATATGTACATGTATATAAAACATACACGCATGCAGCCCATATAATACTCCTCCTCCTCCCCCTCCCCCTCCTCCTCCTCCTCCTATTATTATTATTACTGCTACTACTACTACTACTACTACTACTACTACTACTACTACTACTACTACTACTACTACTACTAATTTTATCAAAACCTGATGTAATGCAGAAATTAAAATCATACATTCAAAATGAGTACGGCACAAGCAAGTTTAAGGCTAGCACATTGACAATTACGCAATGCATAAAAAGCTCAAAATATAAAGAACCAAACAGAAAAAATAAGATCATACATCTAGATCAAGAATAAAAATTAAATAAAAATGTGACACAAGTGGACTAAAATGCATTACATGTGCATGTGACAATTACATAAATACACACAGAACTCAAAAAATGTAATCACACACACACAGACACACACACACACACGCACGCACGCACGCACACACACACACACACACACACACAAACCGGATTGAATAGAAAACACACATAAATTAAGATATACTACAATAAATTCAGGCCTAACACAATATGCATACATACTCAAACTAAAATGTCTGATGCATAACTATACGAAAACAAAAACGAAACTAGAAAGGAAGATTTGCTTCAAAGCAAATCTGTCTGTGTGCCTTCCAAAGTTGTAAATATTAAATGGTATCAAATTTTGTGCTTTGGTACTTCACATTCCATTAAGCTTATGGCTTGGTGAAAATTTCAAAGGTCAAAATGACCTTGACCTTTGACCTTTAACCTTTATAGGTTACATGCAAATTGCGAAAATGTACAGTGTTATAAAACGCACAATTTAAGTCCAACATGATTAGAATTGGATGGACATTGGCCAAGTTATGGCTAGGTGAAACGTTCAAAGGTCCAAATGACGTTGACCTTTGACCTTTGGGGGTCAAATGTAATTTTCAAAATGTGCAGTGTTGCAATAGCTACAGTTTGAGCCAAACATGATCAAAATTGGACAAAATTGACCAAGTTATGGCTAGAAGAAAGCCACCATCGAAAGTGGCCTTTGACCTTGAGATGACCTCTACCTGAAAAGAAATTTGACCTTTAAAATGATATTTGACCTAAAATTGGCCTTTGACCTTGGCATGACCTTTGACCTTGACATAACCTTGACATTTGAGATGACTCGGCCTTGCTATGATCGAACTCCTATAAACTTGGAACTATATCTACTATAGTATATAAGATATTGAGGATTTAAAACTTTAATTAGCCCTCAGTCGCATAATTTTAAAAAGTATGACCTATCATTATAAAAAGGGGAGACTTCAAATATGCAGTTTTAAAATAGCTACAATTTGAGTCCAACATGATCAAAATTGGATAAAAGTTTACCAAGTTATAGCTAGAAGAAATCTACCATCAAAAGTGGCCTTTGACCTTGAAATGACCCTTGACCTTGAAATGACCTCTACCTGAAGTGGTCCTTGACCTTCCAAATGACATTTTGGCTTTAAAATCACATTTTGACCCATAACCGACCTTTGATCTTGACATGACCTTTGACCTTAACATGACCTTGACATTTGAGATGACCTTTGCCTTGATATGATCGAACTCTAATATACTCGGCACTACATCTACTATAGTATATAAGATATTGAAGATTTAAAATTTTAATTAGCCCTCATTTGCATAATTTTGAAAAGCATGACCTCTCATTATAAAAAAAGGCCTGACTTCATCCATAGAAGTATAATTGTGCCAAGTTTGGAGTTTCTACTATAATACTTTTCAAATGAAATGTCGGACAAATTTGCCGGTAAAGAAAGAAAGAAAGAAAGAAACAAAGAAGAAAGAAAGAAAGAAAGAATTCCTGGAAAAACAGTATGTCTGTGTTGGCGCACAGACATCACACATAAGGCACTAAAAAGAGTAAGGAGGGACCAGCGTATGCTCTTCACTATAATGCTCAAGAAAGTGATCGTGGCAGATCAGAGTACAGAAAGAGTCCACGAGACCAGCACTGGATTTGAAGGTGACTATCTTCGGTTTATTATGATTGAAAATCAGTTTCTATCGTTTCGAGTTTGTGTGTGGTAACATAGGCGGATTTACAGTTTTGAAGATGGGTACAGAAAAGAGAAAAGGGCATATATGCATGGTTGATATGTGCGAGCGACCAAAGGAGGCGAAGTTTGGGGGGGGGGGGGGGTTCAGTGCTTGCTCGGAAAAAAGAAAGAAAAATGAGTGCTCAGATATGGCATTTTGTACATTCTGAATGTCTGTTTTAGTTCTGAATGAATAGTTATATGCACTATATATTGCCTTTTTAATGGCGTGTTTAACCATTTCCTGGAACGTCTCGTCTTGACTGACGTCAGGCTCAAATTCCTTATAAGACCCTGTACTATTGGTATACCTATTTACTCGCCCAATACAAAATCATTGCACGGCTATAGATATGAAAATATGTAACAGTTTTCCTAGGTATGCCCTGGGGTTTACACTGAGACAAGACTGAGTAAAGCTGTAGACTCGCTTTTTTAACCTGAAAGGAGGCCAATATCCAAGCATGAGTGATAAATGTAGGCCTACTACATCTTTCAACAGCTTTTATAGAAAGGAACCACATTTTGTTATATATGAAATATACATATCGCCATTCATGTAAAGCTGTTATATTGAAGTTAGACATGATGAACATACGACGTCGTGTATCTCAGTTGTATCAGACGCAGACTGGTTCAGTGTAACATTAATTCTCCAATATGAGTCTCGTGCATGATTCGAATATAAAGTATTGCACAGTATTCTGATTCTCAGTAACAGTCAATGCTATTTGCTTTTACACACAAAGTTAAATATAATAGGCACTCAATAAAATTTCAGTCGCACAGACATCTCAATAATTTGTTTTTCAGCGGAGGATAAGATACGCTGCAGACAGAGTAACGTTTTCATCACAATTATGTTAAACGAAGGCATGCACAGATAATAGTCGGCCATATTTGATTATAATTATTGGAAAAGAAAAATAAGCATACATAGGCCCTACATGTAGAACCTTCATGTAATTTTAATTAAATCGCATTTTGTGCATTTTTATGCACGTTTAACGGAAGTGACTTCTGTATTGCCATATGCGTATTGGTCTATTGCTTGGGTAAATTGTGAGTTTATGAGTTTTATCTATAGTTTTGCAACTTTTAGCAACCAAGGTTTGGGGTGCGGATTTAGTCAAACACTATTGGTCTAAACAATACATTCCATGACGAAATAAATAATATCAACTTGATGGCCGGTCCAGATCCTAACCTGCCACAAGATCCCAATAGTAATAATGAACAGTTAGAAAATATCTTGAAGACTGCAAAGGAAAAGTATTTTCCTGTCAAATTTAATAAAAATGTCGTCATAAACATTCGCCGGATAACACAAGGTATAATCAGATCCATCAAATACCGCGATAATTTATGCAAAAAGTTAAAAGGTACTTCCCCAGATTCTATAGAATGTAACATAGCAAAGCAAAATCTTAAAGTGTATAATCAAATTCTAAAGAAAAATATGTGTCAATTAAAGCAAAAGTACTATTATTCGAAAATTCACAAAATTAAAAAATGATATTAGAGAAACATGGGATATTATCAAAGTTGTACCTTATATGAATAAAAATAAAAAAAAGTTTCACACAATCTTTCCTCATAAACAACAACAAAGTTAACAATACAGGTGAAATAGCAGCTCATTTTAATAATTTTTTTCACAAGCATTGACCCCAAATTACCTAATAAAATTTCTATATCTAACCTACGGCCATTTACATCATATCTTACTGAAAATAAACATCACACTTTCTCTATTCAGCAGGTAAATGAAGATCACATTATGGAGATTTTAAACCAATTTAAGCCCAAAACTAGTGCACGGCACGATGATTTGTCAATGAAGCTTTTGAAAGTTATCACTCCGTCCCTTTTCAAAAAAGGCTCACTTTGATTATAAATCAGTCACTGACCGCCGGAATATTTCCACAAAAACTTAAGATTGCCAAAGTTCTGCCTTTACACAAAAAAAGATGATGCCACGCTACTGGACAATCACAGGCCAATTTCTTTACTGCCGGCATTATCAAAGGTTTTGGAAAAAGTTGTTTATAAACAAATTTATGATTATTTTGTATCCAAAAAGTTGTTTTACAAAAGTCAACATGGCTTTAAAAGTTCTCATTCTACAGAGACTGCTGCTCTAGAATTCGTCGACAAGACTCTTAAATTTTTAGATTCTGGAAAATTACCAATCAGTATCTATTTAGACCTGTCCAAGGCTTTTGTCACCTTAGACCACCAAATTCTGTTCCACAAATTAAATTATCATGGTATTACTGGTACGCCGTTGGCGTGGTTCAAAACTTACCTTAGAGACAGATTCCAGTATGTCTCTTTTGAAGATGATTGCTTTACCCTCCTACCACTGACAACAGGGGTGCCTCAGAGATCCATTATTGGCCCCCTTTTGTTCATCATCTACACTAACTATATACACCTTGCATCGTATAAATTCGACTCTATTCTTTATGCGGATGATACAACTTTGATAAACGCCCTTTGCTGCTTTAACACCTCTGCATTCACAGGCAATTTTGGTAGCTGTCTATTCAAAAATATATCAGACGAAGTGAAAAATGTACATAGTTGGCTAGCAGTAAAGAATTGGTCTTTAAACATAGCAAAAACTAAATACACGATTTTTCATTTTTGCCACTGTAAAATTAATTTTACTTTAGATTTAAAGATAAATGATAGTTCAATATCAAAAGTACCAGAATTTAATTATTAAGGCATAGTTATTGATGAAATTTTTAATTGGCAATCACATATCACACATATAGATAATAAATTATCAAAGGTAATAGGAATTATCAAAAGATAAGACACATATCTACCATCACACACTTTACAGACCATGTATATTTCTTTATTTTTTGCCTCATTTGAATTATGGTATTCTTTCCTGGGGCTACTCATGCACCTGGATCTTTAAACTTCAAACATCTGTAGTTGGACTTATATGTCACGAAAAATGCTACGCTCACACAGACCCACTCTTCAAATTACTAGATATTTTGAAAGTTCAAGATATACTTAAACTGAAGGCTCTGAAATTCTCTTATAAATATATCCAGGACCAACTACCTAAATATTTCCATACTCCTTATGCCTTACTATAGGTGACTCACCCTTACGAAACTAGGAACAAACATCTAGCTTAACTTCCTATTCCACAAAGAAACAGAAGTTCTCATAGTGTAAGGTTTTTCATCCCATCTCTCTTAAAAATGCAGCACCATGCACCAAAGAAAAACTGTACACCCATTCATTACAAGCTTTCTCCCAAGTACGCAAAACACCATATAATACAGGAATACCCAAACGTTTGTACTATTATAAATTGTTATGTACGTAACAGATAACTTTCAAACAGTCTCATGTAAATGTATATTCTTCCTTATTTCATGGCAGCTGTTTTGCACGGATATGCCTTCCTAGATAGCCCTCGTGATAGCGGATGTTTGTCCTTAACGGAGTTATCCTGACTAAACATTTTCAATTAATTCGTACATTGCTATATATATTGATTAGCAGTAGTTTATCAATTCTTTTTTGTACTTGCCTGATTTATGTGGTATGTTTGTCAAATAAAAATGTTCTGAGTTCTGAGTTCAACATCATTCGCAGCTTGTGTTTTTGGCAAACTCTTTGATGATGTCCTAGATGTCAATATTTACGTCAGGTTGCATATTAAGCATGCATAAACATGACAGACTTTCATTCTCTGTTCTATTGGAGAGATAGGTGGTAGTTCGTCTGTAGCCGGAGAATGAACACTCTGCCCCTGCACTTTCTACAAGCAATGTCAAGGCTATTCGAAGGAGTGTTTGAATGGTTGGGAACATGTCTAGATCAGCTGGATGTAGACTTTCAATTAGGTTATTGGGTGGCTGGTTTTGTCACCAGGTGTTCTGGTCTAATATATAAACTCTTGGGACAGAAAAGAATGCAGCACTTGCATAGCCCACCACTAAGGAATGTGCTATATAGAAGGCAAGGAAATTCTTTCAACCATAAATATTTAAAGCTTAATACAGACTCCCTTTATTCAGACTTTTAGATAATGGTAACAGTATGAAACTTGTAGTTCAAATCAAGCTCGAAATGTTGCTCCAGATACTCCAGTTTATCCTTATCAGATAAATTTGCTTTCTAACCATTCACAATTTTCCCAATATCAACATGGGGAGACGTTACTCTCTCTAGCGAACACTGTTTTCAGTATTTTAAAACTCAGTCTTTAAGGAACAATATATATATATATATATATATATATATATATATATATATATATATATATATATATGTCTGGAGAGCCTGTTAAATATATATATATATATGTGTGTGTGTGTGTGTGTGTGTGTGTGTGTGTGTGTGTGTGTGTGTATGTGTATGTGTGTGTGCGTGTTGCACGCAAAGCAAGCGTCAGCCTTTCTGGACATACAAGAAAAAGCACAGTGTGATTTTACCCCATGGCGATATAGTTTTCTACCAGTACCAGCACTTGGCGACAAGTCAGTACCTATGGGCGACACTGATGAGGCTTGCCATATGGCCGGTTGCGCAAGTCAAGGTCGAGTTTGATCCCACCTCAGATCCACTTGAACCTTAGATCAAATTCCAGGGTCGTTCGCACTTGTCTAGCTTATTTTGAAGCCATGCTCAGTTTGACTGGGACCAAGGCTGGGCAGTGCATATATGTATATATATAATATATATATATATATATATATATATATATATATATATATATATATATATATATATATATATATATATATATATATATTTATATATATATATATATGTGTATGTATGTATGTATGTATGTGTGTGTGTGTGTGTGTGTGTGTGTGTGTGTGTGTGTGTGAGTGTGTTGTGTATGTACACGCATAATGAAAAATGGATGTGTGGGAATAACCCACCCAATTCATCTTTTCCCCATTGCAATAAATGATGATTATAATAATGCAAAGGCTTAACGCTTAACTGGTCATGTTATACAACTGGGTCAGCAGCTCAGGGCCACGATCTCACTGGCTAAAGCTGTCAAATAGAGGCATATTAATAAAAGGTGTGGTCAATCTTGAGCAAAATGATCCTTCCTTGACACTTTTGTTCGAAACTTTTGGTGAAAGCCTAACAGTGAAAGTTAGGCAGACGCTATCTGCTTGCATTTCAGGTCGCTGAAGAGGGCTTTGAGCTGGAAAGTGTCAACTTTTTTCATTCAACGGCTATATTCCATATTTAAAAGGAACAATAATACGATTTAACTGTGGAAAATCCCTTCTGTTACAAGATAAGGGGTATATGTATATATATATATATATATATATATATATATATATATATATATATATATATATATATATATATATATATATATCACATAAACAAAATTTAACTAGTGATTTGTATGGTAACAAAACACAAAAATTGCATGATTGTACCTGGGTGTTTGCATCTCCATGGAAATCTGCGTCGTTATCATTAGGAATGGTGAGAGGGTTAATTTGTTGGGATGTCAGGGTCAGAACCTTTTCGGATATATTATCCGGTTGGGGTGGTGCCTCTGGTCCTCCACCAGTTTCCCTCCGGGCCTTCCTTTCCGCTGTTACCTCACTCTTGTTACGAATTTTTTAGTTTTTCCGTGCAGTTTTAAGCTGCCCTGCGCGTCTATTTTCTACACAAGGACGGCACTGGAACCTTTCAAACGCTCTTACCCATATTTGATTTTTCTTATTGACCAAAGTTCCATCATTTTTTTTTAGTTTCAATTTTGCGAAATTTCGAGTTTTTTTCTCTCGAAATTTCCATATTTAATTCTCTAAATTTCGAGATTTAAATCTTATAATTTCGGATTTTTTCTCGAAATTTCGACCTATAACTTGAAATTTCAACTTTTTTCTCGAAATTACGACTTCTAAAAGTCGAAATTTGGACTTTGTAGTCTCAAATTTCAACTAAAAAAAGTCCAACCTCGACTTTTTAAGTCTAAATTTATGCTTAAAATTTCTCAATTTCGACTTTAAAAAGTCGGAAGTTTCGAGCAAAAAGTCCAGAGTTCGAATTTCAAAGTCGTAATTTCGAGATAAAAAGTCCAAATTTCGACTTTTCAAAATTGAAATTTCAAGATCAAAGTCGAAATTTCGAGAAAAAACTCGAAATTACAGAAAAGGAGAAGTGTCATGTCAATATATTTGTATATGTGGGGCAGGTAAGCCATATTCATGGACGGTGATTTAAACTCACGTGACTTGAATCAGACAAATGCAAACCAACTTTGATTCACCTGCACCCAACTCAATGGCTTCAAAATCTAAATTCCTATGATCAGAGCCTGATCTATGCTCACCTGAGACAGACTTGCGCAACTGGCCATTAGTGTGTACTGCAGTGCCAAAGCTTTTACCAGCGTATGAAAATTTCTTATATCCAAGAATGAATGAGCAGCGAGTGCCAACATACACATATTATAATATATATATATATATATATATATATATATATATATATATATATATATATATATATATATATATATATATATATATATATATATATATATATATATATATATATAATGTACGTAATAAGGATTAAATGCATTTACAGGATGGCCATCATCGCAGCCGTTGTTAACGGAGCCAGCGGCATAGTATCGTTAGGAGGCACTACTTTATTCTCATCCACATGGTTTCCTGCCGACCGGCGCGCCACGGCTACAGCGGTGTCAACCATGTTCAGTTACCTCGGAATAGCATTCTCCTTTGTCATAGGTTAGTTTTTTGTATCATGGCTTTTGCATTTTGTCAAATGCTTTTCTAACAGTAGTGTGCAGATTTTTTTTGTCAATGAAGAATGCATGAAGTGGACTGACAATCTTAAACTACCATCTTAATATCTTTTAAGATATGTATTGATTTAAGTTTATATTTTGCTATGCTCATATCGGTTCATGTAAAATGTGTAAATATTTTTCCATACAAGCACAATTGAACGCAAACTGTTCAAGAGAAATCTTATGTTTGTCCAGCAGTGGAGTGTAGGTTTGTCTTTGGATGGACGTTGTCATGCTTGGTTTGCTGTGATCGCCTGGCGACATTCGCTCTACCCATACACTATCTTTCCTTGGTGATGTTTACTCCCACGTCCTCCCACAAAGTTGTAGAGTACTGCCATTGATCATGTTTGCAGCTTTTGAAAATATCTGATTACAGTGGGCAGTTTATATACTGTTTGTATAAATTATAATATTTTACAGGACCACAGATCGTACACTTCGTCGATGCCCATTACAAATACAATCCTAAAGACAATGCCAGTGCTCATGTACACTATAATGATATTCAAAGCATGCTTATCAATGTATCCGGTAAGTGCCACATATTCCCATCTTGAGCAATATGATGATGATAATGATGATGTCAATATCTTCTTTTTGGGGAAAAATGTTGACATTTCTGTGAACATTAAGCTAATGTTTACATCTACGGCAGCAAGAATTTATTAATGTTTAAAATTTTAATTTGTATCTAAATTTATCTCATTTTGCATACATCAAAATAGGTAATCAGAAGCATACTTAAAGATCTGCAAATATATATATATATATATATATATATATATATATATATATATATATATATATATATATATATATATATATATATGCACAAAATTATAATCTGAAAGTCTATTTTTTTCATTGACCGACCGCTACATCCAGGCCAAATTATATCAGCCAACTTGTAGCATAGATACACCTCCAATTTATTCTTTTACAGCAGTTCAAGCTGCAGTCGACCAACAGAGACAACAAATTATGTACTTGATGTATACAGGTAGATAGAGTTTTACTTTTATCACATCATTCATTCCAGTGCATGGTCCGCTTAACAGTACTAACCAAACGCATTTCATCAAACGTCCTTTTTTTTATTAAGCACTATTGAAAAATATAGAACCCAGCTCTATAAGTTTCTTTTTTGTTTGTCATATTATGATCATATTTAGACTGTTGGCAAATTGTCTGGTCTTTAATAACACTCACTCTCCAGTTCACGCTCGGACACAGATTCTGCGAAAATTACGTTGACCTTTTAAGGTACATATATACGATTAACAACATTACGGGACAGGAAAAGGCCAGATGAATATATATGTGCAATGAAGTTGATGGTGTCGTCAGATGAATATATATGTGCAATGAAGTTGATGGTGTGCATCATTAAGGCTTCAGAAGGCCGCTATCATGTAAGCCACCCAAGAACTAAACAGAAAGATCTCTCGAGTATTGATCAAAAACTATGTAATGATTTGAATATTAAAGGCTTAAAACTCTCCACGAATGTCAATCATGTGGCTTTCTGTCTTCATACATGTGCATTATTCGCAACATCAGTTATTGAGCATACAGCTATTTACACATTTGGTGATAATACAGGTCTTTTCGGCATACAAAGAAAACCAGTGCAAAGAATATCAATTCAATTTATTTCGAATCATTCTAGACATGTCATTTTCTGTTACTACTATTTTACGACGTATAATTTTTTTGCAAACTTGTGCTTGGTCCTTGCCTTTAAAGCAGATGAAGCTCATTATTATCTCTGCAACAAATGCAGTGGAGAAAGCGGAGACTAGCCTGTTTAGCAGGCGCGGTTAGCCACAGTTTTATGGAGATTGTTGTCATGGTAGTCATGGGTACAGGTTTCGAAGCATGTTCTGAATAGCTACCCGATGAAGACCGTTAAATTTATTTCGGCTAACACAGCCTATGGCAAAATTCTACAGAAGAACGTGATCAATATGGACAATAGTCCTTTCATATGTATGTAGGCTAGACAGTGACAGGTTAGCTTATGGAGTGGAAAGAGTTCGGAATGGGGAATAGGGTAATGACTACTAGGAAGTGGTCCTGGACAAAATGACGCAAATACAGTGGATTAGTTTGGATGGAAAGTTTTTGACTAAATCTGTTACTAATTTGTTTGAAATAAGATTTGGTATGTCCAGGCTGTTACAAACCTTGTAAATTCCTGATTATCAGTGAGTTAGATTTAAGTTCTCAATGAGCAAAATGCTAAATGTGGCCACCTATTCGAATAACTGAGTAATTGTAGTTATAATAAACTCTTTGATATTTATGAACCCACACTAGAATTCCATCGTTTAGTTGAGGATGAATTTAAAAAATGGTGTAAATTGTTTGAAGAGTATTTGAAGGTAGAAGAGTTAAAGTTTATTCATGATCCCAATTGTTTTGAATATTTTGCAAATTATGTTCTACGTTCATTCCGGTTTAGGTGTTCATCGAAGAGAAAATGCAAAGAAAGCAGAACTCGTTATTTATTTATATTAATATAAACTGAATAAATCATAATATCACTCAGCTAAAATTCCCTCCATAAAGGTCCTTCACCATTTGAAGTCGGACCTTTTGTCAAAATCAAAGGTCGGAAATATTTATCCTACTGATTTCCGATTACTATCGTTGATTATGACTACATTTGTGCAGTATGAACCACAACAAAAGTTACACAGTTTCCTTTCGTCATGTCGTAATAATACTGGCCACCAGAAAAAAAAAAGGTTAAAACGTTTTTGATACTAACACATATATAACTTCAATGCTCTACCATGATTTATTAAGTGATTTGAAAGAATCTACGGTACCATTAAAGCGATGGTCACACATATAGCAAATTATCACCGGGTATCAATTTATTTTACAGTATAAAAACGTGGAATTGAAACCGGTACTGGGTAAACCTTATAAGCAGGCCAACCTGATCTGAAAGTCTCGAGACTAGTGCATTCTTCTGTTGTTTAATCATGTCTTTTCATTTATTAGAACGTATTTAGACACGGTAACTTTACATCAAGCAAGTCAACTTGGAGTGCATCAATTAGTTTAAACCGAATCAACACATTTGGCATTGTTCTTTTTGGTGATTGCTAGTTTAACTTTTTGTCATCGCTACATTATCCTAGCCTTTATGATCCTTCAAATAACACATGAAGACATAAAGAAAGACTTGCTTCACACGCCAAATTAACCGGACACCTGAAATTATTTGCAATTTTCAGAATTCGCGTTGGCAGTGGTCTTGTTTCTGCTCATTTGTGTTTACTTCCCAGCCAAACCACCAACGCCATCAAGCATATCCTCATCAATTGAAAGATTGGAGTTCAAAAAGGGTGTTCGAACTCTCATGTCGTGAGTATTTACCTTCTGGTATTTTTAGATAAGCATCAACGTTTAATGTGCACCATTTGCTGCCAATATTGAATTGCCCTGGTGTCGTTATAATGCTATGAATACCTCAACTGCTGGATTGTCATTTGGGCACAATTTTTGTGTAGTTTTTCATATCTAAATACTGCCGGGGACGTTTAATACGTTAGCGTCGTCATCCATCTAAACCCTGGCAGTCTAAATCCCATATATCGTCATGCATTTTCTTTTTCGATCACTAATTACCAGAAAGGACCCAGTGTTGTAAATATTGTCTGCTTCTTTTTCATCAAAGTGAAGCAGGCTTTAGTGATCCCCTGTCCTCGGCCGCGCACTGAGGGCGCGGTTGGAGTGCGCACTCAGGGAAGCTGTTGCCTCAGTTTCCAGTGGCCCTACTCATACAGAATTAGATCTGATCCCAACTTTGATCCTAAAATTATACCAAGGTTCTTTTGACCCTGACCTACTTTATCCTTGGTCTAATACTTGATCAAAACTTTCCCGAATCAACCAATCTGTGTTCTTGGCTGTAATGTGTACTTTGTGTTTAACATTTCCAATTTATGAGATTAATCTTAGTTTAACCCAGCACAATATCTCTGAATTTGTATCGAAATCGATCAAATTGAGATTAAATCATGATCTTGAAATGTTGGTCATACCTTTTCAGAATTGTCAAAAGCTGCTGACAATGGATTATGGGATCATGCAACTGAACTTTAATTATGATTTTAAATGCTGTACCAGATCAAAGTTGTGTGTGAATATGACCAAAGTTTACCTATACACTTCAGACTGCCCCAATTCTGGATCATCACACTCGCCTACTGTATCCCGCTGGGAGCATACGGTGGATGGCAAGCTGTTTGGAACTTTAATCTTCAACCGCTAGGTGTCTCGCAGGTGAGTCTTTTCGTGCGTACTTTTGGCCAAACGACTGCAGAAGTGATGTCAAAACATCAATTCTAACAAATTACAGAAGGGCGCTACCACTTGTATCCAAAGTCAAGTGCGATGTGTTATTGTCTTTTTTAATAATAATACTTTTCGGGTCAAACACTCCAGGATAGCGTTTTACTCATGGTACTTAAACTGTTGTTACAGTCTTTCAAACGTCGTTTCAAAAATATTTTTCTTGTATTCTCGTCAGTAAGGTTGTGTACGTATCAAAATATCGCCGATAAGTAACCGAATTCAAATGTTCGCTCATATACTAGTTGAAAGCTTCCAGTGACACCAAACCATTTTTCAAAGACGAAACAGTATGGCTAATGACCTTGTGTTCCCAGAGAAAAATATCCATAAAATATTCATCAAGCCTGATGTCATTTCTCTAAATTACATTCAGCATTGTATGCCCGTACACTCCTAGATACAAGATGACTGAAATTTTAAGTAAACTTATTGAATCTATGTATGCTATAATAAGAGTCATTTAATCTTGCGCCTCCCCCCCCCCCCCCGATAGAAGTGGTGGTAAACACTGCAACAGCCCAACATGTCAGCACCCATTTTCACATGTTGCCTGACAAAATCTGTACCATGAACCAATCTCATCGGTTCACAGGGCGCTCACATATTACCATGTAACACGCTCACCTATTTATACTTTTGGTCGTGCATGGTCCAGGGGACCAAATCGTGGGAGTAGTTCAGAGCGCCGAGTTGGAGCACGAAAAATTTATAATAGATAGTGCCGGAGTAAACAGCCCAAACGGCCATCATGTACGATTTGTTGCGTTTACTCTCTTGGTCATACATATAAGATCGTTGTGAACTACACAAATGAGCATGGCTTCCTGACCATGTCTGTGAAATCTGCTCTCAGAACGGCTGCTTTGCTTGTGTCGACCTGTTTTGGGTCAAGCACTAAAGACGGGCGCGATGGTCTCATCGCGTTTCGCTTGGAGGTAACATCACCAACAAACACACTGGTCATAATTCTCAATTGCATTAAGGTTGCTTGCATCGAGCTTAAAAACGACCGAAGATCATAAATTACATGTCGCTTCAAAAAGTGTGGAAAAACTAATATTATTTCTATATTCTATTAACTTTCTAACTTACAGAACAAATCTCGTATTTGCATATCTCATCAAGGTAATTATGTATATTTGTCATACGAAATAAGGGGCAACACAGTTAATTCGTAAACCAGAAGTACCACAATCATTGATCCGTTAGCCGATATTTCTAACTGTAAATCTTGCTCCATGTATGTTTAAAAAGTTTTTTTTTTTGCGGTGGAAGTGGATGACCTCGTTTTCAAGGGATCGCTCGCCCGCCGAAAAGATGGAACTCGCGATCACGCTTACTTCGTTAAAGGAGAGGTGCATTTCACATGAACAACCCCCGCTTCCAAAGCGAGGTCGATATGCTGGTTTGCTAATTTTAAGCCAAACATATCTGCGCATGAAATTTGGATGATTAAAATAGCCCACATACATTCCATACTCATTATTTCCTGTTCTTTTTTAAATTCCATCAGATCCCTCTCCTCCCCAAAGAAATCTGGACAATGTATAAGTGGGATTACCCAAGTCTAGGAGCTATAGACTAGATGTTCTCATAATTTTGATCAGGGGCAATTCTATGAAAGTAAACCACCCTCAATTTATGGTGGGTAGGTTGCCCAAGGAGTAGGCCTAGAGAAACAAAACAAGACCCGAGCAAGGCAGATAACTAGAAAACAAGAGAGAGGCTTAAACTCAGGAACTGCATGACTTAGTCAAAAATAGCTGGGTAAGTCGGATTTATTGGATACGAAAGCAAGATAATATATTAAGCTACTATGGGAAAAATTAAAAATTTGTATCGGATTTGCTGCATTTGGGGGGGGGGGGGGCGACGGTAAATGTCAGCAGCAATATTTGTCAAAATGAAGGGTCTTAGAGAGAACATCGAAAACAGGGACAGACAAATAAAAAAATGAGAGTAAAACAAAACAACAACAACAACAACAACAACAACAACAACAACAACAACTTTGTTTTTTATGAAACAATGTTACTAAAATCATATAAGTCGTTTAATGAATGTATAGAAACAGCATTCATGGGCAAAATTGTACTTTACTTTTTTGGCAACCTAAGCCTACAGAACACTGGTTACAATGTGCACACTTTTTTAACGCTAGCACAGCCTCATATTTCCTGTATTTTCATTATTTATTAAAACTACTCAGAAGTTATCCCAGGTTTCCGGTACAAGACGTTGAAATGGTTTGAAATTTCTTGTTAATTTGAGAGTTGACCCTGGTAATCAGAAACATACGGTTATTAGTCCTGCAGAAGTTTGGGTTCACCTGACATTATTGTCCATAGTTTTTTTTCTTTGCTTGATTTATGACTACTGGGTCACACTAAGTCCGAAAATGCCGCGTGACATCTTGTCATCCTTGAGCATTTAAAAATGTTGATGCTTTCCCCCTACTCCCAAATTTGCTTTATTTCACCACATACTGACCATATTATTTCAAAACAATAATTCAAGTTAATAATTAGATGACCTCTTACCTCCAAATAGAGGGTACAAAACAAAACAACAAAAAAAAAAAAAAAAGCTTCATACTGTGACCTTGACGTGACCTTGACATTTACATGACCTTCACATGTTAATTGTTCTATTAGTTTGACACTTTTTTTTATTTTTCCTGTCTTTGTACATGTAAGTGATATAGATGTAAAACAATTGATATATGTAGTATTATCCTGGAGATTCTCTTTGACATTGACCTTGATAGGCATTCAGTCTTCAAAATTTGGTTTCCAGGCACTTATGAATTTTCATTATATGGCAAATCATGTTTGTTTTGTTTGCAGGTGAAAAGGTAGTGGCTGACAAATAAGTTAAGTTTTTCTTACAGGTAAGCAGTTGCAGTAGCCGACAAAGCAATCAGTATTATGAACATGCAGAATATAGGTTCACAGCACTGCCGAACTACTTTTAACGAGCTAATTATGGCTTGAATTTTTGCTTGCAGGTAGGCATGTAGCATAATAACTATAGAAATAAGACAGACTGATGCGGAATCTAGAATTGTTCTGCAATTTCACTTTTTACATTTTTTGCCAATTTAACACAAAAGAAAAGTAGTACTTTCACAAATAGATATATTTTTCGGATTTTAATGTTTATTGT
The DNA here is from genome assembly GCA_964020975.1 of Hermodice carunculata. Taxonomy (NCBI): domain Eukaryota; kingdom Metazoa; phylum Annelida; class Polychaeta; order Eunicida; family Amphinomidae; genus Hermodice; species Hermodice carunculata. The sequence continues at coordinate 21,876,607 of OZ026619.1, forward strand.
GAGCACATCTTAGTCTCTACGAAAAGATTCTGTGTCAGTTCTAAAAGTGCTTTGTTAAATATCTAGAGATCATCTTAAATAACACCCTTTGTTTTGCAGTCTATTTTGTGTTTTCCATTTCCTTTTTTTTTGTGTAGAAAAGATAACTTTTGTTCAGTTTAAGCTTTGATGAAATCCGTTTGCGTCCATACGGTAGCCTTTTTACATTTTCCACTTCAAAAAAATCATTGCAGGGAATGTTTTGATTTGGATTATGGATGTTCCACATGTGGTGCTCTATCAAATTTGAGAAGGAAGTGATGATGCAATATTCTCTTATTTTTGATGATTTTTTTTACTTTTTTTAATTATTTTTTTTTCTCAAAAACCATTAAGCCAATTTCTTTGATATTGCATTCAGAGTCACATGAGGTTATGTAGTTTACATTTTTAACACCATGTGGTGCTGCGTGTTTTCCTATTTTATATGAATTTTGTGTGCTGAGGCTATTTGTGTCTTTATCTTCTGAACGGCTTCATAGGTTTGTTCGAACTGTTATCATGATAAAACCTGACTAAGATGACGCAAGTTGGCGAAAATAATGAGGATATGTTAATTTTTGATGAAGCTATGGGACATAGACTTTGGGAGAATGTGTCGGTAGCACTACTTTAGTGCAGACATATGGCCATACAGTGCATGTATTGTAATATTGTCAAAATGGTTTTGTGGAATGGTTTGACTCTAAGACAGTTGTTTCCTAGATGGGCCTGTATCATCTACGTGAATAAGATGATGAAAACATCCATTACCGTTCTAAACGTCCCAAGTCCCAGCTTTGGTGATCTTCCGTGGCAGCTGCAGCTTGATCAGTCGGCTGGGCACAGACTCCGTCCCAGTTGCACTGACCAGTGACGTGTTATAGACTTAATAGCAAGTCTCTGCACTGGCAAAGACTGACTTTGTCGTAGTCCTGCGTGGTTTCTACCAGTAAGGCTGAATTTCTGTGTCCTTCTCCCTTCCTAACCCTCTATCTCCCCTCTTTTCCTCAGTAAGTTCCTCTTTAGAGAAGGAACAGCTAAAACTGAGGTCCAGCTCAATCTGTGCGTCGCTGCCACTTATGCTTTCCCTATCGCTACCCTCCTTTGTGTCACATCAACCCTTTCGTGACATCACGGCCCAGAGACCACTTGATGGCCAAAAAGGCGCAAACTTGTCGATGCCGACCCCTTTCATGGGCAACAAAATTCTTTTGCGAGTAAAGTTTTTTCTATTGTGAATATGGCAAGTTTTCTTCACAAAAGTGCTATAACACTCCAAGTCCTTCACAAAAAAAAACAAACTCTTTCGGCGTTTGGGACCTTTAAAACCGCTTGTGAGGTCTTGAGAGCGAGATCGCAATAATGCTGCACCGTAAAACGGAGATCCATTTTAAGGGAGAGGTTTTGATTATGCATCAGTGGGAATGTTACATGAATTGTGCATCATGATATTTGATATTTCCACAAGTTGAGTACTTGATGACCATTTATACCTTTTTACTGCTTTACTTCTTTAGCCAGTTTGGACCTTCACTGGTTGTTCATATGTGCCTTCTTGAAACAAGCGTGTGGCTGTGGTCACACTGAGAGAGTGGTTTGTAAAGTGGCCAACTATTTTGGCTTCAGCCATGATGTCTGTTACTATGTTTTAAAATTTGTGTCCCTAAGGTTATTTTCTCCGCAATGAAATTATGCAACCAATGTCAAAATCAAATCATACAACAAACGTCTTAATGCATATACACAATATATTAATCATATGGAGGAGATTAACGGAAACCTTGAAGGGCTCATAAGATCCCCTGAATAACAAAATTACAAGTGCATGCAGAAGGTCATATAAACAAATGTACAAAGATCCAATACAAGGAGACAGCATGATTTGTCAATAATTGTATTTAATTATTGGTAAACACGCCATTGTGAACCCGCGAATCTATCTGAAACTAAAAGTTTTTTTTCCAAAATGATTAGAATGAAAAAATATTGTTTCTTAACTTAAGATCTTCTGGTAAACCGTTTCAAATAAAAGGTCAGCTAAATTCGGTGCCTTTTTTGTAAAGAAGCTGAAAAAATTACTAAAAGAATACCGTTGAATGATTTACACATAAATAAAAACACTTGTAGAAAATTAATGTCCCAAAAAGATAAAACATTTACATTGTGGAACAAGTGCTCAGAAGGGTAAGATGAGGTTCATTTAGTGCAAGTTTCAATGATTTTCCTTGTAGAATGATTATTGGATTTAGCTTAAATGTATATGCAGATCCGCATACAATATTGCAATATGTTATATGCGGGATAATAAAAGCAGAATCAAGAACCTTCATCATTCTTGTATTGAAAAAATATTTTACCTTATATAAAATACCAATCCATTTTGCTAATTTACATGTCATGTGTCAAATATGTTTTTTCCAAGTCAATTTATTGTCTAATACTACACCCAAAAATTTTAAAGTTGAAAGTTCTTGGATGGAATATGAATTCATTTTAGCGTTTTGAATTAATGAAACATTTTTGTTTGCAAATATCATAATTTTAGTCTCTTAAAGGTTAATAGATAATCTATTATCCGAATATCTAATTTGATAATTCATCATTCAATTTCAACGCCAGATTATCAAAAATTTTATCTGGCATTAAAACGGTTGCAAAGAGCACACAAAATGATGAAGGAGCTGCTTAACGTAAATCATTTAAATAAATTAAGAAAAGAAGAGGCCCAAGTGTTGAGCCTTGAAGGACTCCACATACTATAGGTTTTTTTAGTTGTCGAGTAACCATGATTGTAGGTAACAAATCGTTTTCTGTCATGAAAGTAACTTTTACACGATTGAGAGGCCACTCCACGAATCCCAAAATATTCCGTTTTTTTAAAGCAAAATTTTATAGTCTATAATGTCAAGCGCTTTCGACAAATCTTGAAAACCTCCTATACTAAATTCATCATCCTCAATACCATTAACAAGTTTGGATATGAAAGCAGTTAGGGATCGATCAGTAGAGTGATTTTCATGACAGCCAAACTGAAGGTCATAGAGAATATTGCATTTTTTCAAAAACTATAGAATTTTCGAGTACATCAATTTTTCAATAATTTTTAAAATACAGACAGAAGAGATACTGGCCCATAGTTTGAAAATATAGTAGGAGTATCTGATTTAAATAGTGGAATGACCTCAGCCACTTTCAACTCATCAGGAAAAACTGCTTGTGTAAAAGTTAGATTACATAAATGACATAGAGGTTTGGTAATCATAGTAGCAATAATCTTGACAACCGACTTCCCAATTTATCCCATCTTGATGAAGTACAATTTAAAGACTTGATGACCTCATGCAGCACATCTTCAGTAGCAGACGCTACAAATAAAGTATCAGGCCTTCTCATAGGCAAATAAGAGACGGGGTCGATTTAATCTACCTCAGGGGTACCAATGTTTTTGGCCAAAGTAGGCCCTATATTGACAAAAACATCGTTAAAATGTTCTACAATTTGCAGTGGATCACTTATTAAGCGATTGTCTAACATGAATTTAGAGGTTTTAGGACTATTACTTCTCTTTGATATTACTTTATCCATGATTTGCCAAGTTTTTCTTACATTAATCTGTTCTAGGAAATCATTGTAGTACTTTTTTCTGCTGTTCTTTGTGTATGCATTAGTTTGTTTTTGAGAGGTTTATAACGAAATTCAGCTATAGAAGCAGACAAAGGATTAAGAGCATTTTTGTAAATTCATATATTTCAACTGGAATATTTTTCCAGACCTAGGCTGCAGGTACTTGTAAACAGTTCTGAAGAGCATGTGTAGGACATAAGGAAATGTTCCTCTCAAATTATATTATTGGACACCGGCAAGGATTTGTTTTATTTTCCCATGCAGTTGCGCTACGCGGCTTTAGCCTTTTGTTCAACAGGCCCCCATTTGTACGTCTTACTGATGCACTCTGTGTACTGGAGAAATTTATTCCCAGTATCAGCAGTCTGAACCACAAAAATTTTGCTGCCTGAGGTTGCGGTACTCATCTTCGCTTCTCAATCCAATTGTGTACCTGGGGTGTAGGATACTGCCCACTGTAGTGCCAGTGGATTGTGTGCTCTAAGAATACCGTATGTTCAAAATGTGTCACCCAGTCCTTACGTTATATACTGTGAGCTTTTGGTCTTAATCCCCAGACCGGCAGTCGCAGCACTTTCCATTTCAAGATCAAGAGGTGCAAGTGTACCTGATGGCATACTAACTGTACATATTTCTGCAGACAACAAACCATTTCGAATAAACATTTGCCTGGATACCGGCTGTCATCTTGCTTTCTGACTTCCATAATGAATATGGGCACATAATTCACTATCCTGCGTTATTTTTAATTTGTGGAATTGGAGTCCCTCCCCTCCCTTTCCCGTCCTGACATTCCACATCCGCCATTATTTAGGAGTTCTTTTAGCCAAAACCGCTCTGTCGTATGTTTGTTTGGGGTGGTTTCATTCAAAAGACCGATTTCTGTTATGTTTTAGTATTTGGTAGATGAAAACTTTTAGACGTGTCTTGTTATCATCATGTAAATTGAAAGCAGAAATGTGTAAAAATTTGTAGAAGCAGAAAATGTTTTAACGTTTACCCAGTCATAAGACTGAATCCGAATGAACAGCTATTCTCAGTGCCTTATGGATGCTAAGTACCAAGAGAAGAGCGTTAACTGCTTAAATTTGGATTACATCAAACTTTTTTCTTTTTGGGAACCCGTGTAATTTACAACCGAAGATTGGCTACTATGAGGAAAACAAACAGCATGAAACATTTAACTCTGTGTGATTCGTCCGAATTTTGTGCATTTGGCTTACTACACATTTTATTCCGAATTGTCACCTTCGCTAGATAGGTCACCAAAAGCAATAACGTTATGGAAGGTTTAGAGAGTAACGGAAAATGTTTGAAGAAAATGAGTCTTACTTTGCATATTATTTGTGTTGTGGTCTAATCCAGACAGACAGCACGGAGTTGATTCAACTTCTACTCCCCTGATGCTTTTTATGGCATTCACCACTTAACTTGCTGAAATGTGCAACTCTGTCGATGCAGTTTGCACCTCGTCAGCCTGTATGCAAGCAATGGACAAAGCAATGTCGCCGCTCCTCCGTCGTCCATATTTCCCGCCATGTTCACTGAAACTGAACGATCACTGTTGCATGTCGATTCTCTTATGGGTTTCGCTGTCACGCTGTGTTGGGCACGGCCTACTATTACCCCGGGAAAGCTTGACCGCGGAATTGCGTTAACAGGCATGTCGGGGATGCGCGGAGGGAAAAAATCTACCATGCGAAGCCTGGTGTTAAAAAAATCCCTAACTCGGAACGCCAGTATTGCATCAAAATTTTGCTTCTGGTCTTCTGCGGCATCTAACATCTGGCTTAACAGTTAATGATCCCCGCATTCGTTAAACCCCTCAAACTGTAATGGCTGGCTCAATCGTAAATCATCAGCATCAAATTTTTTCTTCAGCAAGATCAAGGGCTTTCGAAAGAATGCTGTCAGAATCCAACGAGGAATTGCGCGGTGCATCCGTAATTGCCGCCAACTTTATTAACCCTTTGTGATAAAATTAACTTAACTTTGCTATCAAGACTTTTAAAAGGAACTCAAGGACCTGCTTCAAATGATCCCGGCTCGCATCACTTTTGCCAGCCCCTTAACTGCCAAGATCACACAACCTTGTGTACGTTATTTATCACTGATTACATTCCAGTTTGATTAGATCAAATTGGTGAAGAGTGGACCATTCTGACAGACCAGGCACATGGTGAAAAAGTAATGCTTTGTTGCAATAGTTTCATAATGGCATAAACAGGCAAAAATTTTTTTTCTGCTTAAAAGGAATGGTTTTTGTGTATGTGTCTAGGAGTGTATGGGTATACAGTACTGAATCATATTCAGAAAAAATACATTAAACTCGAATAATATTTTGTAATTTTTCCTAACAACAAAGTTCCTACGTCATACCTTACGACATACTTTCAGCGGGTAAAATATTTGAAGGGACTGATGCTCACTGAGGTGTCATCAATAAATAGGTTGTGTTTGAGCTTTGTTAAAAACTACTTCACCACCAAGATGATATTAGGGATATGGAAACCCACCCCCACCCCCACTAATGTCAAGTAGTAGGATGTTTATTAGCCAAGCCTGATGATAGGAATTCAGCAGTCGACTTCCTAAAACACACAGGTGCACAACAGTTTCAAGCTTGGTTAAATGGACTGTGCAATCTGTTGTACAAATGTGCATGTGTAGTTTGTATTTTCAGTCCGAATGTGGCTGGATTGGGTTTTACAGTACTCTGGCCTTTGTTGTGTCGGCGACTCTGATTTCAAGGTTAGTAAATATAGTATCCAAATAAGGCTGCCTCATTTTCAAAATTTCAGTGTAATATCCTGCTGGCCTCTATTATGTATGTATGTATGTGTGTATGTATGTATGTATGTATGTATGTATGTATGTATGTATGTATGTATGTATGTATGTATGTATGTATGTATGCATTTATGTATGTTTGTTGCTCCTTCTTTTATTCATTGTAAATTTAAGTCGTCGACGTTGCTTGAATCAAAATACTTTTTGAAGTTTATTTTACGCACCTTTGAACAAAACTATCTATAGGTCTGTTTCCAAGTGAAACTCTGTATGCACTTTGCGGAAACTTAAACGGATGTTTTACAGGCAGGTTCGTAAACAATGTGTGTAGGCAGGACCGTACTGTTGATAGCAATCGGGCTTGACGATCGTAAAATCGGGCATGTGTATGGTGCTTCTCTGCTGGAAGAAAGGGTAAATGACACCTTTTCCTAATCAGTATGAGCGTTGCAAGTTGCCACGCATCGAGGTTCTGGATACGTCAGGAGAGAATTTAAATATATATATATATATTTCAAACTTTCCACTGCGTGCAGCGGTTTGATAAATATTGTTCCTAGCTTTGCAATTACTGTAAATAAGAAAAAAGGACTGAAGCAGTTATTAAAATGGCTTGAGAGTTGCACTTTAAGTAGTCACGTAAACTTTCTTGTCCAGTCAAGAATCACGGACCACATGACGTTGAAATTACAACTCTTTTAGGGCTAGCTGTACCAAATATATGACAGAGATTCATTAACCTAGTCGCTTCTTTTGTTTCAGGTTCTCAGATATCTTAGCGCGGCGCATCAAGACCATCCTTATAGTGTTTTACGTCCTGGCCTCAGTGGCCTTAGTCTGGTGTCTACTGCTTTTTGAACAGTACATAACTTTCAATACAGGTACGTGTAGCTTTGCCAGATGACTAAATAATTTCCAACTATGGGTAGCTCATTTTCATTAAAAACACGTTCTTACACGATCATTTCACTGATTGCTAAATTTGATATTTTACAATACATTCTGCATTATCAATATGATATTATTCTACCTTTTGAGTGTTTGGTCCTGATCTACTTCACTGCCATTATTCCGTGCATGTTTCACTCGATATATATATATATATATATATATATATATATATATATATATATATATATATATATATATATATATATATATATATATATATATATATACATATACATACATACATACACACACACACACACACACACACACACATATATATATAAATATATATATCAGCTTTGATTTTTGAACGTTTTAGATCAGTAAACATTTTCAGATTATCATATTTAACTCTTTTTTTTTCTAGAGTAACGTCGTTTGATTAAATGCTTACATTGGTATTTCATAATAGTTCCTCTTCGGCAAAGTTACAGTCAATTTTGGCTTTTGAAAGTATAACTTTGAAATTCACAGGAAACTTAAAAATAGAGAATATTTTTAATATGACATACGAAGGCGCGCGGGGAGCAGGACGGGGGCAGTGAATACATTTCCCTTTACCTTTTAGCGGGGAATCAAGATGTTTAGTTAACTTTTGAATGTGAAATCGTATTTCAGATTCATAGAAACAAAAGTTTCAGGCATTCAATTGTGTTATCAGATGTATGCTGAACTGAACGTGTGTTGATTTGCAGTGAGTTTATATGCTGCCATGATCTTGGCTGGTATATTTGTTAATTCTGGCACCCCACTCTTTATGGAGCTGGCCTGTGAAGTGTGCTATCCCGTAGCAGAGGGCATTATTGGAGGCTTCCTCAGCAGCCTGAACAACGGCGTGGGGGTTATATTCTGTGTTGTACTGATTATACCGAATATAGGTGGGCAAACTAAAGTATATTTGAGATTATTACAATAAGGTTCAAAAGAACAGCACATATCGGCTGAATTTCCTTAATAGGCCGTGCATTAAATATCAATAACACATGTAATGCTTTAGTTGATATCATTCTAAGTTTCGTCATAAAAAGCAAGACCTTGTAACCCATCATTTATTTCCCAGCAGGCACATGACGTTGTTTCAACGTTGAATTTTGGTTGAATTGTGGTTGCGACGTTGAACAACCAAAATTCAACGTTGATTCAACGTTGATTTAGCAACATTGAATCAACGTTGATGGTTAACGTTGTAACAACGTTGAAGTTTGGTTGAGTTATAGTCGCAACCAATATTCAGCGTTGACTGGACGTTGATCAAGTAACATTGACCCAACGTTGAAAGCTGACGTTGTTTCAATGTGGAAATATGGTTGTGACACTAATGCCAGCACTCAAATGGATAAAATTCCTTGCAGCCCCGCCCTGGAAATACAAGGATGTGTATACATTATACAAAGTCCCTCTTTTCAGAGACCACTTTTATGGCAGGTACAAGTAAGTGGTCACATGATATAGGTATGTGGTCTTTCTTGACAGAGCTCTGTTGCTATATAGCTAGACCAAGAGGGACCTGATAAATATATGGTCAAAAAAAGGAAGTGGTCCTTTTGGCAGTGATTTCTATGGAGAAGGACCAGTACGTAGCTGTATGCAGGTAATTGATAACTTATATGTGTCAGCATTCCAAGTGCCAGCCGAAATATGAAACTCTCTGGGGTCACGGCTGTGGCCTGTTTCCAGTTCCCTCCATTAAAGAAAACGGTCAAGACTGGAGCTGAAGGAGAGAGAGGATTAAACTGATAGTACCCTTTGGAATATTTCAGAAACTGGTAAGTAGACTTTTATTCAGTCAAAGTTTCAGTAAGTGTCTTGAATATATATGGAGGTATGGATATTGGAATTGAATGTTGCATGTTGTCTACAGGGCAGGAAGATTACATCTGGCTTCAAGGTTGGTTTCATCATGAGCCACACGGAGGTTTCTTTGTTGAAGAAGTGTACATATCACTTGTAATGATTGAACACACACCTTCCATAATCTTATTTTTCAAGTGGATGGGGGCACACTTAAATTATCACAGAGCTGCAAGGTCAGCCTAACACAGGCGCAGCATAAAGGGACACTTATGCCTGGTATTTATGAAAGTCACAGCCAGCCGTTTTTGTCTATTTTAGGAGCCATGGCGTCACATGGCTGGCATCAATTACACACTGTCAGTCAGCATCACTGTTCCGTATGACACCAAATTAAAGTGAGAAATGGGTGATGAGGGCAGCTTTTACAACTCTCACACACACACACACACACACACACACACACACACACACACACACACACACACATATATATATATATATATATATATATATATATATATATATATATATATATATATAAACATATACACACATTTATATGTTTGTGTGTGTATATATACAGGGTAACAACATGTCTTTTAACCTTTCACTGCCAACTGCAACTCAAGTTGAACTGCTTAGGTCTAACTGCCCTGAATTTTGTGATAACTCATAAGGATGCTAGATTCATATTCCTTGTAAGATCTTTCAAGTGCAAGCATGCCTATAGTTAGAAAGAATATGATGGTCCAGGTCAACAGCTTTCCTCAACGTACTTTGGGCCCCTTAGCGCCGTGTAAATCTGTTCATTCAATCCTACACTTGACAGTGAAAGAGTTAAGACCGGATATAGGCTAGGTCTGATATGGGGTGTTGTTACGAAGTGGGAAACAAAACCCACAAACAGGAATATAATGCCCAGTTTTTGACGAGTAATGAAAGCATGTGCTGCGTAAACAAAGGAATGTTTCTATTGATATTATACCGTACATGTCAAGTATTCAAGCAACAGAACTAAGTAATCTGTCTAGATGTAAAAGATAATTTCTTTGTTGAGCACATTTTCCCCTCTCTGAATGGACTTATTGTTTCTCAACAGATTTTGTTTTTTTAGCATTCTGTTGTAATCATATTCATGTGGGCATTCAAACTATGTATTTTTTGGTGTGGTGGGGGTTGTTTTAGATGTACATGTAGGTAACAGAGTATTTTGAAAAGTCTGCAAAAGTATCAAAATCAAAAGGGCATTGCTGCATATTTTTCACCTGAAGATTGTCACATAAGAGGAGAGTGCCAACATTCAAATTAAATATAATGGCCATCGTCTACCAAAAGCACTTTCCCAAAACAAACCACGAAAGCCGGAGAACATGACACTGAAATGAATTCTTTCACTAACTATTTATATATATATACATGTATAAGCGATGAGTGGTATTACATGTATTGTTATTCAATTTACAATGAACATTTGACTCAGCAACATTTAGCACGGGCTATTTAAGCAGCAAAATTGACTTTCTCAAATAAAAGTTTAATTGCTTGACTGATGACGCCTTGCAAAACATCGGTGCTTCTCGTCAGTGATAAATAATTTGCTGGATAATTTTTTTTTTTCACAGGAAACATATCAGGCCAACTAGAATCTATCATTCCACGTAGCACCTAGAGCAAGGTTTTTTTTGAGCACATATTAATAATGTACATAGTATATACTCTTTAATTATGTATCTGATAAAGCTTGTCTCACCATATTTATCAAGTAGGTAAACATAATGGCAAATAAAGTACTGTTGATATTTATATTTATGAAACAAAGGGACCTGATTTAAGTGTCTGGACGTCATTTTTTTAAAATTATTTTTGAAGGAGTTTGCTATACGGGATGATGCACATTACTTTATCTGTTGATTTTTATGTCTGTAAAATATTGTTGCAGGTGCTGTGCTACAGAGACAGGGCACGACACAGACCGACATCTTTTACGCCATGTCCAAATGACTCAAATATGCAACAGAACTGTGTGAAGGAAGTGGCAAGAAGACAACATAAAAGGACCATGCAGAGGCTGCATATGTAACCAGACATAGAGATATACATGTATATGTGCATGTATCATCCTGAATAAAAGAATGTAAAACAGGTCGCAGTCTACAGTTGTTTTTTTTTTTTTAGATATATATTTTTAAGTTTGAATTTCTCGAATATCATCTTGAACTAATAAATTGCTCACGTTGGTGATGAATCTATATTGAAACTGGATAGTGTTCAACGTTAATCCAATTTTCAGATTCAACCAATATTCAACCCATTTCAACATTGAATTATCAGTTGAATCCACGTTGAAACAACATTGCAATCTGCTATGCAACCAACCTTCAACCTGATTTCAACGTTGAATTTTGTTGTTGAAACTATGTTGAAACAACGTTGAAATCTGGTGTTGAATCAACGTTGAAACCTGACGTTGAATAGACGTTGGCTTTTCAACGTTGATCCAATTTTCATATCCAACCAATTTTCAACGTCACTTCAACGTTGAAGCCTGACGTAGAATCAACGTTGATTCAACGTCTTTTTGCCCGCTGGGTTATTAATTTTATTTGCTGTTATTTTATGTTCATACACTCTTTAAATTCAAGGGTGTTGCCTTTTCCAAATACAAGATAAAGCCAAGCAACTGCCATTATAAAAGAGATGCGTGTCCGGGAATGCAACGCTGCAAAACCTACCTGATGGTGTCTCCGCTGAATAACCGTTGACAAATTTATTTTGCTGTTAATGCTTTGAATCTGAACATAATGCATCGAACGTGACAATAGTAATAGATTAAGGTATATATTTTAGGACGAAAGGGGAATGGATTGAGGAGCGTATAGGCATTTGATTGTTCTATTTTTCTTTTCTTTTTTTCGGGGGGGGGGGGGGCGCACGATGTAAACGGAAGATATAGTACTGTTGCTCCTGTTTGCCTTTTGCATAACAACGATAAATTAACTATCTCGGCGTTCAAGTATGTCAAGAATGCATCCGCAGCATTATGGCGACCTCGCTTTCTTTCAAGAGCTCGCAAGTGGTTTTAAACCTTCCTCGTCGCCGAGGTCTTCTTGATACGTGAAACGTGCCTCAAGGTCAAGCACTCAGCTCCCTTTGAGACATACCTCGCGGTGAAACTTACCTCGGTATAACCAGAGCCGAACGATAGTATTAAATACTGGTCCCCTACCAAATATTAATTTCCGTATGATTTTATACCTATTATCGCTCATTGATGGCTATTGCGGGCCGCCAAAATTCCTTGATGCAAAACTGAGTCAAAGCTATTATATGGAATGGCTATAACCCAGAAGAAACGGGCGAAGCCATCCCAGTGCCAAGTTCATTTGTACCTTGCCAGGCCACTTTCGCTTCAGAAGTGCACCGAGTACGCGCCGTGACATATGTCGGCTCGTGTAATGTTGGATGAAGCGAATTTCACTTGGTAGTAGCACTAGCCCTTTGCGACATGTTTCGATTGGACCGATTGCCAGCTAAGAAAAGTCTATAGATATTCTCACTATGTCTTTAAAAAAAGACATTGCATTGCTATATTCTCAGATTGCGTTTTTATTGAAATGGATTTTATTGAAACTGATTTCTTTTGTAACGTGTATGCGGAAAATGATTTAAGGTGGAGGATCTGAAGCCAGCACCTTTGGATAACCTCTAATCACTTTTTCATATTTTTGGATAGTCTGATACTTAAACTACATGCTCCCAAAATCTCAGATGGGTGAACATAAGATTTGAGAAAATTGATCTCAAAACTTGTTTACACTGAAAAATCTAAGCAGTGGTGGGCATATGGGTTTGTTTGCATGGGCATGATAATGAACCATGTCATTGTTTGCACAGTCATTAGTACATTACCCCTGGAAACCAATTGAGCCATTGACAAGGGTCACTCACAGGAAACCATTAGCCATGGAGAGAAGAATGGGCCAGTTCAGACTAATCACTACCATTGTTCTGATTACTTTGAAATTCTCATTTGATGTAAAAACAAATTAGCACAATCCACTTACTGGTCCCCAAATATGGAAAGCCACACGTGAACCCACACCGAAACAAGCCAAGTGTGGTGTTCCCAAGTTAAAAAAGTCAAGATTTAAGCCACAAAATATACTTTTTTTTTAATGACAACATCACAGAAGTACAGCCACAAGATTTAAGCCACAAAATATAGTTTTTTAATGACAACATCACAGAAGTACAGTCACAAGATTTAAGCCACAAAATATAGTGTTTTTAATGACAACATCACAGAAGTACAGCTACAAGTTTATTTCACACAATAAACCTAGGACAGAAGAAATGAGTATGTGTCATATTACAGTCATAAATGTGTAAGAATTGGCAACTTTTTCTTTCAATGCGATTTTCTCTCGGAACTGTTTTTTGCTCAACCTCTACAATTTGTATCTCACTTCACAAGCTTACGAATTGCCCTATCACATTAAAATCAACCGGCATTAAAAGAAAAATATCATATCCAGGAATGGTTCCCAACATTTTTTTTCTCACAACCCCTTCTGTGACCTTTGGAGCAATTTGTAGAAAGAAAATGAACAACCTGTCAGGACTAAATTAAAAATTTTATAAACCTTTTATTTATGCTATTTCAGGAGAAACCATTGAATTTGATCCGGGACATGGATATTTATTTTAAATTTCTTCTGATTTTGACTGAGACAAAAATTGTGTGACTTATGCGGGAAAAATATGAAAATCCTACCAAGTCAGAAAGAATGCTATAAAATCTCAAAAAATTCCAATCCTGCAAAAAAACCCCTATGGATACAAATATATGGATATGTAGTAATCAGAAAATATGTAGGTTTAATGTACTTATGAAAAAAATTAAATGGGTAATATCGATCCAAAGTTGCCAGTCTCACTGCGCACTTGCTTCACAGCCTCCACCTTAAGTGCTGAACTGCCGTAAAATAGCCAGGCTTCTGGAGCATTTGTTTTCTGCTGGAACGGTTTCTCGAAGCTGGCAACACAATGTGACTGTGAGTCATGTTCTTCGCAACTTCTTGTCCCTGTACCTGAAGTCCGGGCGTCGCCTGCTATTAATGAAATAGTGAGCTATTGCAACACATGGCAAAAAACTAATAGCGCAGAATGGCCTTTGAGCAACTTGTTCATAAAGAGAAAATATCGTATAATGTTGCGCAGGCACTGAGGGCAACAGCGTTTGGGTCGGGCAAAAACGGCGGTGGGAACCTGGTAATTTAAGCTCTCAAGTGCGCATGCTCAGGAAGCGAGGTACTTTTCACGAGTGACAAGTATCTCGCGCTGAAGACAGAATTAAGCGAGGTCTGGATAATGGCTCTGAAGATGACGGGAAAGCAAGCTAGCCTTTACGGCGCATCAAACCTTCGAAGTGTTTTGAAGCGGTAGACTCGTGAAAGCTAGCTCGCTTTCACGGGCGAGATCTATCAAGCAGCAAATCCTACCTGGAACATTTTATCTCAGACGTGCCAGAATATCATTTGATTTTGATAATTTATGCCGTAATGCCAAAATTTGGAAAGATTTCTCTACGAGGGAATGCGGGATTTATAGAAACAATATTTTTTAAGAATATCATTTTATGCCGATTGTATTTTGTTTCACAATTATTCTGTGTTATTTGTTCGTGTATTACCCTAGGCCTGAGAAAGAAAGAGTATTTTTATGTATTATAAAGGCAGGGCGGGACTAATAAGAGAAGCCGACTCATACTTTGCAAGATAATCCGACGGTGTGCAAAATTTAATGTGCAAAAAATGCATAGCTTTATTGTAAATTTAAAATACATGGAGTGCCGCTAATTAATCTTAACTTGTGATGCTTCGGTTTATAATACTTGAAGACACCGTTTCAGATCTATAATTGGCAATGTCTCTGTTAAGCAAATTTTGAAATGCTATATTTTTAGTGAATGTATATTAGATGCACAGTGGGCAATGGCATATATATATATATATATATATATATATATATATATATATATATATATATATATATATATATATATATATATATATATATATATATATATATATTTATATATATATATATATTTATATATATATATAGCTAGGCGACTGGTGCCAAAGGTTGCAGGTTCGAGTCCCGCTCATTCCGAACATGAATATATATATATATATATATATATATATATATATATATATATATATATATATATATATATATATATATATATATATATGTGTGTGTGTGTGTGTGTGTGTATACATATATTAAAGTTACATATATATTTATAATGGTAAAATATAAAATTTTAAATGCGTCTTATGAGCAATATTTTCAAACACACATTTTCCTAGATGTTAGGACTAATTTCATGGAGAAGATTTTTAAAAGAAGAAACACTTGCAAGTCATATCGATCTATGGTTAATAGACTCCACCCTATGCAAAGATGTTTATACTTGTGATATAAGGCCCTCTATTAAGAGTGACCATATGGCTGTGTCATTAAAGGTGACTTTACAGAAAGAAAACAAAGGGCCTTGGTATTGGAAGATGAATAATTCATTGTTGAAAGATGATGAATATAGGAGTAAAATACAAGAGGTAATATCTATCGAAGTGTCAGAAAAACAAAGTTTAAGTAAGAGACAGGAATGGGACCTAATGAAAATAAAGATTAAGGAAGCAAGCATTGAGTTTGCAAAGAAACGTAATAGTATCAAGTTAAAGGTTATAAGTGATTTTGAAAATGAACTTGAAGGAATTCAAAAGTGTATAGATGATGGTGACCAAGATGATAATTTAATAGTGAAGAAGGAAATATTACAGCAAAAAGTAGACCTGTATTATGAAGAAAAAGCACAAGGTGCTTTCATACGCTCAAGATCTGTATGGATTGAAAAGGGGGAAAAACCAAGTAAATATTTCTTTGCCCTTGAAAAAAGTAGGCAAAGAAAGAAAATATAACAAGTTTGAAAACAGAACAAGGAGCTGTAAATAACCCTTCTGATGTTTTAAAAGAGCAAGTTAATTATAATAAAAATCTATTTACTAGTAAAAATTCAAATGAAGATGAAATCAAAGAATATTTAAAGAAATTACCAGTACAAAATGTTTTAACTGAAGCAGATAAAGCCTTGTGTGAAGGTAAATTAACTATTGATGAATGCAAATTGGCAGTAACCAATATGGCAAGAAAGAAAAATAAAGCCCCGGGAATGGATGGCTTGACTACCGAATTTTATTTGATTTTTTGGGATACTCTGGGCAAATTCGTTGTTGACAGCCTGAACGAAGGCTATAATAATAAGCTGTTATCAATTTCTCAAAGAAAAGCTTTATTGTCTTTAATCTTTAAGAAGGGTGACCCAGAGGTTCTTGACAACTGGAGACCCATAAGTCTGTTAAACACAGATGTAAAAATTGGAGCATATGCTCTCGCCAAAAGAGTTCAAAAAGTTCTACATAAAATTGTCAACACAGATCAGTCTGGTTATATAAAAAATAGATTTATTGGATGCAATATTAGATTGATCAGTGATGTAATAGACCATGCGGAACATTTTGATTTAAGCAATTCTTTTTTTAGACTTCAAAAAAGCATTTGATATGCTAGAATGGCCTTTTATGATCTCTGCATTGAAACGATTTGGTTTTGGGGAATCCTTTACAAATTGGGTTAAAACCCTTTATTCAGGACTTAGTAGCTATATTGTAAACAATGGGTGGATATCAGAACCGATAAGTCTTACCAGGGGAATTAGGCAAGGTTGTCCCCTTTCTGCTCTTTTATTTATTATTTCTGTTGAATGTTTGGCAACAGACATACGCAATAATAAAAAGATAAATGATATACAAATCCCAAGAAGCCAGAGAGAAATCAAGATAGGTCAATATGCAGACGACACAACCTTCTTTGTGTCTGACGATAAATCCATTATTGAATCATTAAATACAGTTAAAAAAATTTGGCCTTTTTGCAGGATTAGAATTGAATTTCAATAAAACTGAAGGATTATGGTTTGGTAAAGGCAAAAACAAAGGGGAGAAAATAGGAGGTGTACAGTGGCCTGATAAGCCAATTAAAGCTCTTGGTATTTATTTCGGTTATGACAAAAATCAGTGTGAGAATTTAAATTGGCAAAAAAGCTTGAAAAATTAGCAGAAACTCTTAAAAGTTGGAAAAAAAGGAAATTAGCTATTTTTGGAAAAGTATTAGTAATAAAAGTTTTAGCCTTATCCCAACTGATATTTAATGCATCTGTGCTACCTATACCATCTGATATAATTACTAAAATTAACAAAATAATATATGAGTATCTATGGGACATTAAAAAAAAAAAGATAAAAAGAAAAACCCTTATTGGTGACTATGAACAAGGTGGCATAAGAATGGCAGATGTTCAAAGTGTCTTTGAATCATTACAAGTAAAATGGCTTCAAAGATTGGTATTGGCAGAGAAACAAACATGGAAAGAACTGCCTACTTTTTGGTTAAATTCTTTTGGGCAAAACTTTCTTATTTTCAAAATGAATATAAATAACATTGGTCAAGTATATAAAAAACATTTTTTGCCTGCCTTCTATGAACAGGTGGTGAACACTTGGTTAAAAATTAGAGGAGTCAAGGATATTAAAAGTATGTCTTATATAAGAAAAGAAATTATCTGGGGAAATAGACTAGTATTGTTTAAAAAGAAACCAATCATTTTTCTTCATTGGATAGAAGATGGTATTATATATGTAAATGACTTGTTAAATGAAGAAGGTAAATTTAATCAAAATGACCTATATAAAAAAATTAACAAAAAAGCAAATTGGTTATCAGAAATTAGTATATTGCTACAAGCCCTTCCGAAAAAATGGAAAGAAGTCCTTAAGGTGGCACAAACAAAGCTAGGCACTTAGAGGAGTGCTGTCTTCAACCCGCTCTCCTGTTTTGGTTTTTATTTTTAGACCCATAAAACTATACAAATTCTTGTTGCTTGGGATCTTAACATTATATATCCACCAAGAAAAAAATTTAAAATCCCCTTTTTTGGGCGAAAAATGGACATTTTACAAAAGGGTTCGATTTGAAGATTTTTCTCGGGATTCTCGAAAAATATAGTACTTAAAAACTCGAAAATTTGCAAAATGAAACTTCGTAATCATGTCCAGGTTCGGTTCCTTCACTTTTTCCATAAACGCAATAGATAAATTGTAATCGATTATTAATTATGATGCTGGTGAAAATGAACACTTCTTCATGTTTAGGGAGCATGAAACTGCCTAAAAAAAAACATATTCCAAAACGCAAAAAACCAGTCCTGGGCATGTCTACGAAGTTTCATTTTGCAAATTTTTGACGTTTTAAGTACTATGTTTTTCGAGAATCCCGAGAAAAATCTCCAAATCGGACCATTTCGTAAAATGTCCATTTTTTGCCCAAAAAAATGATTTTAAAATTTTTTCTTGGTGTATGTATAATCTACAGATCCTAAGCAACAAGAATATATATAGTTTTACGGGTCTAAAAATAAAAACCAAAACAGGAGAGCCGGT
This sequence comes from Hermodice carunculata, assembly GCA_964020975.1. Lineage (NCBI taxonomy): Eukaryota > Metazoa > Annelida > Polychaeta > Eunicida > Amphinomidae > Hermodice > Hermodice carunculata. Next base: position 21,895,353 of record OZ026619.1, read on the forward strand.
TGAAGACAGCACTCCTCTAAGTGCCTAGCTTTGTTTGTGTCACCTTAAATCGGATGAATGTCAAAACACTTCTGTACACATAAACGAAACACTCGAAGTCATGGTAAAAAATCTTCAAAAATCTGTAGATATCAAAGATATTAAGAACAATCTGTTTTATGAAATTTTAGTGCAAAGAAAGTTTGAGAAACCATACATTGAAAACATGTGGAGCAACAAACTAAACAAAAATAAGTATATGCGGAAATATGTTTGGTTATTTGTCCATAAAGGTTTAATTGAAAACAAAATAAAACAATTCAAATACAAACTTCTACATTGCATTCTTCCTTGTGGAGAATAATCACACAAATGGAAAATTAAGGAAACTGCTAATTGTTTGTTCTGTGATAAATTAGATAAATACACTCATATGTACTGTGAATGTAATCGTTTGATCTTCTTTTGGACTACGGTAAAATAAGCTTTTTTAAGCATGGGAATAAGTAAAATGGAAATATCATTAGAAACTCTGATTTTGTGGTCATATGATTAGACAAACAGACCATTATTGGGTAAGTAGAGTACTGTCATTATGTTATTTCATTATTTTCAAAAGCTATTGTATGGCCACAGCAAAGAAGGTAGACATTTATTTGTTGTTTAAAAAAGAAATTAACTATAGAGTCCAAATAATGGAATCATTGGACAAAGAATTTCATTTGAAAATATCAAAATTTGTTGATCATTTGTAAGCATCATGTTGGACTGTTGACAACATGATACAATTGGAAGACAGAAATGGAAAATAAAATTTTGTTGAGAAAAAAAAGGATTAATTTCATCCGTAGGGTTGTATTGATTGTATATTCAAGGATTATTGCTATAGATTTCTAGAAAAATCCAAGACAAAATGTGCGTGTGACAGAGAGAAAGAAAGACAAATCAGTCGAGGTAAAGAGAACTTTTGTTCGGACAAACACACAAAATACGAATGAATGACAAATGATACTTCAACAAAAAATTCAAAGGCTAGCAGTTATAACAGATAACTAAGTAAATTGATTAATTTAAAAGTTCACAAAACCACATAGAATTTTGCCAGCACATGTCTTTATGTTAAAAGTGCTGATAATGTGTAGGACATATTTTAACTGTTACTATGACTACACAGGACATCGCTGGATGGTGTGGTTCATTCTGTTCTCGGTGATAGGAGGAATACCATTGCTTGGAGTACTTAGGGTGACCTACGCTCGCTTGTCCATAGACTCTATGAAGGACAGAGATGCGTGTGTAAGTGATGCAACAAAGGAAGAAGAAGCCATCATCAATTGTGATCACGAACTGCATACACTCTTGATTGACGATCGAAAGGCAAGTTGACGTTGGATCAAGGTGTATAACCTAACATGTTGGTATTAGGTCTATTTTCATTATATTTTACAGCTAAAATCTTGCCCCTTCATAAATCTTGTCCAACAGTGATAAGAAATTAATAAAGACCAATATCTATTCTCGCTATACTGTCCTACGCACTTGCAAGTTTGTCCATCGCTGTCTTATTGATTTTTTACAGAATAGTTTAAACACTGTAGCTCAATCTGGCCTTAGGATATATTACACTGAACAGCAAAGTTTTCTTCATTTCACGGAATAATGATTACGAAACATAGATAAGGGCCTCGTGACTGCAGTTTTTGTTCCTCACGACGGAGGGTGGCATGGACATAGACTCCATATGGCAGTATATATCTAAAATAACCTACAAGATAAAAAAAAAAACCAAAAAAGAAATTTATACCAGTTATTTGTCATACCAAGGGCATGTGCACAATCTTTTTTACGTTGATCCATTTCCAAGGTCACAGGGCCCACGAACATGTTCAATTTGGGGCATTTTGATTTATATATCTAGTACCACTGTATCTTTGCCTCTGGTACTTGTAACAAAGGGCCAATATAAGAAGATTTTCTGAATAACCTTGACCAATTTCAAGGTCATACAGACTTGTGATAAAGAATCATTGTGTGCAGATAAGAAGAATATATCAAAATGTAACTCAATTTCAAATGATTCAAACGTCATTGGAATTTAATTTCCAATAAATTTGGAGAGCATCAATGGATGACAAAAATACATCAAAGGATGAACACTTAGATCTCATCTTCCCATCATGCAATTCCTTCAAACTGATGTTTCTTTGTACCATATATTGAGCGTTCCGTTACCTTTGTAACTTTACATTGAACCGCACGTACGTATTCTAGCAAAGCTTTTATATAAATTTACACCCACTGTAAATAATTTGCATCCCTGAAACATATCCCATGTCGGTGCCTTTTCAAAAATCAAATGCTACATTTTCACTAAAAACAACTTCATCATCAACAGGATCTTACTTCAATACTTTACATTTAAGCTTTATAAATGATAAACTAATCTTGAATGCCAAGTATTACATTATGTTGCCACGGAAGTTGTTTACACTGCTAATTTGCACAAAATTATCTTTAAGCATATCATAAACTTTGTATAGCGTGTTACATTTTTATGTTCCAACACCATTTCTATATTATTTTCTCATCGTTGCTTGTATAGATAACATATAATATCGAGGAACAAACTCAGGATGTGATTTAATACATGTATATTATGTGTAGCTGGTGCAGCCTTTCATCAAATACAACATTTGCAATTGTTTTACCTTGTTGATTTCATATGATATAGATCCTATATGTAGCAGTTAAAATTTTGCGGGCAAATAGATCCTTGGGATCATCGTTTACTTGTTTATATAGATTTATTATGTATGCGTTCGACACAATCGATGTTACTGTTCATTTTGGTAGGCTAACAATTTTTCTTGCATATGCTACGGAAGATAAACTATTCAAAACCCACCTCTGGGGCCGACTTGCAATCCTCACCGTCAATGGTCAAACATCAAAAGGAAAAGTTACAAAAATTACAGTTTCAAATGCAAAGACAAATCGAAATGAATGTTTAAATGCTGTAAATGGTTACCTTTGCAGGACAAAATATTTCACAAAGTATTCAAATGTAGAGATGCTTAATCAATTTAGCTTCAGATTGTTTGAATTGCTTCTAAACCAGATATATCACTGACCCCTCCTATTACACAAGGAACTCTTCACAGCTACAAATTTCAAAGTGTAAAACCAGCTGATTTTTACATAATGAAACATCATTTTAACGACACTCAGATATCCGACACAGTCATTATAGTGACACAAGTTGTGAATGCCAAAAGTTCATTTCCTTTGTTGGTGATTCATTTATCTGACATATTCAGATATCTAACACATTTATGAGGGAACATATGGTGTCATTTTAACGAGTTTTCACTGTACAAGCTTCATTTTTTCTAGTGAAGAATTTTGGAACTACCAACAAGCGCAAATAAAACCAAATTAACTCTTGGAAGTCTGAAAACTAAATATTGTTCTCTTGTCAGCAAACGAAAATTTCAGTTATATCTTTGAACGTTTGTACCAGTACTTGTATGTGAGTAATAATATTGTAATTTTTAACCATAACTATATGCTTATGTAGCACCTTTATACCGGTGGATAACCATTACCTATTATTTGTCATTGCGTGTGTACGTAATATGTTAAAACTAGGCCACCAAGAACACTACCGTACTAAGTGTGTTATCGAGAATAAATATAATTTTCAATCAATCCAATCTGTCAACCAATTTTGAACTTTGGATTGGATGTAATGACAGATACTGATTACGTGACTTGTGCGAGTCTTCAGAACAATAGCTCGGTCTGCGGCGCTGAACTATTTTCTAGTATATTATGGTGCTTGCGATGGACATTAGCCTTTTTGAAATTATTAAGAACTATCAGTAAAGTACCACTGCCAACTCATCTTGCCTGAAGTAAAGGGTGATTATACTGCTGAGTGAGCATTGCTTAAGTTGCTCTTCGTTGATTACAAAACTACGGGAACGCTTGGACGGTGTAATTCTTCTTATATGCAAATAAACTGATTCCATAATGGACTTCTCGTCTGCTTTCCCTTTAAGTTAGTTTCGCAACACGCATATACTGTCTAGTAACAACAGGTATAGGTCTAGATACTAGACCTCGCTGGTGGTGGCAAATGAGTTCTAGCCTCGCTCGCCATCATCAGCCAGGTGTAGTGCTAAAACAGGTTAATTATCATATGTTTGGAGTTCTTTCAAATGCGCAATATACTGAACTATGTAAATCGAAAAAAAAAACAAACAAAAATACAGTGCACCCTAGACACCTTTAAGTTTACAAAAACTTCACAAAAGCTCGTGAAGTTATTTCTGGTGAATAGCATTGAAAAATGCCATCAACACTTACAGAAATCCAACACACCATTTTATATAAATGTGCATATATGTATGTATGTTTGTATGTATCTTCGTGTATATATATGTATATATATATATATATATATATATATATATACACACATATATATATGTAGATTAAAGTATATATATAAGTATATATAAGTATATATATGTATGTATGTAAGTATGTATGTATGTATGTATGTATGAATGTATGTATGTATGTATGTATGTACGCATGTGTGTATTTCCGAAAAATGTTTATGACATTATGTACCTGTCACCCGGACCTTATGCCCGTTCAATTATCGACACTAAAACTCCATGAAAATAAATCCTTTCTCATTTTGCCGATAGCTACTGGCATCTTGCGTTTTTATTTATGCAGGAATAGATGTCAATTTCTACAAGCAGGAATAGAATATGGATGGAATTCCATATGCCTGGTACAAATATGATTATTAAGTGTCCACTATATGGTCATTTATTATGTGTTATTTTGAACAACTATTGTCATTGTATATGTGTAGGATTGCAAGGTTTGAGTGATACCATACTACTGTTAATGACCAGTCTGTTGCCGTTATAATGGAACAGAGACACAGTGTATCTTTAGATACATTTATTTGTATCAAAACGACAAACAGAATTAACATGTGAATATATCACGGAGTAAAAGTACCAGCATATAATTATACTTTATACCTAAAATCATTGTGCCATGGATAAAAACTATTTCTCCACTCTTCATAAGAACATAAGACAATGTCCCCTATGTCACCAGGCGGCTTCTCCTTTTCACAGAGCCCACCTCGTTTTTTTCATCCATGCACATTTACAGTGCTGAAAACACGTGGCCACGATTCACTTTGATATTAAAATCAAATGCTACTTTGGCTTTTTGCGAGTCTGACAATATGTAGCGTCATGTTCAAAATGTTGCTCACCAACACGTGCATATTTTGCCAGCTGGGGCATCGTAGGACATTTTGGATTTGTAACTGACGATAATAACAGCTTCAGACACAACCGACCTGTCAGATTAAAGTTAAGATAGTAAGTCTTGTTTTCAAAAATGACAAAATACTTTAACGACCATTTGGCCAGGTAACTGGGAGAACGGACATCTGGAACCTAGCGAAATATTATGATAGTGATCACCGAACAACCATGACTATGCAGCTGTAAGTAATGGTTTCAGTCATAAATGCAAACAAAACACTTTGCCTGAGCGTTTTCTTTGAACGACATTACGGTTAGCTAGCTATTAAATCGGAAAAATCAACCCGTAAATGCCCATATTGTTTCAATGTCTTCATAAACAAATTAAAATAAAAAAAAACAACAACAAAGACGGTTTTCCTGGCCATTGGTGAACAGTTCATAACCTATATTGGGCGGGATATTGGCTCACACTCTCACATCGTCAGACCATGGTCAGACCAGGTGCTGCCAACACAATACGTTACTTTCCGCATCAGTGAATCGTTCACAGTATAATAATATTCTGTGGCACTCCGCTTCTCTGCCGCGGTCCTGACTAGATGAGTAGCTAGTCAGGTGTCTTTTGGTAAAAAAAAAAAAAAAAAAAAAACATTCAGCCCTATCCCACTGTTGCAACTTTGAGCTTGGCATGCCCACAGCCCCTGCTGAAGCACCTGCATCTGTTCACTTACGGCCGTCACGTTGTGCATAGTTTGTGTGATTGACGGGTGCCATTGTCTTCTTGTATGAAAAGGAAACCAGAAAGACCCATGTGTTATTTCATATTCGAATGTGTTTTTTTTTCGTCATCAAATCGATTTAATCAGATGATCAAATTAATTTATTCAGAGGAACAAGTAGACTGTATTTAATCACATGAACACATGCATATGTTCACCTCAAGAAATCGATTTGTTCTTCTACTCAAATATTTAATCATCTGATCAAATACTGAATAAAACAAGAAACGGGGTTTCATAATATATATATATATATATATATATATATATATATATATATATATATATATATATATATACATACATACATACATATATATATATATATATATATATATATATATATATATATATATATATATATATATATATATATATATATATATATATATATATAAGGAAGCCAAAAACATATTTTACCCCAGTATCATGTTGTGCCACACTTTTAGTTTCTTTAAGCAAAAGGATGCATGGTTAGCTAAAGTGGTAATGTCTTTTTCTGCAAAACTGGTTGAATTCTGCGGCAGGTGAATAGGTGGACAGAGTTAATACCACACTGGATCTACACGATGCGTTTATCTGAACCCTCCTCTTTCTTCCATCACACATACGAATTAGAAGTATAGTTCAACAACCGACTCTCTGAGAGTGACTCAACAAGTCAATACTTTACGACTTTCAAATCCATGTAAAAACGGGTCAAAATGTTATTTATAATATGTACCTTAACTCTAGAAAAGCAAAGTTCCGGTTGAATTTTACTTCAGGGTGTGTCATGTATGTATGGACTTTGACTAGCTTGTAAATGCTTCATTATGAAAATGTGTCTCAGTAGGAGGTATTCACATCTGGTCCTTTTTGTCGCCAGACAAGAGAAGTGTGCTTCCACATGATGAGGGCACTTGTACCAGTTATGTTACGTAACCATTCGGGAATAACCTTTTTTATAGTAAACAAAATATCCTGAAATTTTACGCATTTTGTATGTTTTAAAACAGAGTGAATGACTTCTCGTAAGCATTTTTGCTTACCCATGTTGCTACTTTTATAATGAAAGCTCTGCTTAAGACAAATGTGCCCTTTTTCCTGTCACATTCTCTGGTGCAGCCCGTGTGGCTAAAAAGAGTTCCACTGCATTCGAATACTTCCTGTTTTGTTTAATATGATACCATTGTATCCCTTGTCATGTATGTCTTAAGTTGTATACTTTTTAACTTTTTTCCTTTATCTTTTTGTTTGTGTTGTGTATGTTTCGTCACCGAAAAATAGAACTTTAATTAGTGTTTTACTCAATGTAAATACACGTTTTAGACCAATACTCAAATGCGGTGGTATTGTCCAGTTAAATTGTAATAATGCAGAGGAATTCCTGTTAGTTGAATTGGCTGCAGTTCAAGTGGGTACTGGAGCATTAACCAAAACGTCATATAAAAAAATGCATTGAGAAACCGGAAAGAAAAAAATAATGAAAGGGCACGACAAAAAAGAAATTAACAATGTTATATAAAATGATTTAACGTAATGCTCCTGGTTATCTTATAGATACATTACCCACATCTTTAGCCATATGTAAACGTTTTAAACTTAACGTCAAATAAACACTTCAAAACTGTTGAGAAAATAATATTTATGATATTGGAAGAGAAATATTTACAAATGATATATAATACATATGCTAATTACACATGTAATGATGCAAATGGAAAAAGTCCTGTTTGAATAAAGTAGGAATTAGAAATTCTGCAGCTTGTACTCATGGCGCATGTGTTGAAGCTTTGTTGCATCATTTGTTTGTCCAAAATATAACAATTTTAGTATAGACAGGAAACAGTGATTTGTTTATGCGCGTTTTTGTAAGACGACTGCAATTACATTTCAGCTGAATTCTCTCACAAGAAAATGCTTTAAGCTACACATACTTTTGTAAAAAAATTAAGACGTATTGAACCACCCAAGGTACTGAAAACCTATCGCTTCACCTCACATGTAGCTAAAGAGAACAAATATAATGCTCCTGTCCAGCTTGTTGGTGTATTTTCACTCCTTACTTATATATGCACCCATTATTTGTTTGTTCTATTGTCTTGGGTTCATTATTTTTCCCTCCATTATCTTGATGTACAAGTGGGGATCACCCAGGGGCAAGCCTGTTCCCTTATTGCCTAATAAAATACGTTTAAAACAAAAACAAAACAAAAAAATCTTGACTTTGATTTGACTTGTGAACTGCACATCCCACTCTCCGCGGAGCCCATATTGGCTCTATTGATATGCAAGTATATCTGACACAAGGAACGCAGGTCACGGTCATGAGAGCAAAGCTGAAGGGTTGCCTTACCGCTTCTGATGAAGTTTTAATAATAATAGAGACATGATCCTGACTTTGATAAAGGGTTGGGTCACTGAAAGGATTACCTGTGGAGACTACTGCAAAGGAAGTTATGTAATCCTCGAGTCATAACATAGCAGCACGAGATTATATGGGTCTTTGGTCACTGGGTTTCTTTTGCGATCATACAATCAATAATCAAACTATTATCATCAATTTTACATATAATTCATAGGTTTAGATTTATATGACGTGCAGGTTTGGCCAGAATTCTGCAAGGCAAAGCATATGTACAGCAGGTTTTGAAGCTTCCATAAAATATCAAGCTTAAACTGAATCACCATGTCACATGATTAAGAGAATACAGGGTGGAAAATAAATTTTGAAGTTTGTAGAAGAAAAGCCAGTTTACACTGGGTTATCATGTTATGTATGGTACTATATAATGCTTACATCATTTTAAAATGAAACGTGCAAACGTTTGAGGGTAAAAAGGGTATATCAGCAGGAGGTTTGTGACGTGCATCGCACATTAAAACAACCTTTGAACTTAATGTTTGGCATGATAATGCAGCATCATCATTGGTGCAGTGATCACTATGACTATATGCTTAAGACATTTAGGCTGATCACATAAGCCCGTAATGACGCATGCCAGAAGGTCTACCAGATCTACTGACAATACCTTTATCCGTCAAAAGATGCAAAACACCTTGAAGGGGGAATTAGATTTTTTTTACACTGTTATGATGCAGTTAGATGAAACCTTGGCCTCTACCAAACACTATATACAGATATATTTATACATACTCCCCATGATCATGATGGATATCAAAAAATCAAAAACAGAAAATAATGTATGAATCCCGTGATCATTGAGGATATCAAGAATATGGCATTGATAAACCGATGTGTGCCCTCCATGATCGTGACGGATATTAACACTATTGTATTGATAATATAATATATTTTCCTGCCACCATATAGTCCAAAATACACACATGGCACTAAAGCCTAAGGATCGATGATTGACCTCGTAGATTAATTGACGTCATATTGTCGTTTTCGAAGTACTGTATAATTTGCATAATTCGATGACCTGTCACAAGTTATATTGAACAAAATAGTGATACGACAAATATGAAATAAATGGATTGTCTCAGTTGTCATCACGTTTGTATGTACAATACTGTAATTGAATAATAACCTCCAGCTACGTATTCCCATTTTAACCAATCAAATTATGCAGATCTAATGTATTTGCACATTCACACACTTTTCGTTTTGGAATACTTTTAGTTTATCTCGTTTAAAACAACATCATGCCTTTGACTACATGTCTAAAACACATCAAATTGTATAATCATGTTGTTTTGATTCTTGTTGATGGTCATTTTAGGCCTGGGGTTTTTTCTGATGGATTGATGTTGGTGTTAGTGTCACTTTGTGGACTTATATGGATGATGATCATTGTTGAGACGGTGGTTGCAGCTAGTACCTTTTAAATGCTGAATTTTATTCATATTTTCAACAAATTAGGAACCTGAGCTTGCAGATGCTCTGATGTGCTGCAAATTTTGGTCCCTTTTCATGAATTGCACGGTCCTATATGCACATGAATGATGCACCTGTTCAAGCTAATTTAATTTACTGAAATAGGCCTGTAATTTGGAGCAAAACTTTTGGCTTTCTGTCATGCTAAAACTAGACATGGCTTTTTTGACCCTATGGACCTTTGCACATACCTTTTGGACTGTTTTGGGTAAAGACGAAGTATAAATTTATGTGATTCAGTTATACATACCAAGGGACATTGCCTTTGGTCGGAATTGACTTGGATTTGTTTCATTAGGACTACGGTTTGCATATGGTAATGACACTGTCTAATTTATGCATATAGTTCAGTCAAATACCCTTCTCATGAATCACGTTTATACATAAGCTAAAAGAACACAAAAGGGGTTTATTTTGTTGGGTACATCTTCCAACGGGCCATTTTACAGGTGCTCATAGTGTATTGCACAAATTATGCTAATGAGGTTTTAAGTGTTTTTATTGCCAATAGTTCATACCCCCTGCAGACTGTTGGCTTTCGTATGAGGGCGTCTTAAGACGCCCTCAGTCAAAGGCCATGTGTGCCGTTTATCCACTATTGTTCAGCAGAGTCAGACGTATGTCAGTGGGCATCAGTAGTCATTTCTTGTCCATCAGATAGACAAAGCTTTATTTTCTCCCACTATCAGCTTGCCGTCGTGCTGTTTCATGTTTCATCTCTCCAATAATCTACACGTGGCCAGCCATATCTATCATTTCCTCCGGATGTTAGGTCTTCTAGTCTCAGATCACAGTTTATTCAGTGTCCTTCTGGTTTTAACTTTGGAATCAGCTTTATCGTATGAACAGTTCACGTTACAGTATAATTTTCTATACGTAGCAAATAGGTTATTTTCCAACAAGATCAGAAAAAAAGAACCAATTTTGTAACTGAATCTCCTCTTTTTCAGTATTTGGAACAAATATCCTCCAGCAGTTGGTCCTATCACTTTGTCCAAACCAAAGTTAACAAGGATGGCAAAACAATGAGTGCATGAATACACAGCAAATGATCCCCCCCAGCAGTCTCTTCAGCGCATCTGCCCATAAATTTAGGTAGTACCATGCCAGCCGTTCTCAGGATATAACTTGAAAACAAACTGATGACTCATAAGGCCTCTAATTCTGGAATGGCGCAATAACAGATGGAGCATTAATGCAAACAATGCAATTACCAGACTTCTAAAACTAAGAATGGTCTTGCTGTCAAATATTAGGCAAATAAGTCATATCTTGGCTGAATATTTCCTTAATAATTCCTTTAAAAAGACAATTTCACCAGAAAAGGCAAAAAGCTATTTCTCTGTACATTGAATGAAGATTTGGGGTTTTCTGTTCTCAGCCCAGTGGTATAATCTCTCTGTATCTAATGGGGTTTTCCAATCACAGTTTATTCAGTGTCCTTCTGGTTTTCATTTTGAAATCGGCTTTGTCGTATGAACCTTTCTAGTTACAATATTATTTTCTACAGGTAGCAAATAAGTTATTTTCCAACAAGATAAGAAACAAGAACCAATTTTATAATTGATACTCTTCTTTTTCAGTATTTGGAACAAATATCCTCCCATGGTTCCATGAATTTGCCCAGACCAAAGTTAACAAGAATGGCAAAAAAATATGTGTATGCATAAACAGCAAATGACATTTTTATTAATTTACAATTCTTTTTTTCTATCCCATCTTAATTATTGAATTCTTGTTTGGGGCTCCTCATGTAATCGTATATACACCCTACAGAAAAAAAGTTATACGTCTTATTTGTTTTCAAAAATTCAATGCTCATATAGATCCACTTTTCCAAAAGCTTAATATTTTAAAGGTAAAAGACATTTTTAGATTAAGGGCCATCAAGTTTATTTTCGATATATCCAGGATCAATTATCTTCATATTTCAATGATATATTTGCTACTCCGCTACAACATACCCGATCCTACGAAACTAGAAATAGTAAAGCCTTACAAAGTTACTTCAGAACACTGCATTCGATACTTTATCCCTTCCCTAATTAGAGACCTCCCTTCTTGAATCACCGAAAAATTGTACACACACTCATATCATGGCCTGTCAAAATATACTAAATCTCATTTCCTACTTCAATACCAAGATGTGTGTAGTATGCCAAATTGTTATGTATGTAATAGTTGAATAACTTGTCTCTGTTTATGCTTAATTATATGTCTATTTATTCAATATCCTGTGTATATCTTCTTGTAATCTCTCTTCATATATTTAGTACATAAAATCTAGGACTTCATTTGCAGTATAAATATTTTGTAATTGTGTCTCTCTTGATCCAAGGTGACCCCAGTGTTAGCAGACAAGCCGTCCTTAACTGGGGTCATCCTGACAGTTCTGTTGACATCCAACACTATAGCATGAGCTTGTATATATATTTATCAATTATTACATACTGTTTGTAATGTTTATTTACCTGTACTTTCTGTCAAATAAATTTTCCCAATTATTTCAGGTGTTACTATGTTACTATAAAAGCATATGTTAGATGGAGGTGCTGCAGCAGTGAACATTTCCTGTCACAGTTGGCACCCGCCAAGGCAGCATCTTATCACCAAAACTTTTTAACATTTTTTATAAATGATATGATGGTTCAGTTGAGAGAATCGCGAAAAGGTTCGAAGGCTGGTATCCATACGTATAATTGCTTTGGCTGTGCTGACGATGTGACAGTCTCCTCTGCAGTCGGTAAATAACTTTGAAATACTGGGGGTGACGTTTTCTAGTGATATGAAGTCAGACTTACATGTCGCCAATAGAATATTGAAAGCCAGAACAGCTATGTATGGATTATCTGGGGCTGGGGTCTCGTACCCTGGTTTATCGTCAGATGCCAAGTCGTACATATGGAATACTGTTGGTGTGCCGTCTTTAACTTATGGAGTCAATTGTATTAATTTGAGCGACGCGTCTGCACGCCATCTGGAGACAGCACAGGGTCGGTCAAAATGTTAATGGGTCTGAGTAAACGGTCACGTACTTCATCTTCACTTGCGGCATTATATATCCCTAAGGTCAGTGAAATTATTGCTCATGACACTGTTTCATTTGCACAGTATATCTTCTGTGTTTCATCGCCCCTCCGAGATCTTGTGGTCCATCAGATGCGTTGTATCACGAAACTAGTTGTTTAAGGGTTCTTAATAGACAGAATCTTGAATTTAGGCGTATCTCCTATCAGCATACTTTTGGGGCAAAAGTGTACATTATTAAAGACATATTTGTGTGGATGTGTCATCTGGCAGTACTGTGGATTCACTTTGCTACATATTATTTCATGAGAATTTTAACAACCCACAAGGGGAACTTCGCAAACTGGCGTTTCTCCTTTCTAAATCCTTTTGAAGGTTTAATGGGGGGGGGGGGGGGTAGCGTTATTGCGCTTTTACATACATTATCATTCCCTTGGCACAGGTTCGACTGTTTTTATATGGTACAATAATATTAATCTGGTCGTCTCTCTGACCTGGTGAATTCGCTTGTAATCCATCACCATGTGATATTATTATGTAATATGATTTATGTTATGATGCTTGTGAATATGGTTCATTTATCTTGATGTAGATGTACTTTTATGTTTCTCCAATTAATAATAATAATGATAAAAATAATAACATCAACATGAATAATAATAATAATAATAATAATAATAATAATAATAATAATAATGATGATGATGATGATGATGATGATGATGATGATGATGATGATGATAATAATAATATGCCAGCCATTCTCACGATCTAACTTTAAAAAAACTGATGACTTTTAGGGCCTCTAATTCTGGACTGACTCGATGACAGATGGAGCATTAATACAAGCAATGCAATTGCAAGTCTATTAAAACTGAGAATGGTCTTGCATGGCGTATGGAGTTGGCGTGATTGAAGAAATTTAAAGGTGCTGGTAATATGCATATCGAAAGTTCAGTCTCTCTCCAGGTGACGGAACTATTTTTGATAATAATAAATGACAGGGTAAACAGAGAGAGAGAGAGAGAGAGAGAGAGAGAGAGAGAGAGAGAGAGAGAGAGAGAGAGAGAGAGAGAGAGAGAGAGAGAGAGAGAGAGAGAGAGAGAGAGAGAGAGAGAGAGAGAGAGAGAGAGAGAGAGAGAGAGAGAGAGAGAGAGAGAGAGAGAGAGAGAGAGAGAGAGAGAGAGAGAGAGAGAGAGAGAGAGAGCTGTCCAATACTAGGCCAAAAAGTGTTCTTGGCTCAATATTTTCCTACTAATTCACTTGAAAAGACAAGTTCTCCGGACAAGGTGAAACACTATTTCTTTGTACATTGAATGAAGGTTTTGAATGGACATTATTTGAATATAAAAAGTCACATTTATATGAAAGTATCTTATCGGCTGACTGTTCAAATCGCTATCAGGAAAGACTAGGTGAAATGAATTGGTTTTCGTGTGATGTTTGCTGCATGGGTGGACACACTGCAACATAGACTTATGATCATGGAGGGAACGAGCCCGAAACTATATGTCTGTTATGTATATTTGATGACGTGGTAAAGACGACAGAAAAAAGTTTCAAAGCCGTATCTTCCAATAATGAACATGAGTCTTATCAAAAGTCCAAAGTCAGATGTGAAACTTGACACGTAGACAAAAACATGAAGAATTTAAATAAATTTGAATCAATGGACAACTCCAAAGTTGATTTGATAGAGAACATTGGCAATCAAAGTTTAGCAAGAAAACATCAGAATTGATATACATGAATTCCTCTGCGTCGTAGACAAAAGAATTAGCTCATTGTTTAATCAATTGCTGTGGTATCGTGTACATTAACATCTTTGAGTTGAATTTCGTCGTCAGAAAACCAGCAAGGCTCCTATGTAATAATTACAGAGCCGATGATGAAATTTACACGGAACAGCCACTGTATTGTGAAAATTATTCAATTTTTTGGAAATTTATTTCTGTAATGTGTTCTTCTCAGGATTATCTCTCACACATTACAAAGCCATTTCATCCCGTCATGCTACGATAGAAAAATATTTCTAACTATTTCATTTCGAACTCAGTTTTGGAGCTTGGGAAATATCGGAATGCCATACTATTACATATATATAATTTTTGTCGTAACTTTGTGTAATACATTCGTTTTCGTTCGGGCTTCACTTTGGACCCTTGACTTCTCGTTTGTCCTGTGATATTATCTTCTGATCACAAGAGGGGTGATTATAGGGCCTTGCCCTTCCCCCCAATTGTTTTCATTTTTGAATAAAATATGTTTAAACCAACAACAACACATAGCTTGCACGTAAGGCAATTGGGGTCCTTATGGGGGAGGGGGGCTAGGAGGCTTTCCAAGCTATGTGCTATGTGCTATTTGGGGCTAATGTCTATGTGCTATGTGGAAGTAAATTTAGCATCTTTGTTATGTAAAATTCGTTGGGGGGGGGCATGCCATGTGCTGTATGCCACTTGGGAATCTTTGCTATGTGCTATATGAATATTTGGTGTCTCAGTTATGTGCTATGTTGAAATTTTTGCCCTATGCTATCTGCTATGTAAAACCCTATAAGGGCCCCGCTATTGCATTCATTGCGTTGAAGTCCAATTTTGTCCCATTTGCTGGTTCATACCAAGTCGAAAGCTGTATCTGTCTCAATAAACTCCACATCAGGAACCATTTTCCACTTTCCCTTTTTAGAAATACCTTGTACATAGTCAAAGAATGATTGCATATCTTCATATTCTTTAAATTCGTCGTTATTGTTGATGGGCTTATCAAAATTTGAAGTCGTACTTTTTGTTTTTAAATCCTGCTAAAAGTCACTGGATGCGGCATACACACACTCTACATTTGATAGGTAGTAATTTATGTTATACTTAGCATGTAATTTGACTCAAGCACAAAAGCTCTGTTGATGACCTTGCTCTTAAAATTAAGAACGCAACATTGCAGTTATTTTCAAGGTAATTTTGTCACAATAATTGGGCAACTTGTCTCTCTTACATTGACTTTTCCCAAAATAGTCAAAAATCACTTGGCAGCTCTACACTTCCTTATTTAACATCCAATTTGAGCACTTCTCATAAACAGGAATTATTGTTTCATTCGCGGACAGAAAAATAGTTGAATTTAGGTTCAATCAATAAAAGTTAAATATCTACTTTAACAGGAGCAAAATAATGCCTCGAAACAGTTAATAGACAAAGAATTCTTGTTTCTTAAGCAATTTAATCCTATTTGAGAACCCAGGAACACTTCAATTGCAAAACGAAGCTTTTAAAAAAAATTGTCATAATTTCAACGCACAGCCTTCCAAGGCACAGGGCCCAAATGAAGTCAAACACAAGCTGCAGAAACGTAACCACAATCAGCTTTCATGGATTTATGTGAAGGTAGAATATTCATGTGAAGACTAATTCAAATTAGTTCAGTGTTTCACTTTAACAGTGGTTGGGTCATCAGATCAGGCAACACTGTAATTAATAACAACTAATGTAAAATACATTTGTACCTGTAAATCTGTGATTTCAATATTTTGTAATATGGACAGCTTAAGCTTCACATCTAACTTTAGATGTGAAGCAAATGTATTTCAATTGTTTCTATGAACCCGTATATACTCTTGTAATATCACTCATCAGCATCCACAGAAATGTAAATTTTCAACAGAAGTTTTGGAAGTGCTTAGGCAAACATCACAAATGTGATCTATGTGTGCCCAAGTGCATGGACTTCCAAAAACTCCTGATGAATCTAGCTTGTTTGTTCTTGTCAGATGTCGTTTAGGCTGGCAATGCATATGCTGTTGGTGGACAGCTTTCCTCTTAGTGGGACATTATAATTCTTGTGTTGTATCTTGGGGGAATAATTATGTCTGGAAAGATGACTTCCACCTTGGACTAAAATGCAGTATTTAGCTCACTATATCATCTTTAGTAGGGTTATTTTTTCCATTGAATATTGGAGTGTGGCTATCTCTTTGATAATCTTTTGATTTTTCATTAAGGAACACTGCTTGATTTGCCATTTTCATCAAATCTGGAGGATCATATCATAGATGACTCTTAATGTGAGATGTTTTGAATATGCATTGGAAGGATAAACTTTCTCCTTGAGAAATAATTTGTTTTTGGATTTGCTATTAGCTAAGAAGCAGCGAGCTATGTCAGCTCTGCCTTTCATAAATGAAAAGCCTTTCGGACTATGCTGATTTACCATCAATATCATGTCTTACTCCATCACCTTCATGGACACTTGAGTCTGTCTTGATATTGAGCAACTTTAACAGCTCTGGCTGTCTCATGTGTGACTGTCTCTACAGAGCATGTTGCATGGCTTACATTTTTGTGTCCAACACTTTCATATTGTATATACAGGATATTGCTTTCTATTATATGAATCTAATTTGACAATGCTGCCGTCTGCTTGTAGACTGAGACATCGTGCTGGACCACAATTTTACAGCCATTTGCCTTGAATGTCATGATGTCAGAGCTTTTATACTGTTGTGTATAGTTCGATCATTTTTGTCACTTGCCCTGAAATAACAGACAGAGCTTACTGGGTTGCATGAAAAAGCTTTGTATCCATCAACCTATTGATTTTGCATTTCTGCAGCATCTCTCAACATTAGGGGTTTAGTCTGTTGAAGACCTTCTCTTTGAGTCATCAAAGTTTTGCAATGGCAAGCACTGCTAATTGAATAGTTGTTGGTCCACTTTCTTCCGAACTTTGAGAGCTACTTGGCAAGTCACTTTCATCAGAAAATTGAAAATACTCAATCTGCCTGAGCTTGTCTTCTACTTAATCCCTGATATATCACTGACATGCTATATTGCTCAGAATTGTTTTTATGCTACTCTCTGTTGATGACTGCTTGTCTGCTTGTCATAAAAATTATAATCACCAGTGCGTTTCTTGCACTAGCGTTCCTGGCAACTTTGCTCTTGCAATCAAAACATTTGGAAGCTACATGACAAAGCCAATCCGTATTTTCGTATCAAGTGTCATCCAATTCCGACCTTTACTGACTTTCGTTTTTTTGTCTTTTGCACATAAGAATCTATCATAATTTCCTGGTAATTATCAAAATCCTTATTCACAGAAATCTTGTGGCAGGAATGCTTTCTGATTCTTTTCCCTCCATGGTGAAATTGTGTCTGGAAATGTGTACTCTGTGCTGTCATATATGTATCATTTGTTTATTCTTTTACTGGAATTCCACAGTGTAAGCAAGGATGGCTTTAAATTTCTCATTGGATATTATGTACAAAAAGTACAAAACATGGTGAGCAGTGAATCCCATGGGTCCACACGATACAGCAGTATATACCCCTTATATCACTCATCATCACTCACACAGGTAAATTGTCAATAGAAGTTTTGGGAGTGCTTAGATACAACAATGATTAGTTTGGCTTTTGCTACAGTCTGTATATTTCGTTCTTCTCTGCCCTCTTGCTCCCTTTACCACCTATAAAATTTCCAAGATTTCCAGAGAGGCAGATATCGAGAGACATGGTCTTGAAAGTAATAATCATGGGAACCTTGTCCACTTTGATAACAACTTCCCATCTTCTATGATAGTTTTTTCTTGGCAATTCTGTTATATCACACTCTTCTTCTAGCAATTACATGCCTCTTTGTTTTGGCGAGGTGATAGCTTTAATCTCCCATTATAACATTCATAATATGGAATATTTTATTGAACTGCTTGGACCAAAGATCAGTTCACTGCTATCATATGTTCCACATGTGCTTCCCATATCTGTGGGACTCCATCACTTGCCTGGCATAAAAACAAGTCATACCCCTGCATTTCTCCCAGCAAACGCAGCCTCTATTCTTGAACCAAAACCCGTTTCTGAAAGTCTTTTTAATACCAGCATTTCCAGACTGGCGAGTGCACCACTCCTAACGCAGGCAACAAGGTTTTGGATAGGACAGAAAGGGCCTTGGCAGGTTGATGGGCTAGCATGTTCAGAAAACTGGCTGCCATGATATTGTAATCCAGTGGCACATTTGGAAAGAAGGAAGAGATCATGGGTTTGAAAATTCCATTTCAAGACTTTTATTCCTACCGACGTGACCATTAAGCTTCATTCATCATGGAATTTCATCATTGAGGTCGATGATGTGGAAAATGCTTTTCGGAATCAGAATTTTGAAGCAAGTTGCCCCTCTGTCTGGCGAGTATCTGAACACATTATTTCTGGCCGTAATGTTAGGGAACAAACAGTACATCAAGAAATAGACCAGGTTTGTAAGATTTCTTTCCATTCAGTTCTAATGGTTGGTTAAATCTCGTCTTCAGGCAAATGTTGTTATCATCCAGCTTACTTCAAAAGAATCATATTTAGATGTATTGTCTGTGATGGTTAACATTTCTTGAAACTATAAATATAACTGGGTGTATAACGTGTTGAAGCTGCTTCTTTATTTTCCATTGTGTTTTTTACTCGTAAAATCTATAACCATAAAAATGTGGGGTATGTCCCACAGCTTTTTACAAAATATCAAAATTCACCCATGGACATATTGTGCTGGGTTACAGACATAGCCGTGGCTTTCCCTTGGTATGCTATGCACGCATGCCAAAGAGATGACGTGGGGAGTTGGTGCTTTGAACCAACTAGCAAACTTTAACTTAAGAGTAGAAACATGTTTCTACGTGAATGACGGGTCTTTTTATGAAGAACTGGAACATTTTCACGAGGCCACTTACCAGGTGCGACCTTATGGACACCTACCGAAATGCTATTCTGGTGCTGCGTTTCCTGCAAAATAGTCTGTTGTCAAGTCACTATTGGTTCTGCAGATACCTGGGTCAGGGATACACTTAGTTCCCAGTTGATCACAGCCAGTTAAAGTGCATCCCAGACTTGTTCACTACGATCAAATAAATGCTCGGGAAAACAAACAAGATGGCAGGATCCACGTCCATGCCAACCCTGGCAGGAGGGGAAGTGGATTTTAATTGTTTAATTCTCCGTGTAGAGCGTAAAATGAGACAGTCGGGGCCTGGCAAGCAGGCAAAGATATCAATCATCCAACTTCCATTAATAGATATTTATTTTGATTTCTCATGGCACATACACCTCTTAAAGTTTCATATCCTACATATAAAGTGTAGTGCTTGTAACAATTACCATGCTGAGATGTAGCCTAAGATTGAATTCCATGCTTTTACCAAGACTAATCACTGAGTTGGAGTCTCGTTGATTGATTGCGTGCTAAGTTTAAACGCATGTGTGACATATTTTCTTCGGTTGTCCTGAGTATCAAAAGAGCAGACAGAAAAATCACCAAAGGAAGTAAGTGTGCTATTCATCAATCGCAGCCTATTATGCCTGTATGAATGAAAACTTATTTCAATACAGCCTACTGCGCGCGTACATGCTAACATCGTGCAAAAAGTTACGGAAAAGGGCTATGAATACATATTTTGATTTATTCAAGTATTCCCTGAAAATCTCAAACAAACATGAATGCAAACAACATCGGTATCTTGTTTGTAATATAATATTGTTATTAGATTATAGATACCCTTTTAATTATTCCTCATTTATAAATAAAATTGTAAATGTACCTATTTCCATGTGTTTCCGTTTTTACAGGTTTTATATTTCTTGAATTTAACTGAAGTTTTAATTTCACTATTTTACACATATATCCTACAACTAAAATACTATTCCGTTGTGCTTTTTGTGTAACAAATTTGTGCCGTCAGCGAAATATTCAAAAATTAAGATGCAGTGAAATTACATTGAAACCTGTCTTAAGGGATCACCCGCAGTGCCTATGAAAATGGTCCTGTCTGACAGGTGGTCCCTTCAGGCAGGTAAAATTAAACCAAAATGTGCTAATGGGGATGTTGAGGCTGGTCATTTAGCACAGGTGGTCCCTTACCAGAGGTGGGTTCATAAGCAGGTGCTACTGTATGTGAATTGACAGAAGTTGCATTTTGTAGGCAAATAGCCCCAGTACGATTCCGACAACGTGTTTTTAAATTTAAGCTACCAACAGTACTGAAGATTCACACCAAGCACGAGATCAAATTTCATACTTTACTTGTCAAGGATTCTGGTACCTTATCTACCTCAAGTATGTCACCGTCGTTGTCACCAGACTTTCGTTTTGACATTTTGTGAAAGTTTGTGGCATGAAATTTGGACTTTTCGTTATAAAAGAGAAAAATACAATCTCATACAGAAAGTGAAATATCGTTCCTATGTTGTATATATTCATTGTTGCTATAGCCTTTTAAAGTAGTAAATACTTGCTTTTGATTGAAAATCGTGACTTTCGCGCAGATGAATCAACAGTATGAGGGAACGAAATGCTTAAAAGGAAGGACGATTCAATGTCTGAGACACTAAAATATATCTGACCGATATGATGAAATTGGCTTCCTCAGTAAATGGAAAATACTCGAGTTTTAAATAAACGTTTGATCAAAATTAAAATTAACGACATAAAAAATGCTCGTTTTTATTGTTAGAACTGTTTTAGTCTTTCATTTACGATTCAGTACTTTCCGCAGTAAGCGCTTTATATATTGTATCTTCATTGTGTTATATATTATATTGTGTGTTTTTAGGTGTTAGAGATCAGAAGGTATTGCAACACAAAACAATAAAATGAGGATTAGAGAGAATGTGAACCCCAAACATAGCCATTGTTTGACATGCGAATGATCGGTAATTTACTTTCTTTGGTTATCTTCCAATCAGATCTTTCGTAAGATTTTGCTTGGAAAGGTCTTTTTCCCCTCTATATCAATTTTTCAGGTTACATTTGGGTGAATATTTACAAAAAAATTTGTTAAAATATGTATCAACTCTCTCTGTGACTTGCTTTCCTTCGACGTTGAAAAATTTTGGAAATTCCTTGTGTACCGGAGATTTATTAAGTAGATCATTGATGGTATCCCAGTTATTTCACATCTTGCTCATATTGATCAAACTCAGTATAATAGACATTCTTTTAGCCACGGGAATAATAAAAATTCACTTTACTTCGAAGTATTTTTATTTTATAGTATTTTAACATATGTTTTGTAGGAGCTTTACCTAAAACGGTGACATTGAACGCCTGTTAAATGTCCAAAATGCAAAACTTTGAAAAGCTATGCAGCTGAAGTGTTTTTATGAAGTGTCATTTTTGTTAACCGCATTTCAGCGCTAAGTGTCGCACTTAGTCATCGAGTCCCCTTGCTGTACTTTGAGCGCGCTGTGCCGGAGACACGATGGAGGCAATTGTTGCCTTGGACTAACGCAGGGAACATTGACTTGGGACTGGAGACATATTTGTATCTTAAAGAAAGGTCTTTTTATGCGGAATAAGCATCTCGAGTCATCATAGTTATTCATATGAAGCTCGACTTTCTTGGAGTAGGCAGCCAAATAGCTAAGTGTGACAGTGTAGGTAAAGCTTTCAATAACAACTGCTTATTTGCTTGCAAGCCTCCAGTCTGTTTTATGCGGTATTTGAATGCAGATGATATCATATTTCACATTACCTGGCCGTTAAAAGGGTAAAATGGGTCAAAGGCCGACCCCCAGTTGAAGTGTTTAAGTTAAAAGTGGTAAGTATAACAATTTTGATTTAAACATATTTTGTTACTTAAATTACAATGCATAGAGTTACACAGGAATAATACAACAATTGTGAAAACGGGCTGTGCCCTATCAATATCCCTGTTGTGAAGAAAAGAGAAAAACAAGGCAAAACAAAACTAAACAAAAACATGTTTGAGAAAAACAGTCACAAGACACGGACAGATAGAAGGGCTCAAACTCTTGTGTCCACATATTATGCTGTCATTTACTACATTGATGTTCATGTATGGAAGAACTCAATTACTAAGCCTAAATATAATGAACCTATTTAACCAATGCCTGATGGTTTAAAACGACCAGTAGTTAAAATGTGTTCACGAATGGCTGAAAAATGCGTTCATTATCGGGCAGAGAGCATTCATAAGAACCAAAGTATATTGTTTGCAGAGTGAATGGGACGAGAGAAGAGATAGAAATTGTAATTTTAAACGCGGTACAGTATACGGAGGGCATGTGAAAAAATAATGCCAGGTATCTTCAACAGTTGAGTCGCAGCGGCATGGAGGTGTGTCTAGGACACCAATTTTATGTAAATGAGAATTCAGTCGGTTAGCACCTAGACGTAAGCGTGTGTGCTGAACCGGTATAAATCTATCGCCAAAGTTGTACAACTAAGGAAAGTTCATACTTCGAGGAATTGGCATAATTTTGACTTGAACACTTGAAGTAATTTAGACTGTCGAACATCGACAGGTACTTCGTTCCATAAACGAACTGCAGGAGGGAAAAAAGATTTATCAAGAAAGTTCAGTATGAGCCCTAAAGTGAGGTATGCGACAGTCTTGGCGTGTAGTATACCTGGGAGCGTACGGGACAGTAGGAAGTATAGAACATAAATTAACCGGAGCGAGTTTGTTTACCAACTTATACATGAGGGCCAATTTTGAAAGATCATTTCTTTTGACTAATGCATGCCATCCAAGTTCCTCGTACAATTTTGCATTACTGGTACCATACATTGCCCCAGTAACAATGCGAGCAGCATTTAATTGAATACTTTCTAATTTTGCATCGTGAACTGCATTACATCCACTCCAAATAGGGCTGCCATATTCAAGAACTGATCTAATAAGGATACATGTATTGTTTCCTGGGTCAGCCTATCAAGGGTAAATTTTAGTCCCTTCAGAAATATTGATCAACGTACTGATTTTAGCAACAATTCCATTAACATGATCACTCCACCTTCGATCAAAGCGCAAAGTGACGCCGAGATGTTTATGTCGGTTAACATTTCTAAGAACATGGTCCAGAAAGCTAATTGGAGGATGATTGGGTGAGTTAGTTTTCCGAGAGGTAAGCGTGGAGTCTGGTTTGGGGCATTAAAAGTAATTAGACAATCGTCGGCCCATTGACTGATATCAGAGAGATCAGAATTAATAGATGCAGCCGCCGCTTCGTGATCATCAATTTCTAGGTACAAGCTAGTGTCAGCAGCAAACATGTTAATATTTGAACCTGCAAGATCAACAATATCATTGATACAGATTAGAAACATGAGAGGACCAAGAACCGACCCTTGCAGCACACCTGTGCCAATTGAACCCCAACCAGAAGCTTGACCTTGGATAACAACACGTTGTTGACGATTTTCAAGGTAATCTGTAAACCACTCCTGTAAGTTACCTTCAATACCATTTTTACTCAATCTGTGCACACACCTGCATGTGATACTTTAACAAATGCTTTGCTTATGTCTAAGAAAATCATGCGGACTTTTTTTTGTTGGTCGACTGCCAGACAGAGTTCATGATAAAGGAGCAATAACTGCTTAACGGTACAGTCTCCTGGAGTGAATCCAGATTGATGAGCAGAGATAACAAGGTTGTCTCGAAAATGATTAGATATAGTATCACCATTTTCTTTCCTGGAAACCCGGCAGAGGAAACACAAATGATCTGCTGTCAGAGTGTACTTTACAACATAGTCTGTTTTCTTAATCATTGCGTTTTATTTGGCGCAAAATACAAATTGGTATGGATTTTGGTCAGCTAACGTCTGTAGCCCCTTTAGCCTTTTTTCCGCAGAATGGTTGTGAAATCATCAGACTTTAATAAGGGCGCCTTGGGCTTGTACCGTGCTGCACGCGGCATCTACAGAAAGAATACAATATTCAGCGACAAGAGAATATTCTTTTCAAATGCTGTAAATTTTACTGATGTGTTATTCATAGCGTTAGCTTGTCTCACTTTTTATTATCTTTTTTTTCTGCAATTAGCCTATGATCAGGTAGCCCATAAACGGTAGTGACATAAGACCATAAGATCATTAGATGGATAACAATATTGTTTTCTCAGTTTTCACCTGCAGTCTCACATAAACGACTTTTTACCCAGGTCAGCTTGATTTACGCAGCACTGTTCCTGCCAGAATACCATACGAAACAATTTGACTCATTTCAATGTTATATGATGGTCTATGAGTATTGCAAGAAGAGAAATTTATGGTGCTCCTCACCCAGCCTCTGTATACCCCATACACCTGTTGAAGGCTGCTGCTTAATCCGAACGCAAACAACGCCGCCAGACTGTGTCCTGAAATTCACAAACTTAAAATTTTTGAAACGTGTTGTAAAAATAATTTGAAAAGCCAAAACAATATTCTTAATGTTATTTGTCCCTACGTTTCATTATCAAGTATTTACGGGGGAATGACCAGAGACGAGTGGCATATGTAGATGTTGCCAACTTTATAGCAAAAGAAAGTAGCCAATGGCTGTTCAGTAAACATTAGCGTCTGTAGAAAATATGACGGGCCTTTTTTGTTGCTATGTTTCATAATCATCTTTAAATATTTGTTGCATTGGCAAAACAAACAAAAAAACAAAACAAACAAAACAAAAAAAAAAGCCAAAAAAAATAAAAACAAAAAAGACAACAACAGCAACAACAACAACAACAACAACAAAAAAAAAAAAAAAAAAAAAAAAGAAGCCGAATAGGGACGGGACAGTGAGCAGAGCGGTGCAAAAAAGATGTTCTGAAAATTAAAGAAAAATGTGTTTGTGGTAAAAATAAAAAAACAAAAACAAAAAAAACAAGAGGACTGGAACAGCCCTGTGCTCAGCTGATCTTGGATGCACTGACGGAAGTGGTCCTATGACCAGAAAAAGATCAAGGCCAGCTTTCTAAGACCATCTTTATCGTTTGCAATATCAAAAACTTCACTCACTTTCTAGATCTGTTGGCACTACCCTGCACGATAGCCCAGCGCGAGCGATTTAATTGATGGGTGAAAAAGAGGCCAGATGTAAATCACCCTTATTATGCCACAAGAAATCTCGTAAGAATTGCTGAGCCATCAATCCGCAATTCAAGCAAATATCTGGCATAAAATTATCACTCTCAAGAACTGTTATAGTCGATGCATGAAGGCTGGAGGAGCAAAATACTTTTTAAATGACTCTAACATCACATAGTTTTAAAAAAAAATCAAAATATCTCATTCATGTCCGGTAAATAGAAGGTCTTTTTGCTCAAATTTTTTTCAGAATAGTGTCGAAAGTTTGCTACAGTGTTTCGGGGAAAAAGTCGAAATAGAAGAAGCATTGAAACTTCCATGAAACTGTAAAAAATTTCAGCGCCACCTGCTACACAAATTACGATGATGTTGTATGTAAAGGTGTTCCTGTGCAGGTTTGAAGCAATTCGTTAAGCAGCTTCGGAGAAGATTTATGATCATTTCTAAAAGTCATAAATAATCTCAAAAAATCAACAGCGTGAAACAATTGAAAAAACTTAGAAGATACATGTACCGCCCTCCAAAGTATATCGTCACCAAGTTTCGAGCGGATGCGGCCACCGATTTCACCGATGTCGGAAAATGTAAATTAATGAATGGACGAAAGAAGCAGACCTACCCTATAGGCTCATGACTGACAAGTCAGCTCAGGTAAAAATCATTAGAGCAAAAGTATCTCAGCGTTTTGGTAAGGAGCCTAAGTTCAAGATAAATCTTAAAAAATATTGTTCATATGGGTCAATCAAAATATCCAAACCTGTCAATCACTGATCGCCATGAAAATCTTGCTATCGTATCAATTATGTTACAGCTATTTCAAAATGTTTGCTCACTGCACACCTAAGCCTTTGAGAGGTCCCCCCCCCCCAAGGTTGTTTTGTCTCCAAATTGTGGTAAGGGTTTAATGTGATCACTTAACAACAGTTGTCCACAGCCACATAAATCATAGGCCAAACAGATCGTCAGTTCGGAGAGAAACGCAAACTCCGCCTCCAGCATACCATAAACTTTAAATTGGTTTCATATATTAGAAATAACACGTGTGCAGAATATGAAAAGTCTGATGCTTGAGCCCATTAACACTGCTTCCTCTGTAGTGGTCATGTTCAACCATACCTCCTTCTACAACGCTCTCAAAAAACTTTTGTCGAACCCTTATTCTTCCATTGTGGAAATCCAAGCATGATCGAGATTCATCTGACCACATCACGCTGTTCCATTGATTTCCGGTCCAGGCTGCATGTTCCTTACACTACTGTACCCGTCGTGTCCTGTGTGCAGGATTGTGCGGGATGCATATGGCAGGGCGGTATGCCCTCAGTTTGGTCGACACTTGTCTCTTGTAAATGGTAGACTATGATGCCATGATTTTGCCGTCCTGGTGCCACGAGGACGATACCTTTCGGTGGAAAGAAACCTATGCTTCTTCACATGCTGGATCAAGTAACCTTTTTACCGGTGGCCTGGAGTATCCCATTATTCTGGCAATATACCGCTGGGAAAGGCCAGCTTCCAACATCCCAATGATTCTGTCCCTGTCATATTCAGAGAGTTGTGAGTGACCCGTACGCCGTGGCATTGTGGATTCACATTGATACCAGTATTGCCATGGCCCCCGTATAAAGCCCATAGGCACCCCAACATGAGAGACACTTTTCGCACCCTTCTGGGTGTTTTGTTTTCAGGACATTGTTTCTGTGTGGGACCGCTCAGGCATACTTTAAGCTATCTTGTTGAGGTTACATTATCAATATTGCATACAGCGCCCATATTTTCCATGTAAAGGCACATTTGGAACAGCCCATGTTAAACCAGGGGGGATGGCATACCCCCCCCCCCCCCCAGTATATTTTGCAAGTGCTGCAACTAATTTGCTGTATGTTGTTTTGGAAAAATGTGATTGTATCATGGGACATGGAGGGCTGGTGTTTGCCATTCTATATCAATTGCTTTTTCTTTGTCAAAGAATCTTTTTGTGCCCACTGGGGCGTCAGACGTTATGCGCCAGCAAGAACTTGCTGCATACAAACCCACATGATGAGTAGTGAAACTACGTGATTTCAGTTCCTTGCTAGATGGTGCTCTAAAAGACAATATGGGAGGCATTCATATTAACTGAGATCCTGTGCTGCCACCTAGGATGCAGCAAGGAACTTGACAGGAAGGAGGGCAGATTCGTGTATAAAGCAGGGCCAAATGAGCTTTTTGATAAAAGAAAGTAATTGAAAAAGCAAAACCTTGACAGAAGAGACGTCATCTACTCAGTTTTGAAATATGTAAAATGCTTAACACATCCAGAATGTTTCCATTCTTAAAAAAAAAAAAAAAAAAGAAAGAAAAAAAAAAGTTAGCTTAAAATGTTAAGTAACATAACTGGTAGAAGTGCCCTGATCATTGCGGAGGCATAGTCCTGTTGCCCAGCAACTGATGGGACAAGAGCA